>JAJJWX010000284.1:0-283674 GCA_023529315.1 Papaver bracteatum | reverse complement strand
CGTATAAGATCATGAAAAACCCGGGTTTAGAATCAATGAATCAACATCTATCCCAGCATCTCACAATATATTCGTACTTTAATGCATGCACTCTGTACATGCGAAGATTGGTTGTGGACACGTTGATGCCTACGTGATTTGCGTGTTCACAAGAAAAAAGAAATAAAAAAAATGATTCCTTTATCGTATGGTCCATTTAGCAAAACAGTGCACTCCATTACTGGGACGAAAGCGTAAACAGCCTCTCAATTGGGCTGCGTGCAACAAAAAAAAAAAAAAAAAAAAGACAAAAGAGTGCCCTTAGTAATTTCAGAGAGCACCCGTACAAATATGAAATCTCTGACTGTGGGATAACGGAGAAGGGATTTGGCGATTGTGGATGTTGACGTGTTGGTTAGATGGTGACACTCGAACGAAACAACAAAAAAGATTTCCGTCCGTTGCATACGCCATCCAATCCATTATTCTGTAGGACCTGCCAGCCTTGCTCAAGGACACGACAGACCTTATTTTGTTTGCCAACTACCGGCCCGCCAGGTTCACCAGTGCTTTCACACTGCAGTAAACACTACATCTTGCGTCTTTTGTTTGGTAATTAAGAGTGAAAAAATTGACGTTCCATGGGGCGCCATATAATTTAGAGCTCTATTTGGGCACCATGCACCAAATCCAGAGATGAACATACCATACACTTGTGAATAGAAAAGCTACTCGACAACCAATTCCCCTCAGCCTCTCAGTGGTTACATCATAGAGATCAGCAAGGATTTGGGATCATCTGATATGCATGATCAAACGACCAAAGAGATACATAGATGAGTCGAGATGGAATGGTAGATACATAGTCCCCCACATCGACTTATCCTTTTGTCAGGTCCTTCCGACACGTGTTTCACTGACAGAAGAACAGGTTAAAGTAGGTATACCTAATTTCTGTTTCAAGTTCATTTTCAACTAACTACTAGTTCTCCAGAAGGAACAAAAATGTTCGAAAATGTATACGTTAGCTGGTGGCGAACACATGTGAAGAAAGTGGGTCTTGTAGAAAAAAGATCTTGCATGCTGCCATTCGATACACATCTTTTATTATGAAGACTCGCGGGAAAAAAGATCAATTTTTTTTATGGACCATTTCAGGATTTGTAAATGTCGCTGAGGCTATGCTACTCGAGTGGTTTAGTCCGACACTACTGGTATTCCACAACAACTATTGCCTCAAATATCATGATCTTGCCTGCTGCCATTCGATACACATCTTTATTATGAAGACTCGCGGGAAAAAAGATCAATTTTTTTTATTTTTTTTTGGACCATTTCTGGATTTGTACATTTCGCAGGGGCTATGCTACTCTTCCCTGTATCGTTTTTATCGAATGTCCCCGAAGGTGCGAGCATACAGAAAAGATCATGATATTTGAGGCAATAGTTGTTGTGGAATACCAGCAGTGTCAGACTAAACCACCAGAGGTCATCATGGGTATTCGAAAACACCCTATTCAGTATTCACAGTTTCTGGATTCGTTCACTCAGCCGGTCAAAAATTCGAAACTCTCTAGCTAACCAGATTTCCAGCATCCCTGCCTGAATTTGAACATTCATAGGTACGAACTGTACTGTTGGCCTTTTGCATAATCGGTTTTTCTTCCCATCACTTTGGACACATGCTACTAAAATGACTTACTATGTTGTGCTGTGAAAGCATTGTGTATTTTTGTATACATCTCGGACCCTATCTACTTTATCAATGAAATATCCGCCATCACTATATGTCCATATCCGTGCTGTTATTACAAAACCTCTAATCAAACGATGAGGTTATGGATTGCTAATAATGACGATGAAAAGTTGTGATAATTGAGAGTCCAAAGTGGATTAGAATAGTTCTTGATAAATGCGATATTGAATCTTCCTCCAGTGGGTCCGAAAGTGAATCAGTGAGTCTTCCACTTTTTTGTTTTTGTTTTTTTTTTCCTTTGAAATAAAACCAAAAATCTTGATATCCCAGGAGGAAACCGCTCCCGGGGATGGACTTGAAGTAGAAACCCGCTACAGTGAAGATGTAGACATACCTTCAATTGCGGAAAATGTATCGTCTAGTGACTTGGACATTGAAGTTCATCATCCTGAAGACGTTTCACCGACTTAAGTGGTGAAGAGTATTCTAGGGGTTGCTGGCGCAATTGTAGTTAGGGGTCCCTTGACGGTTGTTGATTCAGTTGCGGGCATCACCTTCTCTCCTCCATACCTAGTTCCTTATCCGGATAACGTGCTGATTGGGGGCTTTAGTGTGCCGGCTAAGTATGTGGCACTATACACTAAGAAATGGGAAAGATACAGACATATCGCCACGACCAAGAAGATTACTAGTCGATTTGCGTTGGTTAAACGGGTGGAGGAAGCTTTATATTCGATTGAAGACATGTGCAACGTGACTGGTTATACTGTTTTTGAGGATGTAATCCCGAGCTGGAGTTTCCATCGTGACATGTGTGTAAACTTCGAATTCAATGTTCCTTGGTTCATTGAAGGTTTCTCTAAGGTTGAAAAGTTCTTTGGTCAAACAAATCGAAGGTCCTTCTCATGATATGGTGAAGAATCAGGAAGCGGGAGTCGAAAAATTATCCAGGAAGCTGAAGTTGAAAAGGGAAGCTCTCCAAAGAACGAAGGACGCTCGGTAAGACTTACTCGGTTTTTTAGGTCTCCTCAGTACATTATGCTGCATTTCATGACATAAACAAATGTAAAAATCCTATTGTTTGAGGATGAAAACGGTTTCTGCTGATTTTGGTAATTTTGGATGTGTGGGTGAGAAACAAATTTAAACCCTAAACAATGTACTGCAAGTGAGTACTTTAGATTTGAGAGATCAATCTGTACAAATCCGGCCTAAACCAAAAAATGGACGTTCCAGACTTGCTTCGGTCACAAAGTGAAGGAGAAGGGTTGGTTTTGGGGAGGGAAGCGAAGAAAGTGTTGAGACCAGAATTGTTGATTCTGGAAGAGTAGTTATTTTATGACTGGTATTAGAAAGTGGAAAGCTAACATATGGAGAGCTAGCAAATATTTTCTGAGTGTTGTATGTTCCTGACCAGAACTTATTGTTCAGTGGAAATAGGTAATGCCTATTTATACAAGTCGAAGTGAAACGTACTCTGGTGCCATTAAGAAATGGAAAACGGGTGATTAAATGGGAAAAGGTGGTAACCGGTAACGCCTAGAACTGATGTTCCATAAAAGAAAGCATTTCACCATTACTCCATGTATTTACTAACCGCCTCATCCTTATGACACTTTCTTATAACGGGCATAGTGTACACCGTACGCTGTAAACCGTCAAACCAAAACCCAATGAGCATCCCCCAGTTTGTGACATGCGTTGATGTCTCGAGTATTTTCGTGAAAAACATGTAGCACGTTGTTGTTGTCTGGCAAGTTGAGCTTGGGAGACTTGCCGACTCGGTGGTGACCTTCGACGGTCGAGATTTTACATCTTAAGAGGAAAGGTAGCCGTTGATTATTGCAACCCTTCGTTTGGTATCCAGTGGCATGAAAGCCTGAACAATATGGCTTTAACATGGCCTAGTTTAAGCGCGGCCAAAAGTTAGGGTTTTGGATTTGTTTAGGCACGTCCAAACTAGGGCCAAAGGTTGTCATGCGTTATCTGGTAACCTTGGACGGCTAAGATCTGCACCTGAGATGAAAATTTGGCTGTTGATTGTTGTAGGCCTTCGTTTTGGTATCCGCATAGGGAGGGACGATGTGGCGTGATTCGGCAAGGTGGTTGGTATGCTATTGGCACACGTGGTATGGTATGCCTTGGCGCGGTTTGGCGTGGCGAAAACTAGGATTTTGGGCCAAAGGTTACTATCCGTTGTTTGGAAACCTTGGACGACTAGGATTCACATCTAGGATAGAAGGGTGGCCGTTGATCGTCGCACACCTTCGTTTTGATAACCGCATAGAGAAGGACGGCATGGTATGGCACGACAAGTTGCTAGGTATGCCTTGGCGCGGTTTGGAGTGGACAAAACTAGGGTTTCGATCCAAAGGTTACCATGCGTTGTTTGGCGACCTTGGACGACTAGGATTTTCATCTAGGATGGAAGGGTGGTCGTAGATCATCGCACGCCTTCGTTTGGTATCCAATGGCATGAAAGCATGGCCGGCATGGCTTTAACATGGAGTGGAGCCATTGGAAGTGTGCGACTTGGAAGGGAAGCGCTTGCGGCTTGGAAGGGAAGCGCTTGCGGCTTTGTCTAAATTAGGGTTTGGTATGCTGAAACCCTAATTAGTTCCCTTTACTATAATAGATGTAGAATTCTCATACGAACTCGTATTTTGACGGTCCACCCACCATTCTGTACGGAAAATAATTTCCTATCTCCCTAAGCATGAATATTTAGGTTTTTCGTTCGGGAGGTGAAAACAGAACGAAAGTAAAACTCAGGAGGATTTCAAGAGGGATGTTGGTATCCAGCGACGTGGTGGTATGGCCAGCATGGCTTTGGCTTGGCCAAAACTAGGGTTTTGGGCCAAAGGTTACCATGCGTTGTTTGGCGACCTTGGACGGATAGTATTTTCATCTAGGATGGAAGGGTGGTCATTGATCGTCGCACGCCTTCAAAAGATTTTTCTGTGTGAGACAGATTTGTTTATCAAGTCTTTGATTTTGGATCGTAGCAACTCTTAGTTGTGGGTGAGATCGGCTAAGGGTATCAAGTGCGTAGTATCCTGTTGGGATTAGAGACGTAGGAATGCAACTGTACCTTGAATCAGTGTGAGATTGATTAGGATTCAACTACAGTCCAAACCAAAGTTAGCTTTGTAGTAGGATAGTGTCTATAGCGTCTTAATACAGTGTGATGTTCAAATCTGGACTAGGTCCCCGGGTTTTTCCACATTTGCAGTTTCCTCGTTAACAAAACTTCTGGTGTCTGTGTTATTTCTTTTCCATATTATGTTTTGTTATATAATTGAAATATCACAGGTTGTGCATTGAACCGGTCAATTGGTAAATCCAACATTTGGTTGTTGATTGAAATTGATTGATCCTTGAACATTGGTCTTTGGTACCATTCAAGTTATTTTTCCTGTATTCAATCAGGGTCACAAATTCCTATTTGTTTGATTGCGGATTGAATCGAGAAATTGAGATATAATTCTTTGATATACTTTTTATTAAGATTGAGTATGACTGTCTAGTTGATTATGTTGAAAGTATATTGGAGTTAGTCCATACATCTTGTTAAGCGAAATATTGGGTGAGGTTGTTATACACCCTCTTTTTCAATTGGTATCAGAGCAGGAAAACACAGTTAAGACCTCATAAGTATGTGTTTGTAGCGATCTGACTCTATGGACAGTAGTGTTATCTCAATAAACGCACCACCAGATCCAGGGATTTCAGAATTTTCTTCCATGGATGATTTAATAAAATCTGTAGAAGAAATCCTATCTAAACCTCCACCATGTTTAAAATCATTTGAAGTGTTTTCAGGGCTTGAAAATAAGCCTGAGAGCTTATTATCTCTTGATGTTAAGTTATATCTCTAGAAAGAGCAAGAATCTCTTGATAAGCTAAACTAATTTATGATGGATAATATTCATGTTGAGGTTGATCTTGATCTTGATTTACTAATTAGTAAGAGAAAATCTCCTCCTCTGGGTTTTGGTTGTGACGCGACAGACTAAACGAATTATAAGAGGAGTTTAAATCTCAGTCTTCAAACTACATCATCTCAAAGCATGATTCATCTCTTTGGTCAATTCCTGATACACCCAGTCAAAATAATAGTATTGTCTTCTTTTATGAAAGAGTTGGGACGTCTCTTTTTATCAAAAGAGTTTCCCTAAGTAGTACAAAACATTATCTGCAGACACTGTTTTTATTAAGTTTTAAAATGAGACATCAGGAACTCAATTTTTTGGGTATCTCTCTAAAGTCTTTTGTAAAACTTGTAAAAACGGATTCTTGGATGTTTCTCAACTTTTTTGAATGCAAAAGTACTTGGAAATAAACTCTTTCATGGTGCCATGGTGAGCAAGACATTTTTCACCTCAACAGAACTTGATTGTGTTGAAAGTGCATCCTCACCAAGAAATGCCCTGCTATGTATACGGTGAGAGAAACACCAGAATTGGGGCACACAAACTATGTTCGGTAAGGCTGTAGAATTCGATTGGATTCTTCTAAAAAGGTATGTCTATAAACTTGAGCAATATTTGTTTTTATTTGCTTAGAGTTCTTATAACGATCCATGTACCTTGCTTATCATTCTTTTCTACCTAACTTGATCTGTGTTTAAGTTTTTTAAATGTTTAGGTTTGAAAATAGTAGTTCGGGATGTTTGGACTTCATGGTACACATACCAAGTATGCATACAATCATTTAAAATCAAAATCCAGGGATTTTATTACTAATACACGTTTGCATACTGCTCCAGGTCACGAAAATTCGTTTGCAAACCCGTATGCATACTGTCCTATAGACGTCGATATTCAGTAAACTTGTTTTGGCCGTAATCTCTTCGTCCGAACTCGGAATGACCTCTTTATTTTTGAATTCTATTCCTCTTTAAATTCTCTTCAAAATAGAGATGAGAATTATTGTATTTGGTTGAGTTTAGACTGTTATTTGTCTTGTCTCTAGTTTTTGAGTATTTTGCTCCGTTTCCTCGCACTTTTTCCACTTCTTGGACTTGGGCACTTGTATTCTTGGAGTAATACTCATTTAAGCTCATTTGTAGCTTTTACAAAAATGTTGTTGGTGAATTACAAAGAAGGAAGTTCAAGAATGGGCAGTAGTACGCATTGCTATGGGATTCTTGAATGTTCACAATCATCTTATGTGCACTATGGTGCATGGTCGTTAATGACTTTGTATGTTCTTCTTTGTTAAGAAAATCTTTTTATATGCCTTTGGTAGCTATTCTTGGTGTAAATCCATGCGAAAAAGATTGATTCTACCCTCTAAGGACAACCATCTTATATGTGCATTACGAGTTTGTCTTGATATCTAGGAAACTTCTTATGATAATTTATTCTTGTGTTTAAGAATGATAACTAGGGTTTAGAATAGCCATTATTGTGAGTACACATAGCTATTGGCAACGATTTTCATCTTGCAATGTTTATAGATTTATTTATTTAAATTCTAAAGTTTATTTGGAAGATGATTTTGCAGTATTAATATGTATGGTTTTATATATTGCAACTTGTTATAGGATATGTGTGTTTGCGTTCATGAACTGTGATTGTCCCATACGTTGTCAAAAGTTAAGTTTTTCATATGTCTTTATGCAAATATTGATAAAAGATTGAATGAACTTTTGACAAACAAAAGTTAAGCCTATTATGCCTTTATGCAATGGGTCATCCATGGTGTTAGAAATTCACAAACCTCAACAATTACGTTTTGAATTAGTTTTTTACAGCGAAACTATTTTCACAAACAGATGATCACGATGAATTCACGATTCCCATGACCCACTATTGTTTCCCTGTATACCGTGACAGAGTGAGTTGGGAAGATGGAATTAATGGAAAAAAATTCCATCTGTTACTACGGCGGCGACAATAATAAAGAAAGAAATGGCAATGGTTTTTCCTGATTCAATTCAATGGAAGGGAAGATTATGATGTGTCTATAAGGCTTTGAAGTTATGACATGTCACGTGTGGATCCTTACGTGTTGTTGCACACGCACTATACGTGTCGTATCGTAGGAAATCAGCAGAGGCTGGCCTAGAGGAGGAGCAATAATCTTATGAAATATATGCAAGTGAAAAATCCAAACACTTGAGACAAAGTTACAGATGTGAGAAGTGAGCATGTGGAAAAAACGTGCCCAACTTAAATCGATATTATTATTTTTTTTGAAGGAAGAAAGAGGTAACCCTCTTAACATCATTAATATAATAAATTTGCATACATTAGATTTAAGTACATCAAAAGTGAAATCCATGAAAAAATACAAAGATTTTGTATCATAAGAACAATAGTTGACTCATAATACATCTTAAGCATCAAAAACTTGAATTTCAAAGATATTACTGATTGTATTCGAAGAATGGCTTGTGAATTGAAATTCTGCCATTTTGATTTGGGTTCTCCATTGAAATTGAAATGTCCCGAAAGGGAGTAATATGCGCAAGTCATCTTTATCACGATCATTTCTAATATCCACTGATCTTCAAAGGATAGTAAAATCATGTCATGTTGGAGTAGATCACCCTTGATGATATATTTGAAGCGGTTGTCGCAATCGATGCCATTAAGGCTATAAGAACCATCTGTGAAGGTGTACCTTGAGTAATCTGATTGCCATGAATAAGCCATTGAATCTTCCAAGTATTCGCCGACTTCTCATAGAACACAAAAACTCAAATAAAACACTAAAGATGTGATTTTATTCAAACAAAATACTAGATCTATATACAATAACCAAATCTCTGCCCGGATCTTGAGATATAATCAAAATCCAGGCAGTAAATAGATTTGAAACTCTGTTTAAAATCAAGGAATTTAGATTTGGAAGGAAAAAATTAATGAGAAGAAAGAAAAAACGATTAAGGAAAGAGGATAAAAAATGATAAATCGATATTATGAATCACCCCTTTTGGAACTCTCAAATTAATCCAACCATACGGACTAAGTTAGTCTGTTATTTGTCAAATCTACCAGACTAAATTATAAGGTAAAGAGATAAGACCACCACCGGCTCCTTAGTTAATGCGGTGCCATCATGGAAGCAGTACCATATACACTAATTACAACCAAATGTCCTAGGTTGATCTATAGAAGCAGTACCATACACTACAACCACCGTACCCAGATTTTAGTGTAAAACCATCAAGCAATTTTTTTGAATATATCATGTACAAGAAGAGGAGGAAGAAAAATTACAAGTCCGACTCCATGCTATGACGGAACTAAATTGTGAGTACAAAATTTAGTTTTGCGTCGGTTTTTTCGGTCGGCCATCCCATCGTGGCAGCGGTCATCTAGTTTAACTAAAAGGGAGAGATATTTTGGTATTATCAAGTGCACACCATCAATTTTTTTTTATAAAAAATGAAATTGCAAATTTATGTTAGGTTTCAATTTACAAAAAAGTGACCATAAAAGAGACTCCCTTCCTTCGAGCCCTCCGATCGGCCGGCCCTAATTATGTCCCTTAGTTCCCAACGGAGCTGGATGGGCGGAGGGTTATTGCTTTTACACTACCCAGACGATTGTGATTTTTTTGGTGACCATCGTTTTTCTTGGGGGACTGATAGAGATTAGGAAACGTAGTCTTTATTTTTCCTGTTATAGTATTGTTTTCTGTATATAGTTTTTGGTTAAAACTTTTAAAGTCTTGTTTTCCAAGTTACGACAGTTGTAAACACATATATAAACAGAGTTTTGTTGTTTGGTTTTCTCACATTGAGAAACATATTCAAACCTAAATCTTGTCTTGGTATCAGACAGGTCGATCCAATTATGACCTATTTTTAGGGTTTTCTTTTCTTTTCTCACCTACAGTCTCTACATATTCTTTTCCATGGCTACTGAAATTATTCAATCTTCATCCACTTCTTATTCAACTATATCCGACTCCTATACGACTTCCTCTCTGCCGCTTCTTCTTTAACCCTAGATCAGGTACCATTCGAACATCTTCATGGTGTTGTTTCAGAGAAGCTAACGGCTCACAATTTTTTGCTATGGAGAGCTCAGTTCATACCCTATTTACAGGGTTATGATTTGGAAAAGTTTGTTTATGGTTCCTTTGCAGCTCCACCAGCCCTGATTAACGAACTTCCCAACCCACTTTTTTTGTCTTGGAGGCGCACAGACAAACTCCTTCTTGGATGGATAATGTCATCTCTTACTGCTCCTATCCTTGCCAAAGTTAAAACATGCGCCACTTCTTTCTCTATCCGGTCCAAACTTGATGCTTTTTTTTGCATCTAAAACAGATACGCATCTTATTCATCTCAAGGAGTCTCTATAATCTATGAAGAAAGGTAATTTAACCATGTCCGATTACATTCAGTCCGTCAAAAACATTTTTGACTCTCTTGCTGCCAGTGGTGTTGACGTTTCCGACAAATAATTCAGGCATTATGTTGTTAAGGGACTTGATTCGTCTTATGAATCAATTGTTAGTTCTTTAATCACCACGATGGATGTTATTACAACAGATGAATTTGAGTCTATGTTGCAGTCTTATGATCTTCGTGTCGCTGCGCAAAAATCAGGTTTCTCCCTCTCAATCACTTGCTAATGTTGCTACTGTGAATAGTCTTGCGGATACTCCTCTTACAAGAGACGGAAAACCAGTTGTTGTTTGTCAGATATGCATTAAACCTTTTCACAATGCTCGGGATTGTCGGAAAAGATTAGATATAGTGACATACCCTCCTCGTGACAAAATACCACCGCTCAAGAATACTGCCAATAGGGGTAGACGACCCTCTTCGAATGCTCCCACTGCATATGCTGCTTCTCATCAATCTGTTTACGCCTATGATTGGCTCCATGATAGTGGTGCCACAAATCATATGACCAATGATCTCATCAATTTACATACTCATTATGAGTATAATGGACCTGATCATATTCGAACTACTGGAGGTTCTTCATTACCAATCTCACATACTGGTGATGGTATTCTTGCAACTCCCACTCGTAAGTTTCTTCTTCCTAATGTTCTCCATGTTCCACATCTCTCCAAAAATCTATTATCTGTGTCTAAATTTTGTCTCGACAATAATGTCTTCTTTGAATTTTATGATTCTTTTTTCCTTGTGAAGGATCGCAAAACTGGGGAGGTGATGTATTGTAGAAAGTGATAGTGAAAGGTTCTTTTGAAACTTGTGAAGGCAAAGGAATTTAGATTTAATTAATCTTAAAAGTAAAGGAAACTTAGATCAAAATTTTATTTCAAGATAAGAGAGAATAACCAAGACACTGATTCCACTATTACACATGAATAAATTATGGTTAACAACCCAAAACTTTATTTATCTTTTAAATCCCTTGTTTCTTAATTCACAAATAATCAGGCAAATTCTCAACAATTAATTGTATCCCTTAAGCATAGATTATCTTAATACAAAGCATAAACTATCTAATTGAATCACAACTAATGACAAAAATTATGCAAACAATTAAAAACTCCGCAAAAGCAGTGATTGAGTGAATTATAAAATATAAATTAGAGAAAATAAATTAATTACCAATCATTCATGCGTAAATAGCTTCCTCATTGCCTTGGTTGTGGGAGAATTAGCCGCTCATCATGTTGGAAACACACTCAAAATTCATTATTATTGCTCAAAAATGGTTTACAAATGATGAAATGGTGAAAATGGTGAAAACCTGGTGTTTGCAACGCTTATAAATGTTGCAAACACTGTTACAAAAACGAAAATTCTTGTTGTTGTTGAATCGTGCGACCCACGCTCTGTGTCGTAGAACTGCAGCAGAATAAACGACTAGCTTGTGAAGAGTCTGTTCTTCACGTTTTTGAGGTAGCAAAGCAGCAGAACTGGAATTTTTCGCGGCTTGATTTCTCGACTTTCTAATGCTCTATTCTTCCTCCCAAACTCTCTATCCCTTCTATGACCTCCAAGAACTCATTTTATACTCGACAGGGGCTAGAAATCACCTCAATAACTCCTAATAATTCCCAATAACTCTGCAAGAAATACGGGAAGATATTCTTTCCTTTTTCTTCTCCCTGCACGCGATCTTGTTGCTGTGAACCATCCTTATTTGCATCCTACACGTCTCTAATTCAGTTTAGCACACTCCAGGCACAAGCTTGCACGTCCAAATCCTTTGTAATCCCGTGAATATTTCTTCCGTGTACGTGTTGCCCTGTTTTCTTCTCGTGAATTTTCTGGTCAATTTTAACCGAAACAATCAACCACACAATGCCTGTGACGCTCAATCAAGTCACCCCAGGATTTTCAGCCATTGAGTCTCTTTGATTCTGCCCAAAATGCGAACCCTAAATTCTGCCAGGGTGAAGAACCAATTTCCCGCCAAAACGTTCTTTTTGAATTCTTGAAGATGGTGTCCCCCTAACCAAACCCGGGGTGCGAATAGAAAATGTCCAGCTGGGGTGACCCTTAACCAAAGTTGGGGTCCGGATAGTAAGTGTTCTCCGGGGGTGTTCCGAGCAACTTTTTCGAGCCGAATTTCCACACAAGTTTATTTCTCCAAAAACACCTATAGATACACAAAAACACCATAATAAGTACAAAAATCGAGACTAACAATAGAGACACTGAGGACAATTCAGACACAAAAATGTGTCTATCAAATACCCCCAAACTTATTATTTGCTAGTCCCGAGCAAATCTAATCTAGAAAATAAAATGTCTACACTTAGCACGTGCGAAGAAGTCGTTAAACCGCTAGGTGGCCCTAGTGGCGGAGTGTTGTCTCTCGGAGGGTTTACCAGAGGTGTACCCACAAAACCTTTTACTCCAGGACCCTAGCTATCTACGCAGAATCTTGGAAGGCACTAAAGAATCTCCTTGGTTGGCATACTTATTGACTACGGAGGAAGTACCACGATGCGAAATTCCAATTGTTGTACACGAGTTTGCACTCAAGCATACTAAAATTCATATAAAGTGACGAGTGCTCTACTCGGATAGTTTCTGGACATCATAAACCGAGTCAACCAATCACAAAGATTAAGAAGAGAAAAATGTGGATGATGTTGGCTAGGGTGAACCTATCCTAACGGACTGAGATACTTGGTCTTGGACTAATATCAACACACTTTGGCATATACAAGGGGACCGTGGTCGATAATCCTAACTCTAGGTCAACTCAGCTGGCATATACAAGGGTACCAGTGGTCGACTTTATTGTATTTATTCCGTTTGGTCTAGTGGTCTGGTCTCAATTTTTTTTTTTTTTTTTTTTTTTTTTTTTTTTTGAGTATCTCAACCACTCTATTCCACCTAGCAATGGTAAAAGAAAAATAAAAGAAGTGATCAGGATTCTTTCGATGTTTCCATCACGAGGATATGGCGAAACTACCATGTTTTCTAACACCTGAGCTTTGTGCTTTTATGAATAGACTCTTTAGATGTTTCCATCTAATCAGATTGGTTCCTCAACTCCTACAACCAAAATGCTTCCATCCACTTAGATTGGTTAGTGCCATCCTTAATAAACATAAATTTCTAGGCTCTGGAGTTTATTTATTGCAACTAAAAGCTAACAAAAAGTTTCTTCCCCACCCCAAACTTAAATCTAACATTGTCCTCAATGTTTCTAATGAAAGAGCAATACCAAAAAGTAAAGTAACATGAGGAATCAGCAAAGAGAGAAGTTGGAAAGATAGTACCTGGGTGAAGAGAGAAATCAAAAACTAATATACAACATACAATCGCCTCGATGGTCAATCAAGGGTAAACAGGGTCCTCCAGAGGGACCTCCTCAACATCACCTGTAGGATAGGGCTCTAAAAAGGGTTTCAATCTCTGACCGTTAACCTTCGAAGAACTACTACCATCCGGTGTCTCGATCTCAACAGCTCCATGAGGAAAAACAGTTTTCTAACAATAAAAGGACCCGTCCACCGAGAACGTAACTTCCCGGGGAAAAGATGCAAGCGGGTATCATACGGAAAGAACTTTTTGACCTGGAGAAAATGACTTCCGTAAAATATTTCTATCATGCACAAGTTTCATTTTGTTCTTATACTCCTTCGCACTATCGTAAGCATCTATACGAATCTCGTCCAACTCATTGAGCCGGAGTTTCCTATGGGCTCCTGCCTTGTCAAGTGAAAAATTTAGCTGCTTAACAGCCCAATAAGCTCTATGTTCTAACTCAACAGGTAAATGACATGCCTTGCCATAAACAATCCGATAAGGCGACATTCCAATGGGGGTCTTAAACACAGTACGGTAAGCCCATAAGGCATCAGTAAGCCTAGACGACCAATCTTTCCGATTAGGATTAACTGTTTTCTCTAATATACGTTTTATCTCCCTATTGGAAACCTCTACCTGACCACTAGTCTGTGGATGATACGGGGTGGCTACCTTATGTGTAATACCATATTTCTTCATCAAAAGCTTAAAAGGTCCATTACAAAAGTGCGACCCTCCATCACTAATTATAGCTCGCGGTGTACCAAAACGTGTAAGTATATTATTTTTCAAGAACTCAAGCACAACCCTATGGTCATTGGTTTTACACGCAACCGCCTCAATCCACTTAGAGACGTAGTCTACGGCGACAAGGATGTATAGGTTACCAAAAGAATTAGGAAACGGACCCATAAAGTCAATACCCCACACATCAAAGACCTCAACAACTAAAATAGGGTTCAAGGGCATCATGTTCCTACGGAAATGGTTCCTAATTTATAGCAACGCTCACAAGTAACACAGTAACTGTGAGAGTCTTTAAACAACGAAGGCCAATAGAATCCACACTGCAATATCTTAGCAGCAGTCTTCTTAGCACTAAAGTGACCCCCACAAGCATGATCATGACAAAAGGAAATAATCTTTGGACTGGTCACTCTCGGTATACATCTCCTAATAATCTGTCTGGACAATACTTAAATAAATAAGGATCATCCCAAAAGAAGTGCTTAACCTCAGCTAAAAACCTAGAACGATCTTGTTTACTCCAATGTTGGGGCATTCGACCAGTAAACAAGATAGTTCACTATATTCGCATACCAAGGTGATTGGGAAACAGAGAACAATTGTTCATCAGGAAAGTTGTCCCTTATATGAAGGGAATCATCAGGGGAACTAACAATTAGCCTAGACAAGTGGTCTGCTACTACATTTTCTGCACCCTTTTTGTCTCTAATGTCTGGGAAAAATTCTTGTAATAAAAGGATCCACCTAATCAATCTAGGTTTGGTATCCTTCTTAGACAAAAGGTATTTCAAAGCAGCATGATCAGTATAGATTACGATCTTAGAACCTAAGAGGTAGGATCTAAACTTGTCTAAGGCAAACACAATGGCCAACAGTTCCTTCTCGGTAGTGGTATAGTTCATCTGGGCTTCATTCAGAGTTTTGCTAGCATAGTAAATCACATGAAGTAACTTATTTTCTCGCTGACCTAGCACAACACCAATAGCATAATCTGAAGCATCACACATGATCTCAAAGGGTAAGTTCCAGTTGGGTGCCTGGACTATGGGGGCGGTAGTGAGTAAAGTCTTAAGCTTCTCAAAAGCCTCTAAACAAGCATCATCAAAGACAAACTTAGCATCTTTTGCAAGTAAATTGCAAAGAGGTCTAGAAATCAAGCTAAAATCCTTAATGAATCGACGATAAAAACCTGCATGCCCTAAGAATGACCTAATATCTTTTACGGTTTTTGGGACCGGTAAGGTTTTAATAAGGTCAACCTTGGCTCTATCTACCTCTATACCCTTTGAAGATACGATATGCCCTAGAACGATTCCTGAACGAACCATGAAATGACATTTTTCCCAATTCAGCACTAAATTCTTTTCCTTACACCTAGTCAAAACTAATGACAAATGATGCAAGCACTCATCGAAAGACGAACCAAACACTGAAAAATCATCCATAAAGACCTCTAAGAACCGTTCTACCATGTCAGAAAATATGCTCAACATACAACGCTGAAAGGTCGCAGGGGCATTACATAGCCCGAAAGGCATGCGTCTATACGCAAAGGTACCAAAGGGACAGGTAAAAGTGGTTTTCTCTTGGTCTTCTGGGGCAATAGGAATCTGATTATAGCCGCAAAATCCATCTAAAAAGCATAAATGGCTACGGCCAGCTAATCTTTCGAGCATTTGGTCGATGAAGGGAAGGGGAAAGTGGTCCTTCCTAGTGACCTTGTTCAATTTTCTATAGTCAATACAGACACGCCAACCCGTGGTCATTCGGGTTGGGATTAACTCATTTTTTTCATTCTGGACTACAGTAATACCAGATTTCTTGGGAACAACCTGAACGGGGCTGACCCACTTACTGTCTGAAATAGGGTAGATAATGCCCGCATCTAACAGCTTCAGAACCTCGGTTCGAACTACTTCTTTCATATGAGGGTTCAGTCGACGTTGCATCTCCCTAGAAGGTTTAGTATCTTCCTCTAAATAAATCTGATGCATACAAACAGTAGGACTTATACCCTTAATGTATGCTATGGTCCACCCTAAAGCTTCCTTGCTATTCTGAAGGACGGTTACTAGCCTACTTTCCTGATCACTATCCAAGTCGGATGCTATAATCACAGGTAAAGTTTCAGATGGGCCTAAAAACACATACTTCAAGGTATCTGGTAGTGGTTTGAGGTCCAATTTAGGAGGCTTTTCCAACGAAGGAACTGGGGTAGACTCAGAAATGGGTAGAGGTTCGATCTTAGGTTTCCATCCACTACTAGTGTCTATCAAAGGGGTTGAATCTAACAAAGCATTTACCTCATTAATCACATCATCATCATTAAAATCAATCCCAAAGTGAGCTAGGCATTTCTCTAATGGATCTTCCATCAAAGTGTTTGGTAATGACTCCTCTACTAATGTTCCTATCATGTTCACCTCTTCTATGCCTGAGTCATCTAGTTCAGAGGGTAGCTTACTAACATGAAAGACGTTCAGCTCAATAGTCATATTACCAAAAGACAAATTCATAATACCAGTTCGACAGTTAATGATCGCATTGGATGTAGCTAAAAACGGGCGACCTAAAATTACCGGTATCTGGTTCTCTGGGTCAGGGACAGGTTGGGTATCTAGGATAACAAAATCCACCGGATAAATAAACTTGTCTACCTCTATGAGAACATCCTCGATCACACCCCGAGGAATTTTTACGGACCTATCAGCTAACTGAAGAGTCATCTGGGTAGGTTTCATCTCACCAAGTCCTAGCTTAAGGTACACATGGTATGGCAGTAAGTTCACACTGGCTCCTAAGTCAAGCAACGCTTTCTCAACACGATATTTACCTATTGTGCAAGCAATGGTAGGGGACCCTGGGTCTTTGTACTTAGGAGTAGTGGTATTCTGAATAATAGAACTCACATGACTAGCTAGGAAGGCTTTCTTTTGAACACTAAGCTTACGCTTTCGTGTACACAAGTCCTTAAGAAACTTGGCATAAGCGGGAATCTGCTTAATCGCATCCAACAATGGGAGGTTGATAGTAACCTTCTTAAAAACCTCCAAAATATCTTTATAGTTGGACTCGCTCTTAGTTGGAACTAGCAGCTTGGGGAACGGGGCTCTAGGAACAAAGCCGGACTCAACGGGACCCTCATTGGTCTCATTAGAGACTCTATCAGTCTCCTCATCATTTTCTGGCTCAACAGGGTGAACTACAACATGTTCACTATCAGGCATGGTTACCTTGTTGTCTACCACTCGACCACTCCTAAGGGTTTTAATGGCATTCACATGTTCTGATGATCTTCCACCTACTTCATGAACTCCTCTAGGATTGGGTTGAGTTTGACTAGGAAACTTACCTTTTTCCCTCAAAGACTCATTTATATGACTAACTTGGGTTTTCAACTCGGAAATAGCCTGAGAGTTAGCATAACCTATACTCTTACTTTCTTTTATCCCTTGTGCAACCATTTGGTTGATATTTTCAGAGCTTTTAATAAACGAGGCGAGAGTCTCTTCTAAACTTGTGATCTTTTTATCCGAATGGTTCTGGAACTGGGGTTGACCTGAAGAGTTCCTAGCATAACCAAAACCTGGGGGAGGCTGAGAATTACTAGACTGTCCTTGATTCTGGCCCTTAGACCAAGAAAAATTAGGATGGTTTCTCCAACCAGGGTTGTAGGTCTCTGAGTATGGGTCAAACTTCTGACGGTTCTCAAACCTAGCATTGTTATAGACAGCATGGGCTTGTTCTTCACTAACATGTCCTTCCCAAAATGAGTTATCGGGCTCTATTCCACAACTAGAGACTGGAGAGGCTCTATTAGGTTCAACAAGGGACCTATTTTTAGACTGACCCATTTCCAAAGCTTCTAACCTTCTAGACAAAGCAACAAACTTAGCATCTGACTCGAAGCTTGTATCTACCATATTGGTGCTACTTCTATTGACCAAGAGTCTTTTAGGAGGTTCAACACAAGGCTCCCACTGTTGGGATTTTTCAGCGATAGTTCCTAAGAAGGTGAAAGCATCCTCAGCAGTTTTATTAGTGAACTCACCAGCGCACATAGACTCGACCATGGATTTGGTTGAATAGTCTAAACCATTATAAATAATCTCTACAAGTTTCATCTTATCAAACCCATGGTGAGGACACTGGGATAGGAGATCATTGAATCTCTCTAAAAACCTATAAAGAGACTCTCCCTCTTGTTGCACACTAGCACTAATTTTCTGCCTAACAGCTGCAGTTTTATGCTTAGGGTAGAATTTCATATAGAAGGCAGCGATAAGATCTTGCCATGTTTCAATGGATTCAGAAGGTAGGTTGTTCAGCCAGGTCTTGGCTTTATCTCTCAAGGAGAAGGGAAACATCTTAAGTTTCAAGACTTCATCAGTAAGGTCTTTTATTCTAACTGTCCCACAAATTTCCTCAAAGTCCCTAATATGAAAATAAGGGTTCTCATCATCTTTTCCTAAGAATATAGGGATCATCTGAAGAATACTAGGTTTTATCTCGAAATTAGCCGTATTGGCTGGCAATTTAATGCACGAAGCTCGGTTGGCCCTAGTTGGGAACATGTAATCTTTCAAAGTAGTCATTGCTGGCACAGCTGACGTACTAGGGGTACTTCCCTCACAAAGAGACAGATTCTCAAAACTGAAGTTTCCAAAAACTGGGCTCTCAAAAGAAGAGTCTTCGAGCTCTCAGCCTTCACAAGAAGAACTACTAGGTTTGTCACTAATCAAACGACCTAGAGTGTTTCTTTTCCAAGCCCGTTCTCTAATGACCTCGGGCATACATTTGAAAAACAAAAGAAAAAGAAAAAGAAAAAGAAAAATCCTAAAAGGAAGGGAGGTTCTAAGCAAACACAAAGAAGGCTGACTCCACCAAAGCAAACCTAAAATTTTCTAGCAAACAAAAAGCATGATGGCTCCACTTAGATTGTTTTCTAGACCAGCTTCTAATCCTTCGAAAGGGAATTCGTTACAATCTGAGCAAACCCTCTGGAATCAATCCGGGTTTAAGTAAGTTGAATAGAGGTGAGGAAGGTCTGCTGGAGCTTTGATACCCAAGGCCTCACCGCATTACGGGGAGACGAGTCACGCATTCAACTCACGAAACTTTCATGAACTTCAAGAATGCTCAAAAGAGTAACCAATATCTTTCGAACGACTTTCCTACTAAGCTCGTTACCCTATAGGTCTCGTTCTATTCCAAATTTTAAAGCTTAGGTTCGCGTTAAGTTTCGTTTTCCTAAGGCGGGCAAAGAAGGGAACGGTGATGAAATCCGAACCCTTATCTTATATGGCCAGTCCTTGCCCTTTACTAAGAATTTAAAACAGCCGTTTTCAGTTCCTCGACATATATGCAAACGAAGGAATACAGTAACTCGCTAGCGGGGATTCGCGAGTGTTTCGACAAACTTACCTCCCGTACCAGACGGGGGATGAACCGCTGTAGTCGACTCGGGCCCACGACTCCTATGTCATGTGCGAACCCGAGGGGCCGAGGTGATATCGTAATCACCGTCCTTCTCTCGCAAACAGTTTAATATTTAACTACCCTTCCGTAGGGTTTAAAAAAAAAAAAAAAAAAGTCCAAAGTCCAACAAAGTCCAAAAAGATAAAGTGCAAAAGAAAAAAAAATTACAAGAATAAATAAACTCTAATACAATCAAAAAAAAAAAAAAACTAAACTCTCTCTTTTTTTTTCTTTTTTTATATAAAAAAAAAATCTTCTTCTTTCGCTTCGCCTTTTACTTCGTCTTTAACTCCAAATCTCTAAATATTCACCAAAAGTTTTGGCAAAATTTTCTTTCGCTCCAAATTCCAAATCTGTAGTAAAAAGACAAAAACAAAAACGTAAAGAAGAACAAATAAAATAAAAACAAATAAAAACCTAAAAAAAAAAGAATAAAAATCTAAAAACTAGCCTAAAGACAAGCTCCGTGTCGACGGCGCCAAAAATTGATGTATTGTAGAAAGTGATAGTGAAAGGTTCTTTTGAAACTTGTGAAGGCAAAGGAATTTAGATTTAATTAAACTTAAAAGTAAAGGAAACTTAGATCAAAATTTGATTTCAAGATAAGAGAGAATAACCAAGACACTGATTCCACTATTACACATGAATAAATTATGGTTAACAACCCAAAACTCTATTTATCTTTTAAATCCCTTGTTTCTTAATTCACAAATAATCAGGCAAATTCTCAACAATTAATTGTATCCCTTAAGCATAGATTATCTTAATACAAAGCATAACCTATCTAATTGAATCACAACTAATGACAAAAATTATGCAAACAATTAAAAACTCCGCAAAAGCAGTGATTGAGTGAATTATAAAATATAAATTAGAGAAAATAAATTAATTACCAATCATTCATGCGTAAATAGCTTCCTCATTGCCTTGGTTGTGGGAGAATTAGCCGCTCATCATGTTGGAAACACACTCAAAATTCATTATTATTGCTCAAAAATGATTTACAAATGATGAAATGGTGAAAATGGTGAAAACCGAGTGTTTGCAACGCTTATAAATGTTGCAAACACTGTTACAAAGAACGAAAAACTCTGTTGCTGTTGTTTTGTCGAATCCCACGCTCTGTGTCGTAGAACTGCTGCAGAATAAACGACTGCTTGTGAAGAGTCTGTTCTTCACGTTTTCAGAGGTAGCAGCAGCAGAAACGGAATTTTTCGCGGCTTGATTTCTCGACTTTCTAATGCTCTATTCTTCCTCCCAAACTCTCTATCCCTTCTATGACCTCCAAGAACTCATTTTATACTCGAAGGACCTAGAAATCACCTCAATAACTCCCAAAATATCTTCCAATTTCTCGCTTTATACGGAAGATATTCTTTCCTTTTTTTCTTCCCGCACGCGATCTTGTTGTCTGAACCATCCTTATTTGCATCCTACACGTCTCTAATTCAGTTTAGCACATCCAGGCACAAGCTTGCACGTCCAAATCCTTTGTAATCCCGTGAATATTTCTTCCGCGTACGTGTTGCCCTGTTTTCTTCTCGTGAATTTTCGGTCAATTTTAACCAAATTTGAAACAATCAACCACACAATGCCTTTGACGCTCAATCAAGTCACCCTACCAATTTTCAGCCATTTAATCTCTTTGATTCACCTTCAAAATGCAAACCCTAAATTCTGCCAGGGTGAAGAACATTTTTTTCC
Source organism: Papaver bracteatum (assembly GCA_023529315.1). Classification (NCBI taxonomy): domain Eukaryota; kingdom Viridiplantae; phylum Streptophyta; class Magnoliopsida; order Ranunculales; family Papaveraceae; genus Papaver; species Papaver bracteatum. The sequence goes on along the minus strand of JAJJWX010000284.1, from coordinate 262,357 downwards.
CGCCAAAACGTTCTTTTTGAATGTTGAAGATGGTGTCCCCCTAACCAAACCCGGGTGCGAATAGCAGATGTCCAAATGAGGTGCCCCTTATCCAAAGTTGGGGTCCTTTATAGTAAATGTTCTCCGGGGTGTTCCGAGCAACTTTTTCAAGCCGAATTTTCCACACAAGTTTATTTCTCCAAAAACACCTATAAACACACAAAAACACCATAATAAGGACAAAAATCGAGACTAACAATAGAGACACTAAGGACAAATCAGACACAAAAATGTGTCTATCAAATACCCCCAAACTTATTATTTGCTAGTCCCGAGCAAATCTAATCTAGAAAATAAAATGTGTACACTTAGCACGTGCAGCAAGCCGTTAAACCGCTAGGTGGCCCTAGTGGCGGAGTGTTGTCTCCGGAGGGTTTACCAGAGGTGTACCCACAAAACCTTTTACTCCAGACCCTAGCTATCTACGCAGAATCTTGGAAGGCACTAAAGAATCTCCTTGGTTGGCATACTTATTGACTACAGGAGGAAGTACCCTGATGCGAAATTCCAATTTCTGTACACGAGTTTGCACTCAAGCATACTAAAATTCATATAAAGTGACAGTGCTCTACTCGGATAGTTTCTGGACATCATAAACCGGAGTCAACCAATCACAAAGATTAAGAAGAGAAAAATGTGGATGATGTTGGCTAGGGTGAACCTATCCTAACGGACTGAGATACTGGTCTTGGACTAATATCAACACACTGGCATATACAAGGGGACCAGTGGTCGATAATCCTAACTCTAGGTCAACTCAGCTGGCATATACAAGGGTACCAGTGGTCGACTTTATTGTATTTATTCCGTTTGGTCTAGTGGTCTGGTCTCAATTTTTTTTTGTTGTTGAGTATCTCAACCACTCTATTCCACCCTAGCAATGGTAAAAAGAAAAATAAAAGAAGTGATCAGGATTCTTTCGATGTTTCCATCACGAGGATATGGCGAAACTACCATGTTTTCTAACACCTGAGCTCTGTGCTTTTATGAATAGACTCTTTAGATGTTTCCATCTAATCAGATTGGTTCCTCAACTCCTACAACCAAAATGCTTCCATCCACTTAGATTGGTTAGTGCCATCCTTAATAAACATAAATTTCTAGGCTCTGGAGTTTATTTATTGCAACTAAAAGCTAACAAAAAGTTTCTTCCCCACCCCCAAACTTAAATCTAACATTGTCCTCAATGTTTCTAATGAAAGAGCAATACCAAAAAGTAAAGTAACATGAGGAATCAGCAAAGAGAGAAGTTGGAAAGATAGTACCTGGGTGAAGAGAGAAATCAAAAACTAATATACAACATACAATCGCCTCGATGGTCAATCAAGGGTAAACAGGGTCCTCCAGAGGGACCTCCTCAACATCACCTGTAGGATAGGGCTCTAAAAAGGGTTTCAATCTCTGACCGTTAACCTTCGAAGAACTACTACCATCCGGTGTCTCGATCTCAACAGCTCCATGAGGAAAAAACAGTACGAACAATAAAAGGACCCGTCCACCGAGAACGTAACTTCCCAGGGAAAAGATGCAAGCGGGTATCATACAGAAGAACTTTTTGACCTGGAGAAAATGACTTCCGTAAAATATTTCTATCATGCACAAGTTTCATTTTGTTCTTATACTCCTTCGCACTATCGTAAGCATCTATACGAATCTCGTCCAACTCATTGAGCTGGAGTTTCCTATGGGCTCCTGCCTTGTCAAGTGAAAAATTTAGCTGCTTAATAGCCCAATAAGCTCTATGTTCTAACTCAATAGGTAAATGACATGCCTTGCCATAAACAAGCCGATAAGGCGACATTCCAATGGGGGTCTTAAACGCAGTACGGTAAGCCCATAAGGCATCAGTAAGCCTAGACGACCAGTCTTTCCGATTAGGATTAACTGTTTTCTCTAATATACGTTTTATCTCCCTATTGGAAACCTCTACCTGACCACTAGTCTGTGGATGATACGGGGTGGCTACCTTATGTGTAATACCATATTTCTTCATCAAAATCTTAAAAGGTCCATTACAAAAGTGCGACCCTCCATCACTAATTATAGCTCGCGGTGTACCAAAACGTGTAAGTATATTATTTTTCAAGAACTCAAGCACAACCCTATGGTCATTGGTTTTACACGCAACCGCCTCAATCCACTTAGAGACGTAGTCTACGGCGACAAGGATGTATAGGTTACCAAAAGAATTAGGAAACGGACCCATAAAGTCAATACCCCACACATCAAAGACCTCAACAACTAAAATAGGGTTCAAGGGCATCATGTTCCTACGGGAAATGGTTCCTAATTTCTGGCAACGCTCACAAGTAACACAGTAAATGTGAGAGTCTTTAAACAACGAAGGCCAATAGAATCCACACTGCAATATCTTAGCAGCAGTCTTCTTAGCACTAAAGTGACCCCCACAAGCATGATCATGACAAAAGGAAATAATACTGGACTGGTCACTCTCGGTATACATCTCCTAATAATCTGGTCTGGACAATACTTAAATAAATAAGGATCATCCCAAAAGAAGTGCTTAACCTCAGCTAAAAACCTAGAACGATCTTGTTTACTCCAATGTTGGGGCATTCGACCAGTAACAAGATAGTTCACTATATTCGCATACCAAGGTGATTGGGAAACAGAGAACAATTGTTCATCAGGAAAGATTCCCTTATATGAAGGGAATCATCAGGGGAACTAACAATTAGCCTAGACAAGTGGTCTGCTACTACATTTTCTGCACCCTTTTTGTCTCTAATGTCTGGGCAAAATTCTTGTAATAAAAGGATCCACCTAATCAATCTAGGTTTGGTATCCTTCTTAGACAAAAGGTATTTCAAAGCAAAGATGATCAGTATAGATTACGATCTTAGAACCTAAGAGGTAGGATCTAAACTTGTCTAAGGCAAACACAATGGCCAACAGTTCCTTCTTGGTAGTGGTATAGTTCATCTTGGCTTCATTCAGAGTTTTGCTAGCATAGTAAATCACATGAAGTAACTTATTTTCTCGCTGACCTAGCACAACACCAATAGCATAATCTGAAGCATCACACATGATCTCAAAGGGTAAGTTCCAGTTGGGTGCCTGGACTATGGGGGCGGTAGTGAGTAAAGTCTTAAGCTTCTCAAAAGCCTCTAAACAAGCATCATCAAAGACAAACTTAGCATCTTTTGCAAGTAAATTGCAAAGAGGTCTAGAAATCAAGCTAAAATCCTTAATGAATCGACGATAAAAACCTGCATGCCCTAAGAATGACCTAATATCTTTTACGGTTTTTGGGACCGGTAAGGTTTTAATAAGGTCAACCTTGGCTCTATCTACCTCTATACCCTTTGAAGATACGATATGCCCTAGAACGATTCCCGAACGAACCATGAAATGACATTTTTCCCAATTCAAAGACTAAATTCTTTTCCTTACACCTAGTCAAAACTAATGACAAATGATGCAAGCACTCATCGAAAGACGAACCAAACACTGAAAAATCATCCATAAAGACCTCTAAGAACCGTTCTACCATGTCAGAAATATGCTCAACATACAACGCTGAAAGGTCGCAGGGGCATTACATATCCCGAAAGGCATGCGTCTATACGCAAAGGTACCAAAGGGACAGGTAAAAGTGGTTTTCTCTTGGTCTTCTGGGGGCAATAGGAATCTGATTATAGCCGCAAAATCCATCTAAAAAGCATAAATGGCTACGGCCAGCTAATCTTTCGAGCATTTGGTCGATGAAGGGAAGGGGAAAGTGGTCCTTCCTAGTGACCTTGTTCAATTTTCTATAGTCAATACAGACACGCCAACCCGTGGTCATTCGGGTTGGGATTAACTCATTTTTTTCATTCTGACTACAAGTAATACCAGATTTCTTGGGAACAACCTGATCGGGGCTGACCCACTTACTGTCTGAAATAGGGTAGATAATGCCCGCATCTAACATCTTCAGAACCTCGGTTCGAACTACTTCTTTCATATGAGGGTTCAGTCGACGTTGCATCTCCCTAGAAGGTTTAGTATCTTCCTCTAAATAAATCTGATGCATACAAAAAGTAGGACTTATACCCTTAATGTATGCTATGGTCCACCCTAAAGCTTCCTTGCTATTCTGAAGGACGGTTACTAGCCTAATTTCCTGATCACTATCCAAGTCGGATGCTATAATCACAGGTAAAGTTTCAGATGGGCCTAAAAACACATACTTCAAGGTATCTGGTAGTGGTTTGAGGTCCAATTTAGGAGGCTTTTCCAACGAAGGAACCTGGGGTAGACTCGAGAAATGGGTAGAGGTTCGATCTTAGGTTTCCATCCACTACTAGTGTCTATCAAAGGGGTTGAATCTAACAAAGCATTTACCTCATTAATCACATCATCATCATCAAAATCAATCCCAAAGTGAGCTAGGCATTTCTCTAATGGATCTTCCATCAAAGTGTTTGGTAATGACTCCTCTACTAATGTTCCTATCATGTTCACCTCTTCTATGCCTGAGTCATCTAGTTCAGAGGGTAGCTTACTAACATGAAAGACGTTCACTCAATAGTCATATTACCAAAAGACAAATTCATAATACCAGTTCGACGATTAATGATCGCATTGGATGTAGCTAAAAACGGGCGACCTAAAATTACCGGTATCTGGTTCTCTGGGTCAGGGACAGGTTGGGTATCTAGGATAACAAAATCCACCGGATAAATAAACTTGTCTACCTCTATGAGAACATCCTCGATCACACCCCGAGGAATTTTTACGGACCTATCAGCCTAACAAGAGTCATCTGGGGTAGGTTTCATCTCACCAAGTCCTAGCTTAAGGTACACATGGTATGGCGTAAGTTCACACTGGCTCCTAAGTCAAGCAACGCTTTCTCAACACGATATTTACCTATTGTGCAAGCAATGGTAGGGGACCCTGGGTCTTTGTACTTAGGAGTAGTGGTATTCTGAATAATAGAACTCACATGACTAGCTAGGAAGGCTTTCTTTTGAACACTAAGCTTACGCTTTCGTGTACACAAGTCCTTAAGAAACTTGGCATAAGCGGGAATCTGCTTAATCGCATCCAACAATGGGAGGTTGATAGTAACCTTCTTAAAAACCTCCAAAATATCTTTATAGTTGGACTCGCTCTTAGTTGGAACTAGCAGCTTGGGGAACGGGGCTCTAGGAACAAAGCCGGACTCAACGGGACCCTCATTGGTCTCATTAGAGACTCTATCAATCTCCTCATCATTTTTACTGGCTCAAAGGGTGAACTACAACATGTTCACTATCGTGCATGGTTACCTTGTTGTCTACCACTCGACCACTCCTAAGGGTTTTAATGGCATTCACATGTTCGATGATCTTCCACCTACTTCATGAACTCCTCTAGGATTGGGTTGAGTTTGACTAGGAAACTTACCTTTTTCCCTCAAAGACTCATTTATATGACTAACTTGGGTTTTCAACTCGGAAATAGCCTGAGAGTTAGCATAACCTATACTCTTACTTTCTTTTATCCCTTGTGCAACCATTTGGTTGATATTTTCAGAGCTTTTAATAAACGAGGCGAGAGTCTCTTCTAAACTTGTGATCTTTTTATCCGAATGGTTCTGGAACTGGGGTTGACCTGAAGAGTTCCTAGCATAACCAAAACCTGGGGGGAGGCTGAGAATTACTAGACTGTCCTTGATTCTGGCCCTTAGACCAAGAAAAATTAGGATGGTTTCTCCAACCAGGGTTGTAGGTCTCTGAGTATGGGTCAAACTTCTGACGGTTCTCAAACCTAGCGTTGTTATAGACAACATGGGCTTGTTCTTCACTAACATGTCCTTCCCAAAATGAGTTATCGGGCTCTATTCCACAACTAGAGACTGGAGAGGCTCTATTAGGTTCAACAAGGGACCTATTTTTAGACTGACCCATTTCCAAAGCTTCTAACCTTCTAGACAAAGCAACAAACTTAGCATCGACTCGAAGCTTGTATCTACCATATTGGTGCTACTTCTATTGACCAAGAGTCTTTTAGGAGGTTCAACACAAGGCTCCCACTGTTGGGATTTTTCAGCGATAGTTCCTAAGAAGGTGAAAGCATCCTCAGCAGTTTTATTAGTGAACTCACCAGCGCACATAGACTCGACCATGGATTTGGTTGAATAGTCTAAACCATTATAAATAATCTCTACAAGTTTCATCTTATCAAACCCATGGTGAGGACACTGGGATAGGAGATCATTGAATCTCTCTAAAAACCTATAAAGAGACTCTCCCTCTTGTTGCACACTAGCACTAATTTTCTGCCTAACAGCTGCAGTTTTATGCTTAGGGTAGAATTTCATATAGAAGGCAGCGATAAGATCTTGCCATGTTTCAATGGATTCAGAAGGTAGGTTGTTCAGCCAGGTCTTGGCTTTATCTCTCAAGGAGAAGGGAAACATCTTAAGTTTCAAGACTTCATCAGTAAGGTCTTTTATTCTAACTGTCCCACAAATTTCCTCAAAGTCCCTAATATGAAAATAAGGGTTCTCATCATCTTTTCCTAAGAATATAGGGATCATCTGAAGAATACTAGGTTTTATCTCGAAATTAGCCGTATTGGCTGGCAATTTAATGCACGAAGCTCGGTTGGCCCTAGTTGGGAACATGTAATCTTTCAAAGTAGTCATTGCTGGCACAGCTGACGTACTAGGGGTACTTCCCTCACAAAGAGACAGATTCTCAAAACTGAAGTTTCCAAAAACTGGGCTCTCAAAAGAAGAGTCTTCGAGCTCCCCGCCTTCACAAGAAGAACTACTAGGTTTGTCACTAATCAAACGACCTAGAGTGTTTCTTTTCCAAGCCCGTTCTCTAATGACCTCGGGCATACACTAGAAAAACAAAAGAAAAAGAAAAAGAAAAATCCTAAAAGGAAGGGAGGTTCTAAGCAAACACAAAGAAGGCTGACTCCACCAAAGCAAACCTAAAATTTTCTAGCAAACAAAAAGCATGATGGCTCCACTTAGATTGTTTTCTAGACCAACTTCTAATCCTTCGAAAGGGAATTCGTTACAATCTGAGCAAACCCCTCTGGAATCAATCCGGGTTTAAGTAAGTTGAATAGAGGTGAGGGAAGCTGCTGGAGCTTTGATACCCAAGGCCTCACCGCATTACAGGGAGACGCAGTCACGCATTCAACTCACAGAAACTTTCATGAACTTCGAAGAATGCTCAAAAGAGTAACCAATATCTTTCGAACGACTTTCCTACTAAGCTCGTTACCCTATAGGTCTCGTTCTATTCCAAATTTTAAAGCTTAGGTTCGCGTTAAGTTTCGTTTTCCTAAGGCGGGCAAGAAGGGAACGGTGATGAAATCCGAACCCTTATCTTATATGGCCAGTCCTTGCCCTTTACTAAGAATTTAAAACAGCCGTTTTCAGTTCCTCGACATATATGCAAACGAAGGAATACAGTAACTCGCTAGCAGGGGATTCGCGAGTGTTTCGACAAACTTACCTCCCGTACCAGACGGGGATGAACCGCTGTAGTCGACTCGGGCCACGACTCCTATGTCATGTGCGAACCCGAGGGGCCGAGGTGATATCGTAATCACCGTCCTTCTCTGCAAACAGTTTAATATTTAACTACCCTTCCGTAGGGTTTAAAAAAAAAAAATAAAAAAAAAAAAATGTCCAAGTCCAAAGTCCAAAAAGATAAAGTGCAAAAAAAAAAAATTACAAGAATAAATAAACTCTAATACAATCAAAAAAAAAAAAAACTAAACTCTCTCTTTTTTTTCTCTTTTTATAATAAAAAAAATCTTCTTCTTTCGCTTCGCCTTTTACTTCGTCTTTTACTCCAAATCTCTAAATATTCACCAAAAGTTTTGGCAAAATTTTCTTTCGCTCCAAATTCCAAATCTGTAGTAAAAAGACAAAAACAAAAACGTAAAGAAGAACAAATAAAATAAAAACAAATAAAAACCTAAAAAAAAGAATAAAAATCTAAAAACTAGCCTAAAGACAAGCTCCCCGGCAACGGCGCCAAAAATTGATGTATTGTAGAAAGTGATAGTGAAAGGTTCTTTTGAAACTTGTGAAGGCAAAGGAATTTAGATTTAATTAATCTTAAAAGTAAAGGAAACTTAGATCAAAATTTGATTTCAAGATAAGAGAGAATAACCAAGACACTGATTCCACTATTACACATGAATAAATTATGGTTAACAACCCAAAACTTTATTTATCTTTTAAATCCCTTGTTTCTTAATTCACAAATAATCTGGCAAATTCTCAACAATTAATTGTATCCCTTAAGCATAGATTATCTTAATACAAAGCATAAACTATCTAATTGAATCACAACTAATGACAAAAATTATGCAAACAATTAAAAACTCCAAAAGCAAGATTGAGTGAATTATAAAATATAAATTAGAGAAAATAAATTAATTACCAATCATTCATGCGTAAATAGCTTCCTCATTGCCTTGGTTGTGGGAGAATTAGCCGCTCATCATGTTGGAAACACACTCAAAATTCATTATTATTGCTCAAAAATGGTTTACAAATGATGAAATGGTGAAAATGGTGAAAACCGAGTGTTTGCAACGCTTATAAATGTTGCAAACACTGTTACAAAGAACGAAAACTGTTGTTGTTGTAAATCCTGTGCGACCCACGCTCCTGTGTCGTAGAACTGCTGCAGAATAAACGACTGCTGTGAAGAGTCTGTTCTTCACGTTTTCAGGAGGTAGCAGCAGCAGAACTGGAATTTTTCGCGGCTTGATTTCTCGACTTTCTAATGCTCTATTCTTCCTCCCAAACTCTCTATCCCTTCTATGACCTCCAAGAACTCATTTTATACTCGACAGGGGCTAGAAATCACCTCAATAACTCCGGAATAATTCCCAATAACTCTGCCAGATACGGGAAGATATTCTTTCCTTTTTCTTCTCCTGCACGCGATCTTGTTGTCAGAACCATCCTTATTTGCATCCTACACGTCTCTAATTCAGTTTAGCACACTCCAGGCACAAGCTTGCACGTCCAAATCCTTTGTAATCCCGTGAATATTTCTTCCGCGTACGTGTTGCCCTGTTTTCTTCTCGTGAATTTTCTGGTCAATTTTAACCGAAACAATCAACCACACAATGCCTGTGACGCTCAATCAAGTCACCCCAGTGATTTTCAGCCATTGAGTCTCTTTGATTCTTCCCAAAATGCGAACCCTAAATTCTGCCAGGGTGAAGAACCAATTTCCCTCCAAAACGTTCTTTTTGAATTCTTGAAGATGGTGTCCCCCTAACCAAACCCGGGGTGCGAATAGCAGATGTCCAGCTGGGGTGCCCCTTAACCAAAGTTGGGGTCCGGATAGTAAGTGTTCTCCGGGGGTGTTCCGAGCAACTTTTTCGAGCCGAATTTCCACACAAGTTTATTTCTCCAAAAACACCTATACATACACAAAAACACCATAATAAGTACAAAAATCGAGACTAACAATAGAGACACTTAGGACAATTCAGACACAAAAATGTGTCTATCAGGAGGTAGTACTTCGAGGAACACTTAATAAGGAGGGTCTCTACACTCCTCTTCCGGTTTCACCTGTTTCTGCTCTTGTTGTTGAACGTACTTCTTTACAGACATGGCACTCTCGTTTAGGGCATTCGATGCTCAAAACTGTCAAATCCATAGTTTCTAAGCACAGTTTACCTGTTTCCGTTTCCAAATTCTCTATGTGTCAGTCCTGTTTAGCTAATAAAAGTCATAAACTTAGTTTTTCATCTAGTACTATGGTTTATGAAAATCCTTTGGATCTTATTGTGTCAGATGTTTGGGGTCCTGCTCCGCTTTTATCTAATGAAGGTTTTCAATATTATATTATTTTTGTTGATGCTTTCAGCCGTTTCACTTGGATTTATCCTATGTACACCAAAACTGACGTTATTGGTATCTTTGATGTCTTTTATCGTCAAGTGCAAACACTCTTTGGTCGAAAGATAAAATTTTTGCAAACTGATAATGGTACCGAATATAAGAAGCTCAACAAAATTCTACAACAAAATGGTACTCATCATCGTTTGACTTGTCCTCATACATCTGCTCAAAATGGTCTTGCAGAAAGACGACATCGGCATATAGTTGAAACCGGCTTAACTCTTTTGTCTGTGGCATATGTTTCGCCTTATTTTTGGTACGATGCTTTTTCCACTGCCACTTTCCTTATGAAACGCGTTTCCTCAGTTCCTACAGGTGTTAAAACTCCATATGAATTTCTCTTTAATAAAGTCCCATATTTTCTTTCTCTACGGACTTTCGGTTGCTTATGTTTTCCTCATCTTCAAGATTATCGATCTAATAAACTTGAACCTCGGTCATCTCCTTGTGTTTTTCTTGGATATTGTGCAACTCGCAAAGGTTACAAGTGTTTGCATATTCCTTCCGGCCGAGTTTATTGGTAACGTCATGTTGTTTTCGATGAATCATCTTTTCCTTTTGCAGGCCTCAACTCGTCGGTACTACCATCTTCCCCGGCTCCTTCACAGGTAACCACTTCTTTCCCCTTTTCACCAACCTTTACAGCTGTGTCTTTCCCTCCTAGTTTGGTTATTCCTCCTGCCAAAGTTTCTGGCAGTTCTAATGATGTGTTGCCGCTTCCCACTGCTACTATTTTTCCTGAGTTTGTAGAAGGCTTACAGTCTCCAGCTGTTACTCATCTGCTGGAAGATTCTACTCCTCCTACACGAGCTTCTACTCCACCTCCTTTGGTTCGCAGCTCTACTGATGCCCATTTACTGGACCATCCTAATAACACAGCAGCTGTTCCTTCGCCTGCTACTTTGGTTCTTTCCGATATTGAAGTCCAACAGTCCTCCAATACAGAAGCTCAACAGTCTTTGTCCTGCAGTTCATCGTTTTGGCACCACGTATAGAAGACGATTACCAACTATTGGTTCCTCCCGGGTTCAAGTGTCGGTACCTATTACCCACACAACTCAGCCATCGATGTCAGCCGATACATTGTCTCCTGCTGCTGCCTTGTCGGATTATATTCCCAGCTCACCTGTCACTGTTGTTGTTAGTGACTCTTCTTTGTCTCCTGTTGTTTTTTTTTTTTTGAGGAGAAATGTTAATATATTAAGAAAAAAATGTAACAAGGCAAAGTGCCCCCATTTTGATGTCAATTTGACATATTACATTCTATCTATCATTACCTTCCAATGAGAAACAAAGTCTCTAAAAACATAATGTCCAAACCAATTTTGGTTTGAACCCCAAATGTAAATTAACAACTTGACTTCGTTGATGATTTCTGCTGATCTTTTTGGATGTTTATGAGCCATGACTCTCCTGTTCCTCTCAGTCCAAATAGCCCATACAATGGCAAATGGAATTAAGGGCCAAATTTTTCTTCCTATGTGCCTTCCTCTTCTCAGCTTCCAATTGACCAGAAATAGTACCTGCCTGCGCCCATCTGACATTGTAACCCCAAATGAAGTAGTTCCATATTGTATGAGTAAAATCACAATGCATCAGAAGATGTTGAATGGTTTCCTGGTGCGTGTTACATAATGAACAAATGGTGGATGGAAGAGAGCATCCCCTTGTAAGAATATTTTCAGAAGTGGCTATAGAATTCTGGGCTGCAAACCACATGAACATCTGCACCTTGGGTGGCACAAATTGGATCCAAATACAGTTTACTGGAATGATTGGCAGGTATGCAGGAAGTTGTTGAATGAGTCGGTTATATCATGTTTTTACCTTAAAACCACCTGCCACATTACAGAAAATTTCATCTTCTGCATTATCATCTAGCTGTGGAGGAATTCCAATATCTGCAAACAAGGCTATCATTTCAGGCACTTCCGGTTGATTTAGATTTCTTCTGAATTTTAAATTCCAAGCACCATTTGCAATCACATCTTTGATAGAGGCATTCTTTTGAGTGGATATTTTGAAAATATTAGGGAATCGCTGCTTCAAATCTTGACTGCCTAACCATTTGTCCCACCAGAATAAGACCGCGTCCCCTTTGTTGATTTGCAAATCTGACATTTCTTCAATTATGACTTTCTGATTCTGTATTCCTTTCCATAAACCTCTCCCTTGAGGCTTATTTGAGTCCTTTACCCAAAGGTGTTCAACTTTTGCTTTCATTTTCTCTTGAATAACTTTTCTCCAAAGCAATTGCTTTTCTTTGAAATATCTCCAGGTCCATTTTGAGAGTAAAGCTTTGTTTGTGAGCTTGAGATTTCTGATGCCTAGGCCCCCCATTGTCTTTGGTCTACAAATTCTCTTCCAAGCAACCTAGTTAATCTTTTTTGTATCATCTGTAGATCCCCACAGAAAGAATCTCATGATCTGATCCAATTTATTCTCCACACTCACTGGCATAGGGAAGATAGACATAAAATAGATTGGTAAGCTGGATAGAGTAGCTTTTATCAGAACCACTTTACCTGCTTTGTTGAAAAATCTCCTTTTCCATGGAGCTAATTTCTTTTGAAATTTCTCAATAATCACTTCCCATATTGAAGTACTTCTTGCAGTAGCCCCAATAAGAATCCCCAGATAGGTAAGTGGAAACCTCTCTATCTTGCATTTGAGAATATCATCCATGTCTTCAATTTTGCGCTCAGCACCGATGCTAATAACTGCACTTTTACTGAAGTTAACACTCAGGCCTGTTATGGCTTCAAAAATTTGCAGGATGAGCACAAGATTTTCAGCTTCCTCCTCCTTAGCATCTAGGAACACTATTGTATCATCTGCAAATTGCAGATGTGTCACTTTGACTGAGTTTAATGCAAAACCAGAAATCATGTTTAACTGAGAAGCATTTTTCATGAGTTTTGTAAAGATTTCTGCCACTAAAATGAATAAGAAGGGGGATAGAGGATCCCCTTGTCTTAGACCTTTTTGAGGCTTGAATTTTGATGTTGAGCAACCATTAATCAGTAAAGAGTGTTGAGCAGTAGAAGTACACCATTCAATCCACTTAATCCATTTGGAACCAAAACCTGAGCTGTGCAGAATTTGACTAATTGTGTGTCAGCTGACATTATCAAAAGCTTTTTGAATGTCAAGCTTACACATAATTCTCGGTTCTTTGCTTTTGAGCCTAGCATCAATAAGTTCTCCAGCAATTAAAATACTATCCAAGATTTGCTTGTCAGAGATAAAAGCGCCTTGGTTCTCATATATGAGCTTAGGAAGAACAGATTTGAATCTTTGAGTTAGAATTTTGGATATCACCTTATAAAAACTGCTAACAAGACTGATTGGCCCTAAGTCTTGAGGACCACCAACTTGATCTTTTTTATGAATCAGACTGATAAAAGAGCAATTGACTCTCCAATCTATCTTTTTCTTAATTTCAAATTCCTTAATAACTGCCATGAACTCCTTTTTGATAACTTCCCAAGCAGTTTTATAAAACTCCATGTTGTACCCATCCGGGCCGGGGGATTTGTTGTTCTTGAAATTATTGATGACCATCCAAACCTCTTCTTCTTCAATTGGTCTCTCAACCCATACGCTTTCTTACATTGAGATTTTGTTAAAGAATTCTTCATTAATCTGAGGCCTCACTTTGTATTTTTCTTGGAACAAATTAAAGAAATACTTTGAGAGATCCTCCCTTATATCTGCTTGAAAAAAGTTATCTTCCCCTTCTATTACCAATTTTTTCACTGTATTTCTCCTTCTTCTTCCATTGGCTAGAGTGTGAAAATAATTTGTGTTAGCATCTCCTTCCTTGAAATGTTTAGTTTTTGACCTGACCAACCATTTTCTGGCATTATCCAAATTTAGTTGCTTCAATTTGGATCTACTATCCACTCTATCAATAAATTGTTGTTGTTCGTTCACAGTCCAGCTTCCCCAATCTTTCTGATGCTGTTCTCTGTCCCATCTTGGAAAGTCCAATCGTCCTCTCCATCAGGTACTTTACACACAACACCGGACCAGCAGTTTGTTGTTAGTAATATATTACCTGTACCATTGGATTCTCCAACCACTTCGAGTACTTCAGAGGCCCATCTGTTTTGCCTTCAAGACCACCTACTGAAAATGCTCACCCTATGGTTACACGTGGTAAGGATGGTATTTTTAAGCCAAAGGCACTTTTAGCTTCTAAATATACAACACTTACTGATGCTCTTTTTGAACCGACGTGTTATACACAAGCTAAGAAAGATCCTAACTGGCGTCAATCCATGGATGATCAATATAATTCTCTCCTCCAAAATGGTACTTGGTCTTATGTTAAACGAACTCCGGATATGAATGTCGTAGGATCAAAGTGGGTGTTTCCTGTCTGGGACCATTAAGTTGCCATCGGCTGTCTAGCAATAAGGGATGTCCTAGTAAGCGTAAATGACTAAATGGTCCCTTAATCAATTTTTTTTTTTTTTTTTGAAGCATGAAATTTATTAATCTAATAAAGAGCTATTACATAAAGGTACGTCGTACCAAGAGATTCATCAATTACATTTGGATTGGTATTGCTAGAATCTTCAGCAACATGAAGGTGGAGTCTAATGTGAACAGTTGTTTTTGTGTCAGAATTGCATCGAGAGGAGATGATGTGATTGGCGAAATGGATACGTATTAGGGTGTCGAGGGTCATTAGACCCTCGTTCAATGCTTTCCACAAGAAAAGCGGTATTTTTGATGGACATAGTGATGCCCAGAGAAACTTGGTTGTTGATGGTGGATTTCGATGCAATTGACACGAGACGCTGTTCCAGTATTTAAGTCCATATGTTTAGATGTAAAGCCCATACGATATCTGCCTGTCTTATTTTTGTCCTGCCTGATCCATATTGAAGTTTTTGACCGGAGGCTTGAGCTGGAATACGTAATTCAATCTGAATCCGGAGCAGTTGAGGAAGAACGATGGCTTATATTGACTATTACAGACAGACTCTAATTAACTACTACTATAATTACTAAGACTATACGGTGTTGGACCAGGACTAAGAACTAAATACTTAATTAGAATAAGATCTAATTAAGTTTACAATTATAGTTATCTAAAAACCTAATAACACCAGACTTTCTAAAAACGTGAAGTAGAATAACAATTGCGATACAACAGACTCCTATAATTATACAAAGTTATCTATTCCTAGTATACTAATAAAGACGAGAGATTATTTAAAAGGTGGTTGTTCCACCCGACCCATTAGCATCCAATTAGGATTTGTTGCCTGCTCTTGTGATAAAAATGTAGCAATTTCCAGGTTTCCTTAAAACTGGTTATAATCAGGATGGTAAGATGATTGTTCTATTGGTGCGGCTTGCTGTGATGAAAAACTTTAGATTTCAGGTTTGTTGGCTGGCTTCGAAGTTCAAATAAACATAGAGGAGTTGATACAGATAGAGCAGGATATCCCCAGCCCCCAGGTTTCACCGCTGACGCACGAAAGATGTCGAAAAGCATACTCGCTAGAAGAAGCCAAATCTTCAAGCTAAGGTTTATTCAGAGGCAATTGAAGTACATAATTCTTCCATTTAAGGTACTAATCTTAACAAAGGATTTTGCAGATAACTCCAATTCAAGCAAAACTATAAAAAGGTTCCCTAACATCAACATACAGGACACTCACAAGACAAATGCATATTCGGTTTTGAACCACAAAACAAACCAAATAGCAAACTCAAACACAAATGACATAAAAACACTACCTTGAACCTTCAAAACCTACACACCAGGCACAAAAGAGACAGACATGCCTGCACAGGACAAGAAATTACCAGTAAAACAAAGAAAAAAACACCAAAAGAGCTGAGAAGCAGCAGGAAGAAAGGAGGTTTGAAGAACAAAAAAAAAAAACCTTGCAGAGAAATTTTACAGGTTCAAGGAGGATTTTAATTAAAAGTAAGAAACCATACGCCTAAAACTAAGCCAAAAACTAACAAGGGGCGGGTATTGAACCGACTTAAACTGAAGAGAAAAACAGTTGAGGGAGAAAGGGTTTCACTTGATTGGTATGATTTTGAAATCTTAAGGAAGAAGGGTTTTGATTTATCAAATTATCCCCAAAAATCAGAGAGGAAACTAGTATTGAATTCGAAAAACCACGGAAGAACTCAAGAACTAGCCACAAACCCTAGCTTATTCCTTGACGAATATACTCGACCAAACATTTAAGAAGTAATTGATACCTGAAACTGGAGAGGAATTATGTTATTGAAGTAGGAAAACCGGGATCTGATAAGGAAACTTGAAGAAGTTCTGATCTGAGAAACCTTCTTGATTTTCTAATCAACTCAAAAGCATCAAATCAAATAGGATAAAAGGAACCATTTTAGAAGAGATATCACAGAGAGCATCGATCTAATTGGTGTCTTGGGGCCGATGGAACAGAGGATTAATTGTTGATTTTCGGTTGAATCATGGAGATGTCGATGGGGTTTTGAGAAAAGCTCGAAAGAGAGCCGGTTCTAAATGGGAAAGCGACTCTCATCTAAATGAATCCATATATGCCGTTTCTTGATTTATAATTTTTTTTTTGTATCGACTTTAACTTTTAATTTTAATTTAGTTTTATTTTTAATTATTTAATTTTCATTTAATTGGGCCGACCAAGCGAAGCGAGGAATGACCTTATATGATCATTTTTTTTTTGTATAATCTAAGTCATCAATGGATACAAAAAAATTGGAAATGGTTAGGGCCAGAAAACCAAAAGTTTTCCTCCTTTTTAGTCCAATTACTAAAACTCCTTATGTATCCTATCTTTTCAGGGGTAAAATTGGAAAGCGAACTTTAATGTAACATATCTAAAAATACGTGTCTTGGAAGTTTACAAATTTATATCGTTGGAAAGGTTATAAAAACTCTACGCGATGAGTACAAACAACAATATCAAATTTAGATTTTTTACGAAAATATTCGGAGGTATTTATCATTTTAGGCACAATTTTAGAAAATCAAATATATATCTATTATGCAAACCACCACAAAGGATTTTATTTAACTATATTTTGGTTTATGCATCACTTTTTCTGAAACGGGGCGAAAATATCACTCTTTTTGAAATAGGACATATGTATCATTTTTTCTGAAACAATAGTAGTCGAGACAAATTTCTAAATTCTTCTTCTAGGCCCTCCCACCGTAGTAGTCGTAGTTTAATTTTGAAACCCCTTCTTCAAATTCTTCTTTAATTAAGAAAACGTCGATGATACCTCCCACCTCAAATGGAAAACAGTTGTACTAGTTTAATTTTGATTTTTAAATTATATTCTTAATTTTTATAATATTTTTCCATTAAATCAAAGAATTTAATTAAAAAAACAAAAATATAGGTTTAATTATCTTTTTTGTTTTTAAAAACATGGAAGAAAATGTTTAAGAAATTTTTTTAAAAAATAACAAAATAAAAGGGTATTTTATGTGGATAAAAGGTGTTGCACTTTGAGTACTTAATAATGACCTAACAAAAATAAAATAGTGGTTCCTTTCAAATTTCCATGGTTTCCAAAAAAATCTTTCATCTAAATATATTGGTTTTCAATTTTCTCTTCAGCTCCAGGAATACCAGATGACCGTTGCCACGGTGCGACGAACGACTAAAGAAATCGATGCTAAAGTATTACTTTTACTGACACGACGCAAAAGTATCATTTTTCCTGACACGATGTGAAAGTATCATTTTCCCTGACACGACGTGAAAATATCACTTTTCCTGACACGTGGTGAAAGTATCACTTTTCATGAAACAGAAAATCAGCCAATGCATAAACCAAAGTACGACTACATAAACCAAAATATGCATCCTTTGTGGTGGTTTGCATACATTTTCGAAAATTATGCCTAAAGTGAAAATATCACTTTTCTTGAAACGGAGGGAGTACATCGTATTATTAGCTGCAACGGAAGATAAGATGATGCATAAACCAAATTATGACTACATAAAGTATGATGTATCCTTTTTGGTGGTTTGCATAATGGATATACATTTTAATTTTCGAAAATTGTGCCTAACATTTTAAACACCTATGAGTTTTTCGTAAAAACTCTAAATTTGATGTTGTTGTTTATGCTCAATGGGTAGATTTTTTAAAACCATTCCAATGAGATAAATTTATAAGATTCCAAGGAATGAATTTTTAGATATTTTATATTAAAGTTTAGTTACCAATTATACCCCTAAAAATATGATACATAAGGAAATGGTAATTGGACTAAAAAGAATGGACAATTTTGCCCAATGAAAAAGATTAATCCTGGAAACCAAATCAAATCTTTTTGTTTCAAATTTGAAGAAAAAAAATCCATCCTTTACATGGGCACAAAATCACCGTATATAAAGTCACTTCTCAGTTCTCACAGTCAATCGTAGAGTGAACGTGCCATACATGTGTCTCCAATAAATAAATTAAATCAAACAAAATGGTAGAGGTTATAATAAGCAAATACTCCCTCTGTTTCAGGAAAATTGTTACTTTCACTTTTTCAATTTGGCATATTTTTAGGCTAAAATGAAAATGTGAAAGTAACACTTTTCCTGAAACAGAGGTAGTAATTTGCAAAGCGTTTCTTTCATCTAGATATAGTTTCGGAATCAGTTGAATCTTTCCTCTAGGATGAGGAGAATGTCAGTGTTCTCGGAGAACAGTCACAGCTTGGGGAATGGCCGGACAACTCGAACACTAAGATCATTTCCTCAAGGCTTGTATGCCAACAATTTTTTATTTTATTTTGGATAGAAACAAAGTTGTCTGCTGATTCATCAGTAAAGCTATTTGAGGATTGACGGTCGAAAAAACGCCTCTCTCTCTCCAAAAACCAAAACAATCAGAGGAACCAACACCGCCGGCTGAAAGGAGTAGATCTGAGCAGAAAACCTTCATTCAATCCCTTTAGTCTTGTGTTAAGTTCTTAGATATAGTTAGGGCTTGGGTCATTTTGTTTTTTACAGACCAAATCTTAACTAGCAGTTTTATTTCTCTAATATATAATAAAAGCTTCTTTAGATTTTTTTTTTTTTTTGTGTGTTTTGATTACAGGGACTTTCTGTTGGTTTCTCCAGATGAAGTTAATCAAGAACGACTGCAACAACAAGAATAAACTTCAGTAACCACCAACGAGAAAATCTTCACAGACACCAGCAGCAACAAAGACACTACCAACAAATACACCAAAGACACTACCAACAACAAAGACACCAACAACAAATGGATACATAAAATAGATTCAGAGAAAGCTTCAGACCGATTCAACCCGTTTCCGCCTCAAGATAACAGATTTTGGTTATCTTTATTACCTGTATTATCTTATTTATGATGAAAACCATGACTGTTGGTTGGATCTATGGATCCTAATATACCATTGTCATTTGTGTTACTATGATTATGAAAAAAACCAAAGGAATGGTTGGATCTATGGATCCCAACACCTCTACTATATGTAGATTTGTTGAGAGATTTGGAAGAGTTAATCTCAATCCAAACATGGTCATTCAAACTTGTGATGTTGCTACTTAGGATTGGGTATGAAATGGTTAGATGTTTTCTTCAAATTATGATCTGTATCTATGTTGTTATTTCAGAAATTGTATGTGATCTGGTAATTGGATGTTGTAGTCTGGTTGTTTTTATCAAGTTTGATGATGATACCTGTATCAATCATGTAAATCGTGTAACTCATGTAACTCGTGTAATCCATCCGATTCTAAATCAGTCTTCTATTAATGAAAAAAGTGGAGGCTAGCCTCTTTTTCCGAAAAAAAAAGTAAAACTATTTTTTTTCTTCTTCGTAATTTATGATTTAAAAAAAAACAACCGGCTTGTAGATCAGCTGGTTTCATGCCCTCCACAGAGATTTCATGCGCTCCAGGAGGTCCCAGGTTCGAGTCCCAGATGGCGCAATATTACAGAGTTTAACATAGACGGTAGAGTTAGTTTGCCCTCCTTGCGAAGACATTAGTCACACTATCCGCTTCGGATCCCCGACTTTGTTCCTCATGAGGCTCGCTGATAGGTTAGCACGACAACCTGTTCAACTTATTAGTAGTACGCTGCTTGGAGCTTAGCTTCTTAGGCTTCCAATTATTCATTAATTATGTAATAATATTAATAAAATTTATGATTGAAAAAAAAATAAAAAAATTGGTGGTGTTTGCTCGCGTAGACCCAATTTTGGAGGAGTAGTGCAACGTAAGAAGACCCAGTCTTGACCGGGTTCTATGTGATACCAACTGGTGGTGTTTATTTCAAGATGTTGTTGCCCAGACTTTATAGTACTATATTGTGGGCCCGTGCTTTGCACGGGCTCAAATTGGTTGTCCCAATCTGAATATACTGGTAGAGTTTTTGTCTTACATGAGGCGTGGTAATGGTAGGAGATTTCTTTAAAACAAGGTATTTCTTCCATAGCCTTTAAAATTTCTTTCCATTTAGGTTTGCAAGTGAAAGTTATAAAAAGGTCTAGAACACTAAAACGTCGATAAATCGCAATAGCATCTTGATAGTGTTCATATAACTTGGACCTCCGGTATAAGTAGAGGGTAATACAATTCTCGTTCCCTTTTTTATGGATGAATCACCCTTTAGCAGTGAATCTTTCAAGCCACAATGTAAATCATCCCTTATCTCTTCTTGGTGCTTTCTCACCCACTTAAGCCGACACTCTTCAATACATGCATAACCATCAACACAATATTGTTGAAACAGACGACCACCACCGATCAAAGTCCGACCCTCGCCGACCCATTGTTGTATTCTAAAATCATAATACTCTTGCATAGTAAGATGTTTCCGCTTTGTTAATACACTATTTTTTCCAACTTTCGCATTCCTATATGGAGTTTCTGTAGTATAGCCATCTTCACCATATGGAAACAGAAGAGGAAATTGCATCTGCATGTAATACGGATGTACTTAGTTTATTCGTTGATAACCATTGTCCTTATGTTCAACTATAATATCTGTACACATCATCATCTGTTGGGATCTGAACTATTAAAGCTGCAACCTTGGAGGACATACGTAATTTGTACTATCTAGCATCTCTTTGTCGTCGACTAATGAATCGTAAGCGGTAATTAACGTTTGGCTCTCTTCGCATTCGATCCCTGGCTATCCTGAATGACTTAGAATAAGCATTATGTTCATTTAACATTTTGATTAAATTATTAATCACTTCAATGTCTAATTTTTCAGCATTATTTTTCTGTGTTGTAGATTTTTTTTCAACCACATTTTCACTACGTAAAACATCTCCAGAATTTTGATTTCCAAACTGCAGCAAGTAACATGCATTAGTGTTTACTATTTTTAGCAAGCTAACAGGGGGTTAGTCCTCGAGTGATTTTGGGGGAGTTGGGTGTATTTTGAATCTTGGGGATTTTGAGAGAGTTGGGGGAGTTTGGTTTTTTTGAGTTCAGGGAGTTTGAGGGAGTGTAGGAAGTTTGAGAGAGTTTATTATAGGGAGTTTGGGAGAGTTTGGGGGAGTTTGAGAGAGTTCATGCCTAACTCATCCTTTTTTAAGAAACAACAGATCCTCATTTGGAAGTAAAAATGATCTTTAATCAAAAGAAAAAAAATATGATCATTATCTTTGTATATCAATAGTATGTTATTGTGGTGCAACGAGATAAAAAAAATTTCTTCATTTTAACGGTATCCATACAATTATAACTCTCTTTGTTCACGAACATTATCCCACATGTCATTCGCTATACTCTTTCTCAATGTATTAGCTTCTTGACGTTCTTGTTCTTGAGTTTGTGTCAAAACTTCGTCGTCATTTTCAAGCAATGATGGATGACTATCTTCTTCTTCCTTGACTGGAAACTCATCTGAACGGTATTCTTTTCGCAAGAAGTTGTATAAGCGTGCACAGACTGTAACTATCACCGCTTGCACAAGTTGAACAATGCCTTTTAAATCAAATAACTAAGCCAAGGAATGGACTGGCTTTGGTTTACAGAACCAAGGAATTAGACAAATTACTGTGCTGTGTGACAATGCGCATTTAATTGTACAAGCAACATTCAAAAATTAATAACAGCTAATGATACTAAAAAAGAAAACTAATGTAAGATAGCCAAAATGGTGGCATGACATAAGCATATTGATGATCTATTCTTAAATAATTTTAAATCAATTTACATAATCTGTGTCACATGAGTTTCATTTGAGCAACATCATCAAAGCCATGTGATGCAGCTAAAAGGTGTAACATAATCGAGATATGCTTTCTATGCTATGCAATTGCATAACTTAACTTCTTTCTTAACTTTAGTATTTCTACATTTAGTTTTGGGTTTGGCTTTCGATAAACCATTTAGATTCTTTACTTAACTTTAGGCTATATATATAATCCTTTGGTTGGGGATTACTTAACATTAGACTAGAACTTTAGGCTATATATATCTTGTTGCATACTTCCAGGAAAAAGAACTAGGATTACCACATTTACATGCTAATTTCGGGCATATGGGACCTAAAAATAATTTTAGGCAGTTAAGCTGCAGCTGAGCAGTTGTACTTGTAGGTAAATCTACAGCTGAGAATATTTAGAAATTAGAACCCAAAAAGGAATGGCTTTGGCTTGTGATTCATAAATGGTGGTGTGCTGAGTGGTTGAAGTGATGCAGCTTAGTTGAACAACGAGAGAAGATATTGCAACTGCAATGAAGGGGTGCAGAGATGAAATTGGTAGAACTGTGAAGTGTGCAAATGGTGCTAGTGAAATTGCAGGTGCAGAACAAGGGAGTGTGCTGTTTTGCCAAAGTTCTGTCTATGGAGTTTGAGTGGTTTTGGTAGTCAGCGGTGACTTGAGTAGTTGTTGCTGTTGAACTTTCTCAATATAAAGCCCATGACAAAGGTTTTGATAATTATCACAGTTGTCCTTTTCGTCAGCAGCCAAGAAACGGGTCCAACGAAATTGAACCCATTGATGAATACTGTTCAAAATCTGAAGGTGAATGTGATGAACTGCCACAAAAATTACAAAACATGACAAAGGTTTTGATGATTATCACCGAAGACTAGTGTCACTATATTGCCAATGTGGGAAGTTAAATATGCACAACTTAAAAAACTTAAACATGGCATAGAGAAGGTGTATCAAGTATTTATTATCCGTAAGAAGGTGTGTTGCTTACACATCACATCAATTTGATAGCTTTTAAGAAAATGCTTACTAGAAATTTCACAGCTGGAGAGCATGAACAATAGTATCATATGTGTAACATCATAACTTTATTACTAGCTTTCGATTCTTGACTCAGTAGATATAGCTAATTTAACCCATGTCATAATATCACATTGTAAACGACTTATATACCATGTTACCCAATACTCCAAGCCATTGACAAAGAATTTACTAACAGACTAATCTTCAGATGTGAATATATTATACAACAACCAAAACACTAGTTCGTCCAACAAAAAATTATATCTTACCAGTAAGTCCCACACAAGCCATTCAATCAATCCAGATAACAAATCTATTATGCAGACTTGTGATTACCAATGACACATTCAAAACTTGAACATAAATTGCTAATTGCCACAAATTTTGACATAAACTTAACGAATCAAAAACAAAAAAAAAATTCTTTTTTAAGCTCGGATTCAGATGGAGACATGCAACGGGAAAAGGGTTCATGGTTTTTGACAGAGAATGAAGAAGAGGGTTTTGATTGTTTATAAATCCTTTCCGGAATAAACCCAAAAACTGATATGAAAAACAATCAAAATAGTACACAAACAAACAATCAAAACAAAAAAAAAATCATGGAGATCAAAGAAGAAAAAAAAAATGAGAAAAAAAGCTTACCCCAAAGCTGGAGCGTTTCCTCTTCTTTCTCTTATGTTTTTCTCTGAACAAACTCCCTCCCAAATCTCTACTCTTTTGGGAGATTTGTGTATAGGCAAAAATACATTATCAACTCTCCAGAACTCCCCCAAAACAACCAACTCCCAAGCATTCTAGGGTTTTACCACTAACAGGGGAGTTCAAGAGTTTTTGCAAACTCTCCCACGACTAACGGGGGTTTTCTAGGGAGTTCGGGAAACTCTTCTGAACTCTCCCACGACTAATGGGGATTTTGAGAGACTTCCTCAAACTCCCCCACGACTAACGGGAAAAAATCCAACTACACCCAACTCCCTCGAGGATTAAGACCCTGTAAGTCTAAATTAATAAATATAATAATGCAATTCAGAATGGAGTACCTTTCCAATTACATCCACATCCTGTGTACTATCTTTAGCAAGCTCACTTTGAAGCACATCCCTAATTTTGGTCCCATCTATTGATTCCCCATCTTGTGAACTCTCGTTAATTTCTTGTCTGACAAATATATCTCTTCGACGTCGGGCTTTTTTGGCCATATCCATTTCCATGGTATAAATCTGGGAAAATGCTGGATGTTTACCTTCAGGTGGAAGCAGTGAACTCATTTTATGATAGATCTGACCACATATTCTATATGAGTATGGACCACCTCCTTTCGCATTGACATTGTTATCAGCTGTAACTCCGTTGTATTCCGATGCCCACCATTTAAATCCATCAAAGGCTTCATATATTCTGGAGCCTCATGCAGTAGCGGAAGTTTCACATTACCTCTCGAACAACATAAGCTAAATTCGCAATTCTCCATTATTCGCGATTTTTTAGTGGCCTCCTGGTTACAAAGTTTTTCACCACAATACTTGCATATATGGGATGGTGCGCCAAAATCCGATTTCTTTATTCCTAACTCTGTCATTGCAGTAAAGGTAATATAAATGAGTTAAAATGATAACGGTGGAATAAAATTCAGGATATTAAAATGGTTAAGTGATATCTACTTATAGAATGCTCAACGTTTATAGCTTCTTTCTGTTCATGTTCGTCAGAACTATCATCGGAACTTCAGTCTCCATCATCATCAGAATCTGTTTCTAATGGTATTTCATCTTCCAGAAAAATACGCCTCTCAGCAGCTCTTTTCTCAAGTAATCGCTCCATGCGTAGCCTTATGTTTTCTTTGGTAAATGCTTGCCTGCTCATCTTGGCCCGTATATCCAAGATCATTGTTCATAAGTAAAAAGGAAAAATCAGGAAGATCACTGTTAAAGAGTAAACACTAAATCTGGTATTGCTTTTCACAGATAGAAAAGCAAAATCATTGTTGATAAGTTAAAAACAAAAATACAAAGAAAAATCATTGTTGATAAGTTAAAAAGAAAAATCATTCTAGGTATGTATTGGTGTGTCAATAATACCTTCATCAGCGAAACTGTTAACAGAAGTACAACAAACTAAATAATACCTTGATCCTTGACACAACTGGTGTAGGAAGAACATATGGAGCACGTTTCCTTCCGCCATTACGGTTGACCATCAGATAGAAAACGTAGTTTGTAGATTAGCAGATTAGGGTTTGTTGTAAAATGGCGGTAGTAGTAGAGGGAAGTATTATAGTTTCGAGATATTCGTGGGATCATACATGGATATATGATACAGCCGTGCTAATAGGAAAGGCCAGGTAGGTTGTGTGAAACAACGAAGGCCAGGTAGGTGGTGTGAAACAACGAAGTATTCCTATTGGTTTAAATATGTTTGGTGGGTCCAGAAGCTCTAGAATTCGAGCTTGATACAGCTTTTAACCACAACAGAGTATTTTCTCCTGAAACTATATATATAATAATTCAATACCAGATGAAGATCAAGAAAAAATAAATTCCAATATTTCTGGATTAAATTAGAAATTTAATTAGACTTCGCTCTAAGTTCTAGCTTTGGGCGATGCCGATGATCTATATAACTGGAGTGAAGACACTCTTTAGATTCATCTTCGGAGAATCATCTTTGCAGTTGTAAATCCTACAACCACACCCTATTGATAATCTGTAAAGTAATCTAGGAAATCATGATGATAAACTCAAATCTTTTATTAAAACTTAAAACAAATACAAAGATGATAAGGGCAAACCCTAACTTGGAAAAAAAAAAAACTTTCTCTCTCTTAAATATCTATCCTCTAATCACCCAAAAAGATCTCTATCTTCTACAAAGGTAGGTGGCACCTTATATAGGGATTTACATTAGTGGAGGACATCTAATAAAGCCTCTAATTTTGGATGTGACGCCCGTCAAGCTTGAACTTTATTATAGCCGCATGAATTCTTCACAATTTCGTTGTGACTTAGTGACGTCATCTGGTTCGTCATTTTGGTCGTATAGTATGTGTTCGGGTTCGCTCACTTTATAAAGGATCATTTCGCATATCATATGAGTGTGCGTTATTTTGCACCCACAATCTTTTCTAATTTGTGTAAATATAAGATGCAGTGAAAGCTGTGGGAGAACGTCCTCTTGGTAAGCTTAACAAAGTTGTGAATTTTTGGTTTTAACTCTACAATGTTGTTAATGGCAGGCTTACACAACCACAAGCTTCATCAGAATAAACCAATAAATAAATAATACAGAAGAGAATAAAAATAAAATCTAGGATTAAGAAGAAACAATTGACTACTCCTGCCCATTATTCTGGTGTTGCTCGGAGGTTAGTGAGCTGTGGGAATAGATGGTTGTGCACATAGGAGATTTTGGCAAGGGTTTTGTGCAGTCTTCAATTGACACATGGGAGATGTTTAGATGAGTCGGAATGGAATCAATTGTTGACTTGGATCTAACTGGATCCTTTTGTTTCCTCTGCGGAGTTGCTGGAGGTTCTATATGCACCAGTATTGCTGGGTCATGGTCACTTGCAATCAATAAGGATCATGCTACTGCAATATCGACATACTTTCTTGATCCGCTATCTTATGGTAAAAGGCCTTCTCTCAACTTGGTCAATAGTCTATTAACTTATTACTCTTGCACTTCGTATGGGTAAAAAGACCTCAATCACAATCACGAAACTACTATCAAACAAACAGTCATTTCTGGGTATTAAGGAATTTATGAAAACTAGCTAAGTTTAATCTTCAGAGTGAATAACTTTTGATGTTTGTGGCTTGCGTTTGCAGAGTAGGATCACCATGGCTTGGCCTCAGGGGCGCGTGTCGGCATATCCAGAAAGCTTCCGATTTGATACAACAATCCCAGATCGTATACAAAAGCTGCAGCAATCATCAGCTTAACCACAATGAGCACCAGCGGAGACAGAATTCGAACATCAAATGGAGAACATAACCTATACTGCTCCAGTAATCAGAAAACAAAGAAACGTAGTTTGTAACTATTAACTCAATTCATATTTGTTTGTTCATCTGACTGTAACTCAACCTTTTGGTACTTGGTACAGTGTCAACTGTTTCTTTAACCATAAAATGTAAATTGCACAAACTAAGAAAATGCAGCTTCTTCGGAAGACTTGAAAATTTATTGTCAATTTTTTCGGTCGGCCTTCCCACTGTGGCAGCGGTCATCTAGTATAGAAGAGAATCCTGATAATAAAAGGAAATCTAATCTAGGAAATAAAAATAAAATCTAGGATTATGAAGAAAAAATACAGAAGAAGAAGAAGAAACAGTTGACTGCTCCTGCCCATCTATTACACCAACTCAATCGGTTAAGAAGGTGAGAAGCAAGACTAATGTTACAACAACTACATGACACAGATAATCAAATGAAGAAAAGAAAAAAATACTAATGTTACAACAAATAAATTAAGAATAAAACTAATGTTACACAGGCAAGGCAGCTGGGGGCTTACGCCAGTCGAGCTCTTGAGCTTTTGACCAATTCGGTTCAATCCAAGTACAACTTGTATACAAACCCTTTGTATCATAAAAATTATCAGCAGAATGTCGAGTCCCAAAAGAGTTATATTTACCTGTCTCAAGTGAATAGAATAGAATAGAACCCCTTCGTCGTTCAAACATAATCTAGGGAAATAGATCTTGTTCTCCATGCACTTAGTCGGAGCTATTGCTGAGAAACACGAGGTGTAGCTGATGAACAACATATGCTTTCCCAGATTCCAAATTTCATCCCAAACCATTTTGGAGAAATCCAATCTAAATACTCTAACTGATGCGCCAAGGTGTCCTACTTTTACTAATAGAATCTGTCCTGCACACTCCACCAAGAAACTTGGATATATACCACTAAATTGTTCAAGGGGCTTCTCCAGAACTTTCCAACTACAATCCCCCAAATTAAACACTCCCAATCTCCCATTGTAATCCACGCAATAGAAAACCCCATTGTATAGAACTGGGGTGTTATACAGAGGCATGAACTTCTCCGTATTTGGATTTGGGAAGTTACAGACACTCCATAACGCTGCTCCTCTTTTAATCAAGTGAACGCAGATTTCATTGGACATTCCATCACTGGCAGGCATTTCTTCAATAGCAAAAACTATACAGTCTGACAAAGTTGGTGCAGAGGAAAATGAAATTCCGGAAAAGCTATACATCTCGACTGGCAAGTCTGGAAGATTGATGTTTTCTTTGGTGAAGGGATTGTAAAAGAATAAACTGGTTAACCCCTTGGACATCAGTAGCCAACCGCCCTTCTGAAACCGGATAGTGGCACCTACTAGATCAGAGAGGTTCATGAGGTAGTTCTCGTTATCATGCATCGGGTTTACAAAATTGTAGACGTCTTGGCATTTATCCCGAGAGTAAACCAACCATGGAGATAAATTCGGGCTTCTAGTAGCACAAGTGGATGTCAGCTTTACCATAGGCATCACTGCTAGATTCGCTTTCGAGACGAGACGAAAATGTATATAATCCAATCGGTGAAGATAGCGTTTTGCTATCAACCCCACCATGTCCTGATGCAGAATATCCCAAGGGATTGCTTCTTGTAGTTCTAGTCTATTGTGTGTTTCCCTCTTATCCTCATTCTTATCAATGCCAGGTCTACTTGTTTTGTTATCCGGTACTGCCTTCAGTTCTGCGTCGTTACCAAATATATCTTCGTTTCTACGACGTTTATCGTGTATCATGATCCATCCAGAAGCATACCATCTCGTTGGTAGCCTTAGAAATGGTAAAATAACACTATTACCACTGCTTTCTACTTCAAATTTGTACAAACTTGGATCTTCATGGAGTGCATAATACAAACAACCCTTAGAGAATCCCAATTCAGCCGCTGAGCAACTAACGCAGTTCACTGTGTCACTTACAAATAGAACATGGTCACCAAAACTATTCACCTCCTTAAACTCCATTACAGAGAAATCAACCTTTGACACAGATATGGCGATGTCTACTCTCTTATATCCTCTTGCAGGGTAACTTACTAGAATCCTGAAAAGTTCATCACCACACTCCACGAATTGCGTACTACAAACAGAATACATCTCCACATAATGGTATCGGCAACCTCAAATGGCCTTATAGACAAAGTAATAACGTCCCCCAGTATCTGCCTTTCAATCTCTAGTTGCCGATCTCCCGTAAACATAACATAGAATTTATCTTTGAAACACCAGATCGATATAACATTGTCGAAATCTACCATATCTCGGGCAATCCTCTGTTTTCTCCATTGTTTGTCCCCAGGGACGCAATATAGAAGCACATGGTCATAGCGTCTATCTTTGCATTCAAAAAGAAACAAAACTACTGAATTATCATTATATGTATCCTCAGTGTCGCCACAATCAGCAGGAGGCGACGACAAAACACAGTCCACAAAATCATATTCCTTGCTGTGTTCCATCCAAAATAGTATATTAGGCAATTCAATAGTCTGTAATGTTGCGGGATTCCAAAGAAAACAATCACCAAAATTCAAAGCTTGTTTTGTGTAATCAAATTCCCTCCCATCACATATCATAATACACCAACCCTGATGAGATGTTTTCTGCTTAAAAGTCTTTCCACTCAGTTCTGGTATACATTTTCTAACAGTTGTGTTATCGGGTTCACAAATATTATAGAAAGCTTGGTTTTTTCTCATACCTTTTCCATATGGAATTACAAGCCATGGTGCTACCTTTGGTGGTGGTGGACTCTTACGCTCACTGAGGATCTACAGAGAGGTCTGTAAATCTAAAACTATTGGAGGATAAGTTATTATGACTATGTATTTCAATATTCCGATCAAAGGGTATACCTTTTTTAAGGAATAGTTGCAGAAATTTTAAGAAAGGAGCTGGCTTTATCAGAAGAATTTGAGAGAGGTGGAGAAGGGTGTATTTATAGATCTGAAATTGAGAGAGTGGAAGCTCTTAAAACAGAATAAATACAATAATTTAAGGATTAGCTGCAGAGAATCTAAGAAACGGGCAGCCTTTATCAGAAGAGTTTGATTTCAAGGGTGTTTGTAGATCTGCAATTGAGATTGTGGAAGCTTTAAAAACAGACTAAATACTACGGAGTATCAAATCTGTGTCTATTTATAAGTGAAATTTGATGAATTTCCAGAAAGGAAACTGCCTTTGTTTCCATGTCCGGTGATGACTTCCATTCCTTCCAGTTTCAGGAATCTTCTTCTTAGCTTTAGAAGTAGAGATGCTAGACCCATAGCCGCCCAAGCCTATGTGTCACTAAGTGATTGGTATACTGTTCCTGTGGACCCGTCATTCCTATAATGATGTAGGGTTCAAGGGATGGGCCAGAAAGTGGGAGATAGTCATGGGCCAGGGGTGAGCATGGGCCGGTTTTCGCCTCATCCGCATCCAATCCATTGCACTACGGATTTCAAATTTGGCATCCGCATCCAATCCAGATTGCACGGATGAATGGATTGGATGCGGATAATCCAATGAATTTGTTTTAGTTAAAATTTATAGTAAAAAAAAAAAAAGCTAACATAAATGACTCATAAAACCTACATATCCTATATATGTATACAAATATAAAAATGTTCACTGAGGCGGGGCTTCGCCCCGCACCCGTCCTAATAAGAGTTCTAATAAGCTTATAGAATTACTATCCAATAAATTGACAATTAATAGTTAAAACTTTATAATAATTAAATATATAATATTATTATGATTTGAAGATCTAACATAGTTTTGAAAACTAATTTCATGGATCATAATAAATTAATAATCAATTTTACAAATAAACTAAAATATTTTAAGCTATAAATACATAATCATTTTTTTTAGTATTTAACCCGTGCTTCGAACCGAGTACGGCGGAATTGATTTCAAGTTGGACGAAGCACCGCACCAATCCAAGAAGGGATCAAAACTAACTGCAGCGTACCATGAAAACATCAATTATCATATTTATTTATTTTTGAAGCAATCATTTAGTAGATTAACAATCAAAACCAAATTATTCACCAGTTACATATTGTTTAAAGTGTTGGAGATTAAGAAATCCTATTAAATAAAATACTTTTGAAAAATTATACCGACCTTTAAAATCAATTAGTAGTTTATTACATTACATGTATTGGTAGTTAACTGAAACATCACACTTTCTATACAGTTGTATCAATATCTGATATTGGAGACACTAAAAAAAACACGATATTAATATAAAATATATTGAAAACTCTAAATGGTGCACAACATATGAATTGCTTCCCGTCAAAGAAAATGTTATCAAGGAAATGTATTGATAAATATTTCTTCGGAAATCATATATTTGTGTTAAGAATTAAGGGACTAACTCAACTGCTCTTCCAGGCTCCAACTTCTTATAGTTAAATGAAATACGCACTCATTAGCCATTATATAGGCATCGATATCTGAAGTTAGAGACACTAAAAAATCGTGATATTAATATAAAATAGATTGTCAACTCTAAATAGTGCAAAACATATGAAGTGGTTCTCGTCAAAGAAAATATAATTAAGGAAACGTACATATATATTTTTCTTCAGAAATCATATACTTGCGTTAAAAATAAAGTGGCTAACTCAACTGTTTTTCTAGGCTCCAACTTATTTTAGTTCTTGTAGTTAAATGAAAATCACACATATTATGTAGTTGTGTAGATATCTGACTTTAAAGACACTAAAAATAACACGATATTGATAGAAAACAGATTGCCAACCCTAAATAGTCCAAAGCATACAAAGTTCTTCCCGTCAAAGAAGTAATCAAGAAAATGTCATTAGTCATTATGTGATACATATAGGCATCGATATGTGATATTTTTCACAAATTTTACGAACAGAGGCTCTTATTTTCATATTTGTCATTCCTTACCTTAATTCCGAATCTACTCCTTGGAAGAAAATAAGTCTCTTGGAATTTTTAACCTCGAGTTGTATCCAGAGACATTCAAAAAATCATGATATTAATATAAAATAGATTGCCAGCTCTAAATAACACAAATCATGTGTAGTGCTTCCCGTTAAAGTAAATGTAATTAAGGAAACATACATATATATTTTTCTTCAGAAATCATATACTTGCGTAAAAAATTAAGCAGGTAACTCAATTGTTTTTCCTGGCTCCAACTTCTTGTAGTTGAATTAAAAATCACACATATTATAGAGCTGTGCTGATATCTGACATTAGAGACACTAAAAATAACACGATCTTAATATAAAAGAGATTGCTAACCCTAAATATCGCAAAGCATGTAGAGTGCTTCCCGTCAAAGAAGTAACCAAGAAAATGCACTAATATATCTTTCTTAAGAATCAGAAGCTTGCATTAGGAATCAAGCAGCCAACTCAAGTTCTCTTCTAGGCTCCAAGTCCGTATAGTTAAATGAAAAATCACACTCATTATATGGTTTATCAATACCTGATATTAGAGACATTAAAAGAACACACGATGTAAAACATAAAAATAGCTTGCAAATTCTAAATAGTCAAAAGAAGTTGTAATCAAGGAAATGCACTAATATCCCACTATGACCCCGTTTGAATACCCGTGATTGTTGCTTTAACCGTAAGGATCACCTATTAATAACATGAGTATTTTTGTTGGAAAATGAAATCTAAATTATATTGGTTATGAATTCTCATCAATTTTTTTTTTGTTTTCTTATTGACGACTCCTACCGATCAGAATTGTATTTATTGTTAATATAAAATAGATTATTACAAAACATATATATATATTATATATTGCTTCCCGTCGAAGATGATGTAATCAAGGAAATTCATCGATCTATATTTTTAAGAATCATATACTTGCGTTAGGAATCAAGCGGCCAACTCAAGTTCTCTTCCAGGATCCAAGTCCCTATAGTTAGATGAAAAATCATACTCATTGTATAGTTGTATGGATATCTGATATCAGTAATACTAAAAATCGATATTAATATAAAATAGATTCCCAACCCTGAATAGTGAAAAAGAATATAAGTGTTTCCCGTCAAAGATGATGTAATCAAGAAAATGCATTGATATATATATATATATATTTCTTCAGAAATCATATACTTGTGTTAAGAATCAAGTGGTCAACCCAACCCAGGCACCAACTCCTTATAGTAAAATGAAAAATCACACTTATTAGAGACATTAAAAGAACACACAATATAACATAAAATAGTTTTCCAATTCTAGATAGTACAAAACAGATGAAATGCTTCCCGTCAAAGAAGTTGTAATCAAGCAATGAACTAACATCCCACTAAGACTCTGTTTAAATACCCGTGATTGTTACTTTAACCGCGAGGATTGTCCACTAATTAATGATTGGAGTACCTTTATTGGTAAAGAGAATATCTAAATTGTATTGGTTAATTAAATAATTTGGTTGCTGGATTTTTAGTGATGCATATAACAAATTTTATTATGTATATGGCTTGAAACAAAACATAAAACTCTCTTGGAATTGAACTGTTAAAGGGACATTTTTTTTTACATTCAA
Organism: Papaver bracteatum; assembly: GCA_023529315.1. Classification (NCBI taxonomy): domain Eukaryota; kingdom Viridiplantae; phylum Streptophyta; class Magnoliopsida; order Ranunculales; family Papaveraceae; genus Papaver; species Papaver bracteatum. The sequence goes on along the minus strand of JAJJWX010000284.1, from coordinate 228,652 downwards.
CCGTAGGTCAAGTTACCGAAGTGCCGTTACAGCATGGTCTCAATAGTCTAGCAGAACCCGGTCAAAAATATCAGAAACAATTATAAAGGAAATCCAAGAGAGAGTAGAATGCTCCTAGGACAATAACTTAACAATGTTGTTTGGGATTTATATCCATCCTTATTCCTCTTTCCCTATTTCATATTAACATTTATCCTTTTGGACCTACATAGAATTGAAAATGATGGAAGGGGCCAGTATCATCCTGATTTATAATTATATATTCACTACCACATCATCGAAAGACTTGTACATGTTTAGAGAATATATCTAAGATGACAAAGAGAATTATTCATTTTACAAATGTCCATGCCGGTGTCCTTAATATAGACCTTTGAGACTCTTCTACAAAGAAAAAAAAATGAGAATTGAGATATGAAATCGAATTGCTTTGTGTGGCAACAAAATATAACAAAGTAATGGAAAGATTTTTATTCCCTAAATTAATTCGAAAATACAGGGTAAGATTTTTTTTTTTTTTTTAACATACTAAATATTTAAGCCAGCCGTTTGGGATTCTTTTACCATAAGTAGACCTCTAAAGATTTTTTTGCCCTAAGGTTTTTTTAGATATTTTGAGTTTTATAAACACTAATTTCAATTTTTCTTTCCACATATAATTACAACTATTGAAAAAGATTACGTCATTAATATGTATGCATCGTTCCATAAATGCTTCAAAAAATAAATCTTTCCATAAATACAATATATGTGTAAATTACTAATTTTAAAGAAATTAAGTTAATAGTTACACAAAGTCTAAAGTCGCCAACATTTTGGTTATCTAATTTAAACCTACTCACATTTCCATCCTCCCTCCTCTAACATGAGAAAAGTATTTTTACACCTAACGGAGTAAATTTAAGCAATTTTAAGCCCAAAAGTATCAAATTATTAGAAATCCATTTGCAGCGTGCATATAAAACTTAGGCATAACACATCTGATTCACGAAATACAAATTATAAGCACCATTTAGTTAACCAGCACTGCACCCTGCGATAGGAAAAACCTAGAATTTGTGTCAAGCACCATGTTCATTTTTAGATCATGAACATGTGAACTGCAGTAACCATTATGAACAAATAATCTTAATGAAATAAACATTTGAGTGAACTTAAAATATCATACCTTGAACAACATTACAAAAAAATAAAAACAAAACGATTAAATACCTACTTTTGCTATACATATTTTATTTTGAGAAAATCATCATAATAAAACAGAAAACGAAGAAAACAAAATAAACAACCTTACATCGCATCTTCATAAGCTAAACCCTACTACTCCACACCACCATTTTCCTCCACAAATTTTAATAAAAATTACTCCACCATATCAGTTACCTGCTCTCAGCATAATTGTTAGTAGGCATCTCCTCAACCCCGCATAAAATATCCAATAACAATTTCTAAGGAAAATCCGAATTGAGACCTAAATGAAATTGGCACTTCAATTTCACCTTTTCAAACAGATACTTTTGATGAGATGTCGACTTCCTAAACCACCTTTCCAAACTAAATATTTTGATTTTTCTGAAAAGATCAAACCCATAAACATCATGGATTATATTGAAAATGGGTAAGAAACATACCACCAGTAAAAACTTAATATTGACCTCCCATCACTGCAACCTATTGATTACATGCAAAACAAAGAATAAAAATAGATTAGACAACAAAATCCTAGATTGTAAGAAACCGAAAAAAAGGAAGAAAAAAACCTGAAAAGAAAAGTAATGCGCAAACAATGAGGTTTGGCTTTCGCTTGAATTATTTATATTCAGTCACCAAAACTAAATTTCGATAAGAAATAACTTTTATTAAGAAACAATATCAATCAATATCTTAAAGGAAGAAAATTAGGAAAATTATTTTCATAATTTATTAACAACATATTAGTATTAATTAAAATATTTTTAATAATAATAGTAGCGACAACTTGATAGTAGTATTATTAAATAAATTATCTACGTATTGATATTTTTTCCCCAAATAACCGTGTGTATATTAAAGGATACCATTAATATAATCTGCACTAAACGAATTGTCACCGAAGTCTCATTGATTTTCATTCTTTATATAGATATTGGAAACTTGATTCCAAAGAAAATCTTTAAAATCGTTATGGTATTAAATCCTGTTATATGGCTTGCTATAAAGAAAATAGGGATGAAGAATGATTTCCATCCTTTATTAACCATTGGCTTTGTTTTTATTAGTAAATCAACCATATTAATGGAACTTGTTAGATTGTGTTCATCTAAATGATCAGATTTTTTTAATATATTAATGGATATTGTTTACATAAATATAAATAGTAATTTAAATATTGATTAATGTAGTATTTTTTGTTAGATATTTATCATCAATGCTAAAATTTAATATAGTTATTTATATTTTTTTTTTCCTTTTTTTTTCTTTACTTTTTATTTTTTTTATAAAACTATTATTTTTTTATCTATATTTTTTTCCTTTTAAAAGATTCAAAAATTAAAAATATTTTTTTATTCCTTAAATACGTTGATTTTTTAATTCTCTGGATCTTTTACAATAATCACATAAAATTATAAATGTTATTATTTTATTTCATAAATATTTTAAATTATTTTTTAACATTTTAATCATAAATATCCAAAATTAATATAGTAACTTTTTTATTTTTTGGATTTTCATAAAATTATACAATTTTTTTATTCCGTAAACATGTTGAATTGATTTTAATATAGTTATTTATATATCTTTTTTCCTTTCAAAAGATACAAAAATTAAAAATATTTTTTTATTCCTTAAATACGTTGATTTTTTAATTCTCTGGATCTTTTACAATAATCACATGAAATTATAAATGTAATTATTTTATTTCATAAATATGTTAAATTATTTTCTTTTATTTTAATCATAAATGTCCAAAATTAATATAGTAATTTTTTTATTTTTAGGATTTTCATAAAATTATACAAAATTATTTTATTCCATAAAAATGTTGAATTGATTTTTTTTATTTTAATCATAAATGTCTAAAATTAATATAGCAGTTTTTTTTATTTTTTTGGATTTCCAAAATAAATACACAAAATTAATATAGTAATTTTTCTAAATAATGGGGGCCGTCCGTCGCTTGTGTCCCACTAATCCATCCAATCTACACCGCACATTATCAGATCAACGCACCATATCTAACGAAATTTCATTCGACGAATACGAATGGTTTCTCAATTAACCAATGAGAGCGAGGTTACGGTAACCAACCAATAAGAGGGAGGGTAAGCAGCACCAGTGCTACTTTTATTCTGGAGTGAGGGATGGTATTGAGTTTTTAGGTTGTTGATGACATTAATTTAACGGATATGGATGTCCAACGGATTTTCATGGTTATATCCGGGCCCGATCTGTTATCCATCAGATTTCAAAAATTCCATCCGCACCAACCCATTAACGAACGATCCGGGCATCCATCCGCAAAAGAACGGTTGGTCCCGGTCAGGGACGGACCTAGGGATTGATATTGGGTAGGGATAAACTTATGCCAAGGGTTTATAACGACATTTAGACAGTGCTTACACCTCTTGGTCCTCGTTTTCTTTTCCAGTTCACAGACTCTTGTATCTATATTGCTGGACCATTCAATGAATTTTTATAAGCTTGGTTTCTCACGTAATTTTTGTCTTTCTTGACCAGTCTCATGCCCTGTATTGATGCGAGGATGAGAAATCATGCAAATCAAGTATGACAGGATGATGAATTATCTGAAGAGTAGTGGAGATGGAGATGGAGACAGTGGGCTTTCAGGGGAGGAGAAACAAGTTGATGCTAAGAGTATGCTTCATGATTTTTAAGTGTATACATGCTTTAGTATTTGTTTCCTTCATTTCCGTCATTTCCATTTCCATTTCCATTTCCATGTATACATGCTTTAGTATTTGCATCAAGTTTCCATTTTTAGGTGCAGTATGCAACACAGTTTTATCCTCGCTTGATGCTTGATTCACTTTTTAAAACAATATCCACAATCAATCAATCAAGATAATAAATACCCTAGATTGAAAAGCTAACACAAAAATGACGAAGTATGAATACTTTGAATAATTGAATTTCAAATTGAGGCTATTAAGCAATCTTTCAGAAACTTATCAAACCCTTGAATACAAACTAGCACTAGCAGTAAGGAGAAGAAGTTCTAACTCTTCGACCAAGGGAATGAAAATATGTCTCTTCTGACTTCGACTAGTTGTCGATTAGGTAACAAAAACTAGTTATCACTTGACCGTATCAATTTTTTACTCCCAGTCTCCCATTTACGCGTATCAAATGGGCTAATTAACTCTGGGCTATTTTCATCTCAGTGCTGGGCTAATACCAAAAAATAAGTTAAATCAGTGGACTTCAAATTTTATTTAGCAAATTCAGGGACGGGCTATAGCCCGGGTTAGCCCCTTGCTAGGCCCGTCCCTGGTCCCGGTTAAATCCGCGCATTTTTGAGACTTTGTTGTCATAACTGAATGTTGAGAATACCCTCCCCATCAATGAGTTTTCACAATTAACATTTAAAGATTAAATATGGATAGGAACTAGAGTTATCTATGTATTAAAAATATCGAATTTTTGTTGTGTTGGTATCATATACTGTAAGTTATAAAATATGTTATTTTACTACGAGACCAGATTATCATTCAGTGGTTGATAGTGCTTGGGCTACTGCACAAGTTGTCTCACCTTCTGTTGTGTTATAGGAGCAACTCGGCACCACACAAAAAGCTTTGATATTATGGGACAGAACTACCTTTGGGTCGCTAACTACACGCATCAAAGAATCGGAAATTCAGCTCACAAAAGCCTAGCTACGGTGTGCCGGAGTTGTTGGACCAACTTGCTCCTTTTTGAAGCCATTACACAAGCACAACTTGCTCTCCAACAACATCAAGCACTCCACTTGCACTTAGATGCATACTAGAGACAAAGATCACGCATACAATGGATGAAATTAGGTGAACGAAACACTACATTTTACCATACCACATCGACAATTCACCCGAAGCAAAATGCTATTTGTAGAATTAAAAACAATGATGGGTCGTGGCTGTATCATCACGAAGGAATTGTAAATGTTTTTGTATCTTACGTTTATATCAAGAGCCTTTTCCTGCCATTGATCCTTTACTTTTTGCGTGTGTCTCTCCTCAAATTACGACTCAACAACACCATCAGTTGTCGGCACCAGTTATATTTGAAGAGTTTCGAAGTGCTCTATTCAATATTAAATCGGAAAGCACACCTGGTCCGTATGGGTTTACAGCAGCATTTTATAGGGCTTCTTGGGAGATGGTTAAGGCATATGTTTGTAACATGGTATTTCATTTTTTTTTTGAGACATTCCCCTCAACCACACAAATATTAGTCTGATACCCAAATCAGCTGATACGGAGAATCCCTCGAACTTTCATCCCATCAGTCTAGCTAATGTGGCATACAATATTATTTCCAAAATCATCGTCAATGTGCTTTTGTTCTATCAAGGTCCATCCAAGATAACATTTTCATTGCAAAGGAATTGTTTCCCCATATTCGAGCTACTACACCAGGAAAAAAATCAAAATTTTAAATAAAATTGGATGTTCACAAAGATTATGACAAGCTAAGCTAGGACTTAATTTATCCGAATGGCCTTGCAAACTCTAGGATTTCCAAGCTGGATGATAGATAGGATTTTGTTCTGCATTACGTCTGTGACTTATTCACTGAATATTAATGGATCGTTACATGGATTCATTAAACCATCGTGCGGCATTCTCCAAGGAGACCCACTGTTCTCGTATATTTTCATTTTATGATCAGAAATTTTGTCTAATAATATTTTACACTTGGAGTCTACAGGGCACATTCAAGGAATTAAAATTTCTCCAAATGGTCCCCCGATTTCACACTTGATGTACGCGGACGATATTCTCTCCACTTAAAAGTGGTATTATCTCCAACAGCTTTTGAATCGTTACAGCTTTCTGCAGGCCAAAAGTTTAATCTCTTGAAATCATCAATCATCCATCTCTGCTGCTATCACTCGTAAGCGAAATAAGTATCTCGACAAGTGCTTAACGCATGGTTATGAGTTTGGAGTTTTGTCTTTCTCAACTTTTGGAGAATTAAGCGATGACACATGCACGCTTTTGAAAAGGTTGAAGAATTTTCTTGCCAACCACGATGCAAATTACAAAGTATGCGGCTCTTTGTTTCATAGATTAGGTATTACTATTCAAAAAGGTGTTGGAGCCCAGATTGTTGCTCGGCTCCCGGCACACTCTTGTAATTGTAGACATGATTTTCTTTTCTAATAAAAAGCCCTTTGAGGCCCTCATTATAATAATGAAAATAATAATAAACCTAGAGGAGAGAGAAGCTCCGGCGATCGTGAATGGGATTTTTCTGGTGATTGAAAACCACAATCACCCCATCATTCTGTCCATGATTCAAAGCACATATCTATCTTTCCTCTCTGTTTATTGTTTGTTTGCATTCATGGATGCACCTTGTGATTGTTGGTTTTTTTATGGTTTTCTGGTTTTTGTACTCAGAGTTCTCTTGGAAGATACAATTCCTGGCACACGATCTTCATCCTCTTCATACATCCGTGCTCATGGAAATCTCGACTCCCAATCTTCACAGATCGACTCCCAATCTTCAGTGGCTTCATCATCACAGAGTGGTAAGTTTCCTTGCCCATTTGATAATTTTGATGGCTGCCAAGGGGGTCCTGGGGGGTTAGGATATTTCAGGAGTGGGTTGACAATACATATGAAGGACCATCACCTCCCCACTGAGAATGCTCGAACGATTTGCAAAGAGAGACTTCAGAATATTGAGAGCTGCTTTGCTGCCTGGGAAGGTGTTCTGGGGGTTCTTCAGTGGTGGTTATGCACTAAATGTATGACTACACATACATGGAAAATGGCCTGCAAATCCAAAGCTCACCATGTAGATGTTATTCCAAGTCCGTTTAATGGCATTGGTGAAGATTTTCTTATACATGGTGTTGTGAAGCCACCCTCGGTGATACGGGTTAAAGTTGACAATGCAGTGACAGTACCAGGCAGTGCTGAAGCTGCTGTTGATGCTGCAGGGCTTACGATGGAGTTGCTCAATCATATGCTGCAGAGACAAATCAATACGACTGTCAGTATACCACCACATTGCAGGCTCACTTCTCGTGCACCATGAAATCTTCCTTGGATTTTTTTCTTGCAAACCCCATGAACATTACAGCCTGGATACGTCTGCTTCTATTTCCTATTTGCACTTTAAATCTCTATGAACCTCAAATCTCAAGTGAGGAGCGTTCGGGAAACAGGCGGAAGCTACAGACTGCTGCAATTAATAAAGCATTGTTGTCCAGGAAGGAACCTTCAAAATGTTTCTATTTCGTGCAACAATTGCTTGGCCTAAATAATAAAACTCCTAAACAGCGTGCTCCCTGTAAAAAAAATACAAACAAGAATTTAGTGGCATGTAGGAGGAAGTTGAGTTATGGCCACTATACCGCAGCAATCCGTATCCTCTCGTATAACGGCGTTGCTCCACCTACTCCGGATACATTTTTTGAACTTCAGCAGAAGCACCCCTTCGCTCGGTCTCCACTTATACCAACAGAAGATATTTATTCATCACCCCTGTCAGTGGAAGCCAAAGATGTACTCGTAGCTCTTAAGACTTTCCAAAAGGAACATCATGTGGAAGAGACGATCTCCGATCTCAACACTTTCTTGGTGCTATGATTGGAGATGGAGCTGCAATCGCTGATGATTTGTTGTTGTCAATTACCAGAGTGGTTAATCTGTGGCTAGCAGGGAAATTCCCAGCTATCATTGGAGAATTTGTGGCTAGTGCACCCTTAACCCCACTACTCAAACCTGGTGGCGGTTTAAGACCTATAGCGGTAGGCACTATATGGCGCAGAATGTGTTCTAAGATAGCTGCGAACTCGGTTTGTATGAACCTGAACTCCTATCTTGGCAACCACCAATATGGCATTGGCATTCCTTGCGGCGAGGAGGGGATTATACACTCCGCGAATAGGTTACTTGAGTTGCATGGTTCGAATAAAACAAAATCAATGTTGTTAATAGATTTTTCGAACGCTTTCAACCTTGTTGATCGTTTCACTATTATCCATGAGGTAAGAGCACACTGTCCTAGAATTTCCAATTGGGTTTAATTTTGCTATATGAAGCCGGCCAAATAATATTATTGAGAACATGTTCTATCCTCTACACAAGGTGTTCAGCAGGGCGACCCTCTCGGTCCCCTACTTTTTGCTTTAGCTTTGCACCCACTTTTCGAGAAGATTGCTGCAAATTGCACTTTGGATTTACATGATTGGTATTTATACGATGGCACCATCGCAGGGGACACTATGGAAGTGTCAAAAGTTTTGAAAATTCTTCAGCAGGATGGAACATGCTACGGGTTGCATCTGAATATTTCGAAGACAGAATTATTTTGGACTTCTTATGACTTGAGAAGAGATGCTGATAATGCTTTCCTTGTGAATATTGGTAAGACAATGGATGGTGTTAAACTGCTTGGAGGACCAGTCAGCTTGGATGCAAAATTCTGCAGTAATGTATTAATGAATAGAGTTGATAAAACCATTCATCTCATGGACAAAATTCAAGTGATTCATGATCTTCAAAATGAACTTTTGCTTCTTCAAAATTGTACCAGAGTATCGAGGTTATACTTTTCCCTACGTACCACTTGACCCGAGACGCTTCATAATGCTGCAGAGCGTTTTGATGATTATCTTATGTAGTATCTTCGTCGTCTTATAGTCGGAGATGGGTCAGGCTTTGGCTTAGTTCATCAACGACTAGCCACTATTCCCATCAAAGATAGGGGGGTTGGGTATACTCACTATGACAGATACTATGCAGTACTGCTACCTTGCTTCTCAGGCGCAGACTCAACACTTGCAGAAAACTATTTTGGGATTGCCGGCAGCAGCTGACTCTTGCAATGGTTTACGAAATGCAGTCCACAGTTTCACGCAAGCTTGTGGGATTTCCTTTCCCGATTTCAAAATTAATGATGCTTCCCCACAATACATGAAGTCTTTGGCAGCTATCTACTTTGGTGCTATCCTGGAAAAGGTACCCTCTAGCTTCTCTTTATCTGCACGGGAAACTACTATTTTGTAATGTAATAGATCTGAACATGCTATGGATTTCCTAAAGGCGATACCTATACCCGATCTTGATCAAGCAGTTGGTTCTAGGAAGTTTAGCTCCGTCTTACAATACCGTTTGGCTATACCCGTTTTTGCGGAAGATAGTAAATGTTCTTGTTGTGGAAAGCTTATGGATATCTTTGGTGACCACGCTATTCACTGTGCTATCTAGGTTGGGCTTAAGTACAGACATGATTTAGTAAAAGATATTTTGGTAAACATGTGCTATATAGCTGGCATTGTAGCTAGGAAAGAGATTTTTTTGGGCGTCATCAACAATAAGGAATTTCGACCATCGGACATCATGGTTTATAATTGGGAAGGTGGTAGAGATGTTTTCCTTGATGTCACAGGGGTCTCTCCTTTCACTAGTACTGAAACTCGTAGCTTCATACCAGGGCATGCCATCTCTATAGCAACCACTCGTAAGAACAAAAAATACTTGGAGGTTTTCACTTCACTAGGCTACGGGTTTGGTGTGTTGGCATTCTCCACTTTTGGTGAGCTTGGTACGGATTTTCTAACTTTTCTGAAGAGATTAAGAAATTGCATGGCAATACATGATGCTAATTTTAAGATAGGAAATTCTCTTTTTCATAGGATAAGGATCGTTATTCAGAAAGGTGTTGGGGCCCAGCTTGTTTCTAGGTTACCCACTATCTCTTGTAATATTGATTTTGATTCATAATAATAATAATAATAAGTTTTCCCCCCCTTGTGACACAATCTCGCCCCCTATCTCGCTTCGGCTCCCCTTGGCAAGGTTACCCATGAGGGTCGCTGGTAGGCTGCACAACAACCTGTTCAATTAATGTAGTAATATGTCGTTTGAGACTAGCTTGTTAGGCTTCCAACTAGTTTCATGTAATAATATTAACTAATAAATAATTCAAATAATAATAATAACCGGAGGGGAGAGAGAAGCTCCGGAGATTGGCCTGGCGATCTTCTGGTGCTTGAAAACCAGTTGCAATCCCCTCCTTCGTCCGTGATTCATCGTTATATCTACCTCCATCCTTTTCGTTTATTGTTTACAACATTTTGATACGCTTCTTGGTTACTGCTTTCTTAGGGTTTTTCTAAAACCCTAGTTCCACTTGGACTGTGCAGATGCCAAGACCCCGATTACGGTCCTCAACTGCTTCAGATTTCAATGCCAACCTCGACTCCCAAACCTCCATAGCTTCATCATCGCAGGTTGACAAGATCCCTTGTCCATTTGCTATGTTTGATGGATGTCAAGGTGGTACCGGTGGGTTAGGTTATTCCAAGAGTGGATGGATTCGACACCTTAAAGATTAGCACTTTCCTTCTGAAAGCGCTAAACTAATCTGCAAGGAGATAATCCAGAAAGATGCGCGATGCTTTGCTGCATGTGAGAGTGTTCTACAGGATATGCAGTGTTGGATGTGTACCAAATGCATGACCACTCATACTTGGAAGATGGATTGCAAATCGAAATCTCATGTTGCTGACGTTATACCAGGACCGTTTAATGGAGTGGGTGCAGATTTCTTGGTTCATGGAGTGGAGAAGCCTCATACTGTGGTTCCAGATGCAGTTTATATTGATGCACCAAGCGACCCAGTCAATGATGGTACTGCTGAGCTTACTGTGGAAATTCTAAACAAAATAATGCAGACACAAATTCCAACCACGGTTAGTATTCCACCACACTGCAGACTTCACTTCTCGCGTACGTTGAAATATGCTTTAGATTTTGTCATTGCAAACCCCACATGCATTGCTGCCTGGATACGTCTTATGCTGCTGCCAATTTGTACCTTAAACTTGTATGAGCCACATAGTTCGAGTGAGGAGCGCTCCGAAAACAGAAGGAATTTATAGACTGCTGCGATCAATAAAGCTTTGTTGACCTGGAATACACCTTCGGGGTGTCTCAACTTAGTTCAACAGTTGCTAGACCTGACTGAGCAACCTCCAATGCAGCGTGCCCCTAGCAAGAAGAAATCTACGAAACATTTGACCGCTTGCCGGAAGAAGTTAAGTTATGGACATTACACCGCGGCTATATGTATTCTCTCTTCTAGTGGTGTTGCTCCTCCGACTCCTAACACTCTACATGATCTCCAGCTGAAACACCCTTTAGTTCGGCCACCTATCATTCCAGCAGAAGCCATTACTTCTCCAGCTTTATCTGTGGCTGCTAGGGATGTTCTCGCTGCGCTTAAAAGCTTTCCCAAAGGAACGTCTTGTGGCAGGGACGGCCTCAGAGATCAGCATCTCCTTGATGCATTGAGTGGAGATAGTTCTGCTATTGTGGATGACGTGCTGCAGTTGATTACGGGTGTTGTGAATTTATGGATTGCTGGAAAATTCCCTTCTATACTCGGTGAATTTGTGGCCAGCGCACCCTTGACGCCTCTACTCAAGCCCAGTGGTGGTCTACGACCCATTGCGGTGGGTACCATTTGGCGCAGGTTGTGCTCCAAACTAGCTGCCAATTCGGTCAGTAAAAGCTTAAACACATATCTTGGTAACTTTTAGTTTGGTGTTGGCATTCCCAGTGGAGGAGAAGGAATTTTGCATTCGGCTAACAGATTACTCGAGCTGTGTGGTTCTGATGCCACCAAATCTATGGTACTGATCGACTTCCCAAACGCTTTCAATCTTGTTGATCGGTCTGCCATTATTAAAGGGGTGCGTACTCGATGCCCCAGTATAGCACATTGGGTGGAATTCTGTTACATGAAACCTGCCAGGATATATTATCGTGAGCATATCCTCTCCTCAACACAAGGGGACAACAAGGCGACCCACTTTGTCCCTTGTTATTTGCCTTAGATCTACACCCTCTTGTGGAGAAGATTGCATCCAATTGTAGTCTAGATTTCCATGCTTGGTATCTAGACGATGGAACCATAGCAGGTGATACGTTGGAAGAATCCAAAGCTCTAAGAATACTTCAAGAAGATGGACCAGGCCACGGGTTGCATTTGAATATATCGAAGACTGAACTGTTTTGGCCTTCATATGATCCGAGAAGAGATACTTTCGACGCCTTCCCTGCGGACATAGGTAAGCCTTCAACTTGTGTAAAATTGCTTGGTGGGCCGGTAAGCTTGGACACGGAATTCTGCTACAACACTATGATGCATAGAATTGATAAGACTGTTCATCTTATGGACAAAATCCAAGAGTTGCAAGACCCTCAGTATGAGCTCCTGCTCTTGAGTAGTTGTACCGGGGTGTCAAGGATGTATTTCGCACTACGCACCACTTGTCCGAAGGCACTTGCACCTGCAGCTGAACGGTTCGATGATCTCCTCATGTAGTACATTCGACGACTGGTGGTTGGTGATGGCGCTGGGTTCGGGTTAGTTCAACAGCGGCTGGCTACACTTCCCATCAAGGACGGGGGGCTTGGTATACTCACCATAAAAGACACAATTAATTACTTCTACCTAGCCTCTCAGGTGCAGACTAGGAAGGTGCAGCACTCTATTTTGAAGTGCCCCGTTGCCAATGTCCCCGGCCCTCATTTCAACAGCTCACTCCAACATTTCAAGCAAGTTTGTGGGATTTCTTCCTCGGATTTCAACATTGACGATACCTCCCCCCTCTCCATGAAGTCATTGGAGGCTATTTACTTTGGTGCAGTTTGAGACCAGGTACCCTCTAATTTTGCTATATCCCCCCATGAGGTTGTTGTTTGGCAGTGTAACAGGTCCGCTCATGCTTTGGACTTCCTCAAAGCGATCCCGATCCCAGGCCTTGGTCAGGCTGTTGGGCCTAGACAGTTTAGCTCCGTGCTACAATACCGCTTGGCAATACCCCTTTTTGATGATGGCAGTAAGTGCTCTTGTTGCGGAAAACTTATGGATATTTTTGGTGACCATGCCATTCATTGTGCAAGTGAAGTTGGGCTCAAATTTAGACATGATTTGGTAAAGGACATCTTGGCATATATGTGTTATCGAGCTGGTGTGGTAGCTAGGAAAGAGGTCTCTTTGGGCGTCATCAATGGCAAAGAGTTTCGACCTGCGGATATTATGGCTTTAATTGGGAAGATGGTATAGATGTTTGTCTAGATGTCATTGGAGTTTCCCCCTTTACTAGTGCTCGCACTCGCAGCTTCATTCCCGGTCACAGCCATTTCGTCAGCTGTCACCCGTAAGAACAACAAATACTTGAGTGTTTGCACTTCACTTGGTTACGGTTTTGGGGTGCTAGCCTTTTCCACCTTTGGCGAACTTGGTTTGGATTTTGTAACTTTCTTGAAGCGAATAAGGAATTGCATGGCTCGACATGATGCTAATTTCAAAATGGGCAATTCTCTTTTTCATAGGTTAGGGATCGTTATTCAAAAAGGTGTTGGCGCCCAGCTTGTTGCTAGGTTGCCCACCATTTCTTGTAACGTTGATTTTGATATTGAGCTATAATAAAAGACTTCATGGCCCATTTTTCATAAAAAAAAAAAAAAGCTCCGGGATTCTACGCTTGTTGCTAGCTTATTATTATTATTATTAATAATAATAATAATAATAATAAACTTTGAAGAGAGAGAGAAGTTCCGGCGATCGGCATGGTGTTCTCTTGGTGATTGAAAACCAGGTTTGCATTCATTCATTCGTCTGTGATTCTACGTTGTATCCACCTCCCTCTTCCCCGTTTATTGTTTACAGCATTTTGATGCACTTCTTAGCTTTTGCTTTCTTAGGGTTTTTCTAAAACCCTAGTTCCAGTTGGGATTAAGCAAATTCCTAGACCTCGACTGCGATATGCTACTTCTTAAGGAGACCGTGATCATGGCAATGACTTGGATTCTCAAGCCTCCATGGCTTCATCATCTTCGCAAACAGATAAAATCCCTTGTCCTTTTGCCAAATTTGATGGCTGTCAGGGTGGAACTGGGGGTTTAGGTTATTCCAGAAGTGGATGGGTTCGTCACCTTAAATATCAACATTTTCCTACTGCGCGCGCTAAAGTTATCTACAAGGAGAGAATCCAAAACAATGCACATTGCTATGCTTGTCGTAGTTAAAAATCATGTCACTGCCATCATTGCTAGTGAAACTAACTAGTTGCCACGGTGGGAGGGCCTATCGAAGAAGAATCTAATGATGGGGTTGTATGCGACTATTTTCTCTATGTTTATAGAAAAGTGATACTTTCGCTCCGTTTCGGAAAAATTGATACTTTCACCCTGTTTCAGAAAAAGTGATATTTTCGCCGCGTCTCCAAAAAAGTGATACTTTCGTCTCGTTTCTGGAAAAGTGATACTCTCGCTTCGTTCCACAAAAAGTGATACTTTTACTGGAACGGAGTGAAAGTATCACTTTTCCCGAAACGCAGAAAAAGTATCACTTTTCCCGAAACGGAATGTGATCCATAAACCAAAATATGGTTGCATGATGTGTTATGCGTCCGTTGTAGTGGTTTGCATTATAGCTATGCATTCAATTTTCAAGAATTGTGCCTAAAATAAAAGTATCGCTTTCTTGAAACAAAGGGAGTACATTGTTTTATTAGTTGCAAAGAAAAATTAGTTAAAGCATAAACCAAAGTATGATTACATAAAGTATTATGTATCCTTTGTGGTGGTTTGCATAATTGATATACATTTAATTTTTTAAAATTGTGCCTAAAATGATAAATACCTCCAAATTTTTCGTAAAAACTCTAAATTTGATATTGTTGTTTATACTCATTGCGTTTCTTTTTTTATTACCTTTCCAACGAGATAAAATTTGTAAAATTCCAAGGCACGGATTTTTAGATATGTTATATTAAAGTTTGGTTGCCAATTATACCCTTAAATAATATGATACACGAGGAATTATAATAATTGGGCCGACCGACCGGAGGGCCCGAAGGGCCCGTAGGGAGGGAGTCCCTTTTATGACCACTTTTTTGTCAATTGAAACCTAACGAAATTGAAAAAAGATTGGAAAACCAATTTCAACCGTTTCCAGTGAATAGACTAGAGTACCCTTGAACTTAAATGCAACTTCCTTCATTATCCTCACCTCTATTTGTTTTCACATACATCATCTCCTTTGCCGACAGCAACACTTCCATGACTAACGACGCCACCATAACGGACAACAATCTTTGCCACCACTGCTACAACAGAACTGCCACCCCCCTTGCACCACCGCCACAACAACCACCATCACCACTACCACAACCCCCCCCCCCCCTATACCACCATCACTGCAACCACGACACCACCTCCACCGTCACGGTATCCACCGCCATAATCACTGCCGCCGCCTCCAGCACCTCCACAAATAATAGCATCTCCGCCACCACATCGAAACACATCTCATTACTGTCACTACCAGTATTGTCACAATAATCAGCACCAAATTCAACGAAAGACGAGTTTGGTAATCGTTCACCACCACCACCCTATTCAGTTCTGATCCAAATGATTAATCGTTCACCACCACCACTACACATCAGCACCATCGTAACTAGCTCTACCACCAAATTCATAAACAAATTATGATCACCACCACCACAAAAACTGACAGTTTAATTAAAACTATCTTCACCTCCTTTGTAACTTCTGATTGAAACTGAACAACCCTCAGTTTTCCTCTAATTCTTCGGTAACTGATGAATGAAGGAGAAACACCACCACCACCACTCTCCTCCGCCTACTTCAATCTCATTGTTAAAGATTTGATCGCCACCACAACTCTACCCAGTAATTAAAATCTCCATCATATTCAGTGATTGTCTACCAAATACACCTTTAATAAGTGATCGTTCACCACCCCCATATCCCCCGCCACCATTACAGACCAGTAACACCTTCATTTTCTTTTCACCAGCAACACACCATCACCACCAGATTTCATAAAAATCAAAATTTTAAAACTCATCACGGCGAAGAAAAATCTCAAATTAAAAATCCCCTTGATGGTTCGCTAAACCTGATTTCAGAGAATATTTTATTTTTAATAATATTGATGGAAGATAGGATGAACTTTTGTTTACAAAGATTAAGTCTATTGTATGTCTCTATGCAAATAGTGATCAAAAATAGAATGAATCTTTGAATATTCTGCAGTATTGGTCTTTCCCTGATATCTTTGTGTAAATATTGTGCGGCTCCGTAAGTTTTCTTATGTGAGCATTTCCGATTAAATTAATCATGGGTTCTCTTGTGGTTAATTTAATTGAGATTTTTGGATACAAATTTATATTCTTATGTGATTTGTTAATGTCCAAAGAAATCCTTCTTTTCTTGTGAAAGCAAGGTCACTCTTGTTGTTCTTTCGGGAATGACATTTTATCTGGGAGAGTTCTTAATTGAACTTGTGCTTAATTTCCAAATCTTTGTGGGGAGTGCGGCCGTGGAATATTATAGGGGTTATCTTGTATCTCTATAAACTCCTTGATGAATGCATTTAGTTTCGGCTATATGATTGCATCTAAAAAAGTTGATATATGCTTTTCTTTTGGTCATGAAGTATCTCTATGGAAATTTCATTAGGATCCCACTAATTTTCGTACCTTTGCCAATTTTATTGACAAAAAGGGGGAGAATTAATCTGTAGTTCACACTACAAATACATATGCTTTTCGGATCATTATGTAAGGAGGAGTGGTTTTCATGTGAGATGGAGTATTGACAAAGGGAGAGTGATACATATCAACATAGTATTATTGTCGAAGTTGTGATACAATTAAACTTTGATGTTGTGTAATAATACTACGACACTGTATAACAATGATTGAGAGCTATTGTTTTCTCATTATTATGGCTACGGATCTTCAACAACGATGATGCTGAATTGAATACCTTTAGAGTTATTGAGGTACATGGAAGTGACGAATATTTCGAGTAATGTTGAAGAACCAAGGAAATCAAGCATTTGGAAGAGAATCTACAAAGTTTATTTATTTTGTATTCCATATGTATTGATAGTTTTGTCACCAAAAAATCACAAAGAGAGAGATTTTTAGAGCATTGATCGGCCGAACTCGCAAGTGTTGCTATCTCAAGCTTGTTTGTCAAGTTTAGTTTCCAAAACTATAAGTCTTGATTTCTATTCTACTTATAGCTAAGTCTCGGATTAGGATAGTAAGTGTAGTTGAGCCTTAGACTCCACGGCATTCATTGAATGAAGATGAAGAAATACTCAAGGAAACTTGTGTAACTTCATCAACAAAGAGGTATGTGGGGACTTGAACTTATCTATCACTCAAAAGTCTATCTATTTTATCTTTATTTTGAGACAAAAGTCATATTGCTATATAGACTATAATTATACACATTTGTTATTTCGAGCCGAGTTTATCTCGTTTATCTATTTCTCGAAATATGTGTTGGTAAGCTTTTGCTTTAGCCAATTTCATCTTTACTCATGACGAAATTCATGTTTATTATTTCAATAATTTGAAAATCGCTTTGATGAAAATAGTTTGTGGATAACGACTATTTTAACATCCTCTAAGAAACTTCCAATGATTGAAATGAGAGTTTAGAATAAGTAACCATGTTTGGATATAAACATAGTGTGTTCTCACATTTGTGTAAAAGTCCAAAACCGGGAACCTAAAGTATGAGTACCCGTACGCGTACCGGCTGTCGTTGGAAACTCGGGCAAGTATGCGTACCTGTACGCATACTGGCGGAAAGTTCATGTCCGTGAATTTCTGCTGGAGTTTGGAAGTGTGAATTGGTATGTGCACCCGCACGGGTACTGGCATAACCAAACTCGGTCCGACCACTTAGGTATGCGTACCCGTTCGCATACTTAAGTAGGTTACTTTCTAAAATCGGTTTGTTCATGAACTAAAATATTTATATAATAAGGAATGCAATCTTTGCAAACCGTGGCTATAATGTTCGTGAATTGATTCGAGTGAATCAAAATCGATTTTGCTTCGATTGTGTCTTGTATACTTCTATAAGATCTAAGAAATTGAACAACTCTCTAACTAGTTCATTTGAGTCACTTGAACTAGTTATGGTGAAGATGAATAAAGTTGATATGAAAGTGCTCATATGGCTAACCATTGGTTAACTATTATTGAACCGACTAGGTGTACAGATTTAGCTACGGTTACTCAAACCTAAATGAAGGTGCATTTCATTTGTGTATAACAAGCTAAGCTCGATCTAACGGTTGAAAGATATTAGCTTGAATATAATCAGGTTTTCATCTAACGGTGAATATTGAATATATGCTTTGTTACCAAGGTAACTTAGATTGGAAACCCTGATTTGAAGACTATATAAAGGAGAACTCTAGTAGCTGGGATACCTAATCCCCATACCTCATGTGTGATACTAGTTGCATAAGCTAGAGTCGATTCTCCTTTAACCTTAGGTTTTTTACGAAACCATGTAGGTTAACGACTTAAAGACTTCATTGGGATTGTGAATCCAAACCCAACTATTTTCTCTATAGTTGCGTGATCTGATCTTGCTGTTTCTATCGTGTTTGAGTACAATCGTAAGATTGGATTGATATTTATATATCCGATAGGTAAGATAGATAAGAAGTCACAAACACCTTTGTCTCATCGTTTGTGATTCCACAATATCTTGTTTCGTTAATCGATTAAGATTATTGTGAGGTGATTGATAATTCTAGGATGTTCTTCGGTTATATAAGTCCGGGTTATCGATTGTTCCTGTTCACCTTGATTTTATCAAAAGATGGAACAAAAACTCATATGTATATCTGTGGGAGACATATTTATCTATTCAATAGATTTTTCTATGTGAGACATATTTGTTTATCAAGTCTTTGACTTTGGGTCGTAGCAACTCTTAGTTGTGATTGATATCAGCTGAGGGAATCAAGTGTGTAGTATCCTGCTAGGATCAGAGACGTAAGGAATGAAACTGTACCTTAAATCAGTGTGAGATTGATTAGGGTTCAACTACAGTCCGTACCGAAGTTAGCTTTGTAGTAGGCTAGTGTCTGTAGCGGCTTAATACAGTGTGGTGTTCAAATCTGGACTAGGTCCCGGGGTTTTTCTGCATTTGCGGTTTCCTCGTTAACAAAACTTCTGGTATCTGTGTTATTTCTTTTCTGCATTATATTTTGTTATATAATTGAAATATCATAGGTTGTGCGTTGAATCGATCAATTGGTAAATCCAACCTTTGGTTGTTGATTAAAATTGATTGATCCTTGAACATTGGTCTTTGGTACCGTTCAAGTTATTTCTCTTGTGTTCAATCAGGCTCGTAAATTCCTATTTGTTTGATTGCAAAATTGAATCGATAAATTGAGATATAACTCTTTGATATACTTTTTATTAAGATTGAGTCCGACTGTCTAGTTGATTCTCTTGAAAGTATATTGGAGTTAGTCCATACAGATTGCTAAGCGAAATATTGGGTGAGGTTGTTATACCCCCGCTTTTTCACCAAGTACTAGCTAGGTCTCATAACTAAACCACTAAAACTAGAGGCTGAACCAAAAGAATGTTAGACAACATAACAATTAACCAAACATGACAACTTGAGACATGGGACGCAGTGAAACTTTCATACTTAGTGTTTTTTCACTTTACAAAGTAATGACTTGTTATGATGCAAAGTTTGCATCACATAACCGAGGCATCTTGCAACATTTTAGATAAAGTTTGTCTTCAAATGACCTGAAATATAAGATAAAATTGTGTTAGAGTAATGAGTGAATAATATTAACCTTTCAATTATTAATAAAATACTATCAGTTGGTGTCTAACTAAATATAATATCTTATGCAGGTCAGGTGAGGACCAACAAGACACACCATACTCCACCAACAATATATCACTGTGATGACTGCGCTTATTCCGGGAGGCGTCGAAATGTCAGGAAACACCTCTGTAGATACAAGCATACATCTGCAGAAGTTTTGTTGGTGACAAATGGAAGTTAATAAAAGCAAGGAAAAAATGAAGGTATGAGATAATGAAGTTTTGATTCAAGGGATAATATGTTTCCCAGCAGCTTACTGCCCTCCATGCCTTTCCTTTTCTATAATTACAGAGATAATATTTCTCACTCTTCCTATTTTGACTAGTTGATAATGTCAATCTCCATTACTGTTTTGACTAGTTTATTTAAGCTTTCTTTTGTAAAGTTTATGTGGCCATTTCCTCTAGATTCATTCCAGCACTAGTTGTGTAGGTCTGCCACTTATATACCTGTCAAGGAATTAGAAAATTCTTTGAAAAAAAGTTGTGGGAGTGATGGGAAGGAGTTTTGACATGGTGGTTGTGAAGAGATGGGGTAGTTCTCATAGGTGGAGATCTTTGGTGGTGATTGTGAACAAATTTTATTTTTTTGATGGTGGTGAAGAGATAGAGGCAGTTTTTGAAAGAACTATATAATCTCTTTAATATGAAGAGAAAGAAATTGTTTGTGGAATCTGGATTTGAACTAAACAACACCTAATTGATCACAAAAGAAAGGGAAAAATCAGTTATTACGAATCACAGAAACAAAGAGAAAAACATCCATAAAAATAAACAAATTCTCTAATTGATAAATTGGTATAAAAATTAAAAACTAGTTTGAAAAATCAACACACAAAGCATTAAAACACAGACGTTGAATTAGAAGAGCACTCATGTTTTTTCTTCTGGATTTGAATTAAGCAATACATAATCTTCTCTTAGTTATGAAACATCCCATTGACAAATGTTGGAGAACTGTTGAATTAACCAATACATAATCTTCTCTTAGTTATGAAAATATAACTGTCCACATATTGTATAATCTCTCAAGTTCTGGATAAAAAATATAATGCGGAAAATGAAATAACACAAACACCAGAATTTTGTTAACGAGGAAACCGCAAATGCAGAAAAACCCCGGGACCTAGTCCAGAATAAACACACACTGATTATAAGTTGTTACACCAATTTCCTACTACCTATTCGGACTAGATGTAATAACTTCTTCAGAACAAATACAACTCCTAGCAGAACACCGATTCTCTTTAGGAATTCTTCTCCTCAATCTTGTAGCAGAACCCAAGGCTATCTTTAGAAGATACAACAACACGATTGATACGATTTGATATTTTGTTTGCACAAAACACCGATTTGATTTCCCTTTAGATGTGAATCAAGGTTTTGGAAATCTTGTTTTTATTTTGATAAAAACAATTACTAGGTAAAAGTAATATCAAAACAAACGTGTAGATTAGGGATTATTATACTCTTCAATAAAGTAAGAGAAACCTAATTATTCTACCATAAGAACAACTAGAATAAATCTAGAGATATCTTGTTTAAAACTTCTCAAGAATTTTTTACGAGATGCCTTAATATAAGTTTTTATTTCTAGTCTCCGATTTCGACTAACAAGTATTGGTATACGATCGGAAACTGAAATCTATCAAAACCTAGGGTTTATGATCAACAACTCTTGAATGGTTTTATATTAGAAGAGAAAATATTAGAATAGACAAGAGGTGAAAAACCTAGATTACAAGTTGTATAATAAATCACTAAGATTTAATCCAACTTGGCTTTGTGATCCCCAATACAAAGACTTTTATCTCACTCTTGTTCACGAAGAACAGAAGACGTGGAAAACAACTTGCAGAGCTTACGCAAATTTTCCAAAGGGGATGAAAAACGTGTAAACTCACGAACTCAATATTTATAGTGAAACATAGCTTGAAAACTAAGCAAAGCTATTTTCCTTTTTCAAGACTCTCCTAATTTTAGGAGTCTTTCCTAAGTTACAACTCTTGCCAAAATAATTAAATAATTAATTAATTAGCAAATATTGTATTTATGTGAATAAATCACAAATTAAATTAGGATGGAATCACAAACACTTTAATATGGTAATCAAAGATGTTTGGAGTAATAGCTAACTTTCCTAGATAAGGAAACATCACCAATTTGACCAAAAATGTCTTTTAGTCACGTAATTGGGCCCAAGTCCGCGAACTGTTACAAACAGTCCATGGATTGTTTCCTACTAACGAACTGTAACAATTACAGCAACACTTATAATTGGTACTTTAATAAATCACTCATAACTTCATCGTTATAACTCGGAATTGAGTGATTCTTGTCTCGTTGGATTCTCAAGCTCATTCATTATAACATGAGATACTCTATAGGAATAAAGGTTATTGTCGCCAAAGTCATGAATCAAATAACCTCAAGTATATACACATAAATGTACATTTACTGTCATTAGAATTTTTCCATAGAGTGAGCATTTATCTTGATAGATTAGAAATTTAGAATTGAAGAAGAATCCAAATGAAATCAATCACATACATTTGTTGATGAAGTACTTGTTGATGTCTTCAATCTTCAATCTTCATCCTTTAAGGATAGCTCCGATTCAACTTCTTAGACCTAATCTAGTCCGAAACTATCTTTAGTATGTTAAACCAAGAATTCATTTTGGAAACTAAAATTGACATACCAACGCTAGTGGGTTCAACCGATCTATGCTCTAATAATCTCCCCCTTTGTTAATTTTAGTGACAAAACCATTTTACATATGGCTTGTACTTGTTAAAAGCAAAATCGACAAGCTTGATTTCCTTGGTTCTTCAACTCTACGTGTGTTCATCCTGTACTTGTTGAAGATCCATCATATCATTATTACACAGCATCAAAGTTTCATTGTATCACAACTTTGACAATAATACTACGGTGATATGTATCACTCCCCCTTTGTCAATACTCAATCTCAACATGAAAACCACTCCCCCTTACATAAAGATCCGTAAGACATATGTATTTGTAGTATGAACTACACATTAATTCTCCCCCCTTTTATCAATATAAATTGGCAAAGGTTCGAAAAATAGTAGGATCCTCATGAAATTTTCACGGAGATACTTCATGACCAAAGGAAAACATATCAACTTTGTTTAGATGATATCACAGAGTCGAAACTTAGTGACTTCATCAAGGATTTTATTAAGATACAAGTTAACCCCTACATGTTCCACAACCGCTTCTCTCCTCAAAGATATAAAAATTAAGCACAAATTCATTTAGGAACTCTCCCATATTAAATGTCATTCCCAAAAGAACAACAAGAGTGACCTTTCTCCAGAAAGAAGGATTTATATATTGGATTTTTGAAATCCAACAAGGAGATACGATTTAAGAACCAATCATTGAAAGTCTCTCATGGGATTGTGTTACTAAAAAATTAGAACTATCTCATGGTAACAATACACAATATGTAATCATAAAGATCAAGTATTGTGATCATCTTTTCTAAGATACAAACTTGTATAAACAAGAGTTGATGTGCTTAGAAGGAAGAATAACCTTTTTCCACAAGGATTTACACCAAGCATGGTTACCATAAGTGTATGAAAAAGTTTCTTTGACAATAAAAACCAACATCCAATGGCTTTGATAATTGATTCTAACCTTAAGAATTTCAATCACAAATCAAGTTAGGTAATTAAGAATCATATGCGTGGTATGAGAACTTTCATATCAACCTTATTCTTCTTCACCATAACTAGTTCAAATGACTCAAATGAACTAGTTCGAAAGTTGTTCAATTGCAAGGAAATCTTATGTACTACACAAGACACATTCGAAGCAAAAATGATGTGATTCACTCGAATCGTTTCATGAAATATAAATCCACGGTTTGCAATAGCATTCCTTAGTTTATTAAGATAAGTTCACAAACATCGTTTTTACACATAACCTACTCAAGTTCGCAGACTGGGTTCACAGACTTAAGTTCCCGGATAGAGTTCACAAACTCCAGCAGAAATTCTCGGGTTCGAGAACTACGCCAGTTCACGAACTGAGTTTGCGGACTGAAGTTCACGTTCTGCTCCGGTTTCACTTGATCAACAAAGTTCGCAAACTTCGGTTCAAGCAATAAGGACTTATACATATATGTGTTTCCACAACAATGCTTATATCCTCCAATGGTTATATTGTTTAAACTCTCATTTCAATCATTGAGACATTCTCAGAGGGCGTTATATAGTTGTTATTCACAAACTATTTTTCGTCAGAGTTCCAAAATGATTGAAACATGTCATGACTTTTTTCACTAGGTAAAGATGAACTTGGCCAAAGCGAAAGCTTACCAACATAATTTGTGCACCCCAATTCTTTTGCAATCCTCACCGTATTTACAAGGGCTTCTTGGTGAGGATGCACTTTAAACACAATTAGGTTGTGTTGAGGTGAACAAAATCTTGCTCACCACAGGTATTCGAAAAAAAATCATGCATGAACTCTAGGAATTTAACAACTCCCTTGAAACTTTCAATAACTGTTTCATACCTTTTTAAGATGTTATCCCTTGTCGAACTCTTGTCTGGGAGATCATTCTTAATAGTAATGGTTTCTTTATTTATCTTCTTTGGTACCCCATTTCTGAGTAACTTTTGGAGCTACGTAGTTATTTTTATCCCCAATGTATTTATGAAACTTCTTCGGGGGAATACTAGAAGAACTTATATTATGAGACTCAGTTTTTCTCCAGTTTGGAACATCAAATCTTGTCTTCTTAACAGAACCAGATCTGGATTTATCTCGTTTAAGAAATCTACAATTCCTTTGCAAGTGACCTGGTTTTCCACAATAAAAACAATGTTTAGTTGAATGGAAAAAGTTATGTTTAGTGTTACCTGAATGTGTATGTTCTTTCTTTGGAGCTTGGAAGGATTTCCTTTTTTGGTTATCAGCAATTAATATAGATACTTTATTTTTGTCAACCGTGGAAGGTTTTTGTTGAGAAGAATCTTTAGCTTTGACAAATTTTACCTCTTTGCAAATACTAGGAGCGTCTATTCCTTCATATCCCAATTCTCGTGTATCACGATGAATTCTACATGCTCCTAATATCGAGGTTAATTTATCTAAGCTTCTATTTCTAGACAAACTCTCTTTTAAGCTCTAGTTTTCTTCTTCCAAACTTTTGACCCTTTTAAGCGCAATAACTAGATCATTCTTGGATGATTCACATTAAACTTTGAGATCTCCTCGTTCTGAATCAAATAATAAGTTCATATTAATTTTATCCAAGTTATCTAACTTTGCTTGAAGAATTATTTCCCGATCACGACCTTCGGTAATTTTTTCTTTAAGCTTTCGTATTTCGTTAAGATAATCTCTTGTACCACTAGAATCAAGTTGGTCTTGCAAGTCTTTATTTCGACTATGAAGTCTGTCATATTTAACTTTCTTACTGAAAATGGTGCTTTCAGCTTCCAAGACTTTCTTATGACATTCCTTAAGAAGATTATTAGTAACTGGATCATCAAGGAACACTTTTTCGTCAGAATCAGTATCCGAAAGAATTTTTCCAGAAGCTAATGCAACCTCGCCTGGCAACTCTTGGGGATTATAAAATTCAGGTCCATCATCAAGAGTGGTTACTGTTGCATATTCCGATTTTCTACGGCTCCAGCTAGGACATACTGAAGATAAGTGACCGAAACCACGATAGTTATAGCATTGTAAATCATCATTAGGAGATGTTGCACCTTTAGAAAAACTCTTTTTCTTGTCTCTCAAAAGTTTTCTAAATTGTCATGGAGTAACATTCTTACTATATGGCGAACCAGATTTATTCTTAGAGGATTCAGAATTATTTGCAGCTTTAAGAGAAATCACCTCTTTTCTAGATGCGTGTTCGTTATCAAAGATCTTTAACTTTCCAACAAGAGTATTTCTGGAGAGTGTAGAAAGATCGTTTGCTTCTTCAATGGCATGTTTCTTAAAGTCGTATCTAGATGGCAACGATCTGAGAATTTTTATCACAATGTCATTTTCAGGATTAGTCTTACCCAATGCAAAAGGTGCATTAACAATTTCAGACACTTTGTGATTAAACTCATCAAATGTTTCATCATCAAACATGCGAAGGTTTTCAACACCCAATGAAATATTTCCACGTGGAGGAAAAAAAAGATTTTATTTTATTTTAGTTAATAAAATCCATAAAAAAATATATCATTTACCGAAATTTTTCGTTAATTAAGGAAAACTAAAACTAGTAATTACCCTTTTTGAACAATTCCAAATTCTAAAATTAATACTTATAATTTCCATTTATAATTTCAAGTGCATCTATGTACACCCCTACTAAACCATGGATGCGCATTCCTCTCATTGTCATGGGCTAATATTTAACTCTAGTTATTTACTTTATTTATAATTTTATATTCTAAAGTACACGGGGAATTGGAGAAACAAATATTAATACATACCGTAATTATGCATCACACATTAATTATCCGTCTCTTCTTAAATTCCTTATATCTACTATATAGACAGAGAATCAGAGTTTAAAGCAGTGAAAGGTATCTTCATTTTCAGATTCATATCATATCTGAACAACCGAAATATAACAACAAATTTATAAATCTTTTTCAGGACATATATAGGTCTAAATAGATATATCAGGGAAAAAAAAGTCTACACATAAAGATAATGTTTTTCTCTCTAATTCATTTCACGTCAAATCCAATAAAAACATCAAGAATTACAACTTAATTTTGATAATCATCGATTGATTGATCATTGATTATAGATTAGTTTTTTATTTTGAAGTCGAATGATAAAACCTTGATTATGGTTGTTTGATGGATCGGTGAATAAATGTTAAGGAAGACTTTTTCTTAACATTAATTTGGGGACTTGAAAGATGAGACTAGGAAAGGGAAAGGAAACGATAATAGAGATGACAAGGATTGTATCATCTTGTTTAACATCCATAATTACTTTGATTTTGGTCGACGGAAGCTATTAGTACTAATATAGTTACTACTCCTTCTCCAATAGTGCTTCTATTGCTGCTTCCATCTCTATTTCTAATGAGTAACGAAGACCGAAAAGACCATATTTAGTCTTCATTGTTGCATCTGTACTCTTTAGTGTCGAAATATGTATAGATTTTACAGTTATTTATTTGGAAATTTAAGTGGAGACACCAAGAAAAGAGATATTCCAACTTAATTGGAAATCAGTAACTACAACCTAATCAAGGACCAGTCAACCATGGAATAGAAAATTAAAATTTCAGGAGAATAAATGATTTTAATTTAATGAAGGTCTAATTCAGAAGAAGTGAAATGAGGGAAGTGTTTAACCATGAACCGAGAGATATTGAAAGTATTAATTTGATTATGCTTTTATTTTTCCAATTCCCCATGCAACTATTTCTAAAATATAAAATTAAAAATAATTCATTAATTTGATAATAACCAGTAACAATGGGAGGAATGTGCACCCATGGTTTAGTGGGGGTATACATAGATGCACTCTATAGTTCACCTCAAACTTCAAAAGATCAAAAAACATATGAAAAGCTATCACCACTTTAAATCCATTGGTCGCTAGCAAGAACAGTAGAACATCAATAATTTAAGTTGGCATATATGCACTTCAGCAGAGCATGTGAACCCATTTTTGCCATTCTTGATTTACTGTAACTCACTGGGTCTTTTTTTTTCTTTCTTTTCGTAAATTTCCAAAATATTTTTATAAATAATAATAATAATAATAATAATATTGAGTGCCGACATTATTGTCCATTTGAAAAGATTGAAGAACTACATGGCGAGCCATGATGTCAATAATAACTTAGGCATCTTTCTTTTTCATAGGTTGGGTATCATTATTCAAAAAGGCATCGGGGCGCAACTTGTTGCGCGTCTCCCGACCACATCCTTGTAAATTACTTTGTTGTTTCATTTCTTAATAAAAGCCTTTGTGGCCCCCTTTCATAATAATAATATATTTATATGTTTAAAATAAAGTAGTTTTAAACATATTATATGTTTAAAAAAATAAAAAAATAAAAATAAAAATATGTTTATATGTTTACACCACGTGGAACTATCTCAGCAGTTGTCACTCGCAAGCGTAATAAATATATGGAAAAGTGCTCAGCCTTCAGATACGGGTTTGGTGTTTTTGCATTCACAACGTTGGGTGAACTAGATGAAATGATTTCATTCTTGAAGAGATTACAAAACTGTCATATTAGTCAGGATGCTAATTGCAAGTTTGGTAATTATCTTTTCCACCATCTTGGTATCGCGAATCGTGATCCAAAAAGGTGTAGGAGCCCAGCTTGTTGCTAAGCTTCCTGTTACCGAAGTGTAAATGACCTTATTAGTTTTTCTAATAATAATAATAATAATAATGTAAATAAGGGACCTCTAAGTCACACTGATGCTCCCCAAGAAAAAGCAAGAATATAAATCGTTTTTGACCTTAAACTTTGCGTAAGTGCAAGACAAAGCAGACCGTAAAAAGTGGTGTTACCAGATAATCTGGTCTTATTTTTGAACAACAGATAAGATAAGATTGAGGACACAAAAATAAATTACTTTAATCATTCTTAACCTGTATACAGGGATACAAGTTAAGAACTCCCTTGTTTATATATGTGGTAGCCGTACCGTATAATCCTTACTTTTGGTGGTGATTTTGATAATAATCATAACAGATACTGTCTGGTCTTATTTATTTCACCAATTCCAATCATGTGTAGTGTGTTCTTTTCGATTTTACTTGAAAAGATCGATCTGTTTTTAATCAATTCGATGCTGAATCCGGTAATGATTCAGTCGATTCCTTGGAAAAGAACTTTCACTCACATTGACAACGATTCGGATCATGTGTAGTATAGTCTTGTCTGTTTCCATTAAAAGATCAAGTTGTTTTCAATTAATTTCGACTCAATGAATTCCTTGGGCAAGAACTTTCACTCACATTGACAATGATTTGAAACGGAACGACATAAATGTAGAAACATTTATTATGATGAAATGGAAAGTCTAAATTAAAAGGACCACTACCCTAGGAATTCTATGGACCTATGGTTACTATTTTGGTTTTCCATAGAACAATTTGTCCCAAGGATACTGATGCCAAATACTAGCTAGGTATCATACCTAAACCACCTAAGCTAGAGGCATGAACCAACATAATGTTAGACATGCATATATAAGAATTAACCAAACAGGACTACTTGAGACATGGGACGTAGTGAAACTTTCGTACTTAGTGTTTTTGCACTTTACATAGAAATGACTTGTTATAATGCAAAGTTTTCATCACATAACTGAGCCATCTTGCAACATTTTAGATAAAGTTTGTCTTCAAATGACCTGAAATGGAAGAGAAAATTGTGTTAGAGAAATGAATGAATAATATTAACATTTCAATTCTTAATAAATGTTATCATTTGTTGTCTAACTAAATATAATATATTACGCAGGTCAGGTAAGGACCAACAAGACACACTGTAATCCACTAACAATATATCACCGTGATGACTTCTCTTATTCCGGGAGGCGTCGTAATCTCAGGAAACACCTCCGTAGATACAAGCATACATCAGCATAAATTTAGTTGGTGACAATTGGAAGTTAATAAAAGCATGGCAGAAAGGAAGGTATGAGATGATGAAGTTTTGATTCAAAGGGGGTATGGACTGTAACTAAAGGATTCCCGGCTTACTGCCCTCCATCCTTTTCCTTTTCTATAATTACAGAGATAATTTGTTTCATAGATAATATTTTTCACTCTTCCTGTTTTGACTAGTTGCTAATGTCAATCTCCATTATTGTTTCACTAGTTGAGAAATTTCAATCTAGTTTTGCTGGAGTTGTTTAAAATTTAGATTTTATCTAAACTTTATTTTGTGAAGTTTATGTGGCCATTACCTCTAGATTCATGCCAACACTAGTTGTGTAAATCTGCCACTTATATACCTGTCAAGGATTTAGACAATTATTTAAAAAAAGGTTGTGGAATTGATGGTGAGAAGTTTTTACATGGTGGTTGTGAAAAGATACAGGTAGTTTTGATAGGTGGAGATTTGTGGTGGTGATTGTGAGGAAATTTTATTTTTATGATGGTGGTGAAGAGATAGAGGCAGGTTTTGAGAGAACTATATCAACTCTTTAATCTGAAGAGAAAGAAATCATCTCTGGAGTCTGGATTTGAACTAAACAACTCCTAATTGATCACAAAAGAAAAGGAAAAAAAAAGTTATTAGGAATCACAAAAACAAAGAGAAAAGTATCCATAAAAATAAACAAATTCTCTAATTGATCAATTGATATAAAAGTTAACAACTAGATTGACAAATCAACCAACAAAGCATTAAAACACAAACCTTGAGTTAGAAGAGCGCTCATCTTTTTGCTTCTGGATCGATTTGGATTAACCAATACATAATCTTCTCTTAATAATGAAACATCCCATTGACAAACGTTGGAGAACTGTTGAATTGACCCTAACTGTTATCATGATCACCACACATAACTAGAACTTGAGAGATTATACAATATATGGACAGTTATATTTTCTTGAAAGTTCCTGATTTTTTTTTTTTTTTTGGTTCCAATACTTTTAGATCCAACTCTTTGAGATGTTCAAAGCATCAACCAATATGAAAACTTGACTTGTATCCATCCATAGTTACATATGTTTTGAGTTGACATTTTTTTGCAATTCGGTAACTGAGGAAAATTCGGTAACTCAGAAAACTTGAATTTGGATTTTTTTCTGAAATCCGGAATAAAATCAGAAAAAAATATTTGATTTACCAAATTTTTCTTTAATTAAGGAAAACTAAAATCTAGTAATTACCTTTTTTTGAACAATTCCAAATTCCAAAATTAATACTTATAATTTCAATTTATACTTTCACCTCAAACTTCAAAAGATCGAAAAACATATGAAAATATATCACCAAAAGAACAGTAGAACATCAATAATTTAAGTTGACATATATACACTGTAGCAGAGCATGTGAACCCATTTTTGCCATTCTTGATTTATTGCAACTCACTATGACTTTTTTTTTCTTTTCTTTTGGTACTCTTTACCTAGATTTCCAAAATATGTTTATAACAAATTTCATTTATTAAGATATAATAATAATGTAAATCAAGGACCTCTAAGTCATACTGATGCTCCCTGAGAAAAAGCAAGAATATAAGTCTTTTTTTACCTTAAACTTTGACTAAAGTTCAAGACAAAGCAGACTGTAAAAAGTGGTGTTAACAGAGAATCTTTTTATTGAACAGCAGATAAGATTTGGTTACCACTTAACACTGGTTTTGTATAAATTGGACTCAGAACTTACAGCCAAAGCCTGTGTATGATTCTTACTGATAGCTTATCATATATTGTACCTATCATGTCTTGGCGTTTTCTACTAAGCTAATCTTCATGGTTTCTGTTAACTGTAACCTTGGTTAAAACATAATGGTAGGGTGGGGTTGGTCTTCGGAAAGGACGTGGTACCACCGCTACATCCTGTTTTTTTTTTTTTTTTGTAAACAAAAGATTTCATTCAAACTTAACTCACAATGTTTGTGTTACAGACATTTCCATCAGTGCAATTTAAAACTACTACAAAATATTATTTTTTTGATTACATTAGATTGTTCGACTAGAAGAGATTGTCTTATAACAGTTGGAACATGAATCCAAGTTTGTTGAGATATGCTAGAAGATCAAGCCTCTTTTGCAAGCAAATCAGCAGAGGTATTACCCGTTCTATGAATGAACTGATAACCCAAAAAACTTGTAACTTCTTCCATCAACCTTTTTAGATCATCTAAAAGTCTTCGAACCTGCCAAGAGATTGCAGAATACTTCCCATTCAAGTAGTCCATCACATTTTTGCAGTCATCCTCTAAATAAAAGTTTGTTAAGGCCTTCTCTCGCGCCCATTTTGCAGCTTCAAAAACAGCAATTGCTTCTGCCTCTTCCGCCGATTCATCCCTACCATTTCCACCTCTTACTCCTTGAAACCCTGCAGCATTTCGGATAACCACCCCATACCCAGCATTTGTATCACTAGATAACCAAGCCCCATCCAAATTTATCTAGTAGTTTCACCTAAAGGTCTCAACCATTGTCTATTAGGTAAATTCAAAGAAACACTTGGAATAATCATAGATTCTTTCACACTTTCGGCAGTCCTGCTAGGAGTCCAGAACTGAATATACTGTTGGATTTGAATGGACAAAATTATGCTAGAAGTATTTTTATTGTATAAAACCCTATCACATCTCTTTTTCCATATGAACCAGGCTTTGGTTGCTGCTATTTCTAAAGATAAGCTACCATCATCCCTAGACCATTCTTTAAAGTAATCTAAAAAAGAATCACTACTGTACACATTCGCAATAGTTGGCCCTGGTGGAAGCACCTAAACAGATTTAGAATAAGAGCATTCAAAGAAAAGATGAGTCAAAGACTATACAACAGTACAACAAAAAGGACATGAGGAATCAAATCCCCTTCCTCTCATTCTTGAGGACAAAATTTTCCTAGTTGGTTGGGTATTGTTTAAGCATTTCCAAAGGAAAAGATTAATCATTTGAGAAATGTCAAGATTCCAAAAAAAAATTCCAATTTTTTTTCATACAGACATTGTTAGCAGCAACAGTCCTAGGTTCTAACAATTTCGCATACATGCTTTTAACAGAAAAAATCTCATTCTTTTCACGTTTCCATCTTAATTGGTCTTTATATAAGAACCCATGTTGAGAAAAAAAAGAGCCTAATATGAAGAATTTTTCTAGCCATAACCAATAGGAAAGTATTGTTAATCAAACTAACATTAATCCAAGATAGAGTAGTATCATCAATCAAATCAGAGACTAAAATAAGCTCAGAATCAAAATTAGGACAAATATCAGCAATGGTTACCTCGAGGCTAGGAATCCACCAGTCTTTCCATATATCAATGGAACTTCCATCTCCCACCTCCCAAAGAGAGTTTTGTCTAACAAGAGCTAGACCTTTCCTAACACAAGTCCAAATCCAAGAACCAGTTTTGGTTGGGTTGGCATTGAAAGGAGAACAATTAGGGTTTTTACTTAGATTTAAGATCTTTAGGCCACTTTTCATTGGTTTCATCTAACAACCTCCAAGCCACCTTAGAGAGCATAACAAGATTGGCCTTGCCTATGTCTCTAAATCCTAGCCCTCCTTGTGCAATTGGTTTAACAAAGAAAGGCATAAGATTTAATATAGATACATTTGGAGTAAGGATATCCTTACCCCACAACTGTTATTTTCTATCACCGTGTGTGAGCTCCTTTGTTCATATTCTTTGATGATTCTTTTTTCTCTCCACTATGTGTGATATCACAGATTTGTGAGATTTTAGTCTATCTTTATTCCTTATATAGTTGTTTCTTTTTCTCAATCCTTCTTTTCTGAGCGAGTTCTTAGTTTTTAGTTAGGGTTTCTGGATTTTTCTCCCTGTTGCTGTCTTTAGTATGGCGTCATCCTATGAAGCTCATGGTGCGGATTCTAAAATAAACTTTTTAAGGAACAATTCTATTGAGGAACCCAAAACCCATGTCTATGAAGAAGCTGAAGATTTAAATGAAGATTTTATAGAAAAATAATAAAGATATCATTTTCAAGTTTAAATCTGGTAGGGAATACAATATCAATTTACTAAGTGAAGTATTATCAAAGGCATGGAGGCCTTCGGGTACGATTACTATCACAGATTTAGGAAGCGGTCATTATAATGCTAGATTTTCTCTGCTTTGTGATTTAGTAGCAGTTATGCAGGGGACTCCTTGGTCTATAAAAGATGATTTGATGTTAATGAAAAGGGGTGTTGATGGATTCCTGCTGAAATATTATGAGTTTAAGCATGTAAACTTTGGGATTCACATGTACAGTTTGTCGTTTAGCATGATGAATGCAGTGAAGGTGTTTGATAATGAAAAAATCATAGGAGATCCAAAGCATATTGATCAGTTATTGGCCAAGAAATGGGAGAAGTTTGCTAAGATTAGAGTCAGATTGAGCATAACAAGATCATTACCAAAGGACATGGAGATTACCCTAAGATCAAAGAAGAAGGTTAAAATTACTTTTAGGTATGAAAAACTACCTAGACTATGTTTCTATTGTGGTTTCTTTAGGCATCCAATGTAGCAATGTACATCTCTGTCAAAAAAACTGGAGGAGGATACGACTCTCAGTATGTAAGATATTACAAAATAGATGAATGATGGATCTCTGGCAAGATATACTGAAGAAATTAGAGCTTTTGACAAAGCTAATGATCTAGGGGTTATCAGTATTAACCAATGTATTGATGTTGTGAAGAAGTTAAATTTTTAGTAATCAGGAACCGTTGACTAAAGAGAATAGAATGAAGGATGCGATGGATGGCACACATCACCTCCATCTATATTTGGAGGTGTTGAGGATGAATGGGTCCAAGGATGATAGAAGAGCGAGAAAAAGTACAGATGACATATTGCCACATGATGGCAACAAGGCTCATTTAAAAGATAATAGAGCAGTAAGGAATATAACAAACACAGTGGAAATAAAATTGGGTACTGCTGAGGTTGTTACAAAGGATAGTGTGGACAACACGACATTGGTAAATCCAAGGAAACCACCTGGTATTAAATACAAAATAGTGGCAGAGAAACAGACAGTGGTGCAGAGAACGGTGTTTGAAATTAATGTTAAAACAAAATCGATTTTGAATCATGATGAGATAGGAGGGGGTATTGTTCACGTATGCTTGAAGGGGAGATTCAGTTTACAAAATGGATCTCGAAAATGGGTTTAGTTACGGAGTCGGGTCAAGACAAACCCATACAAAATCCGTTGGGTACACCCAGTCAGTCGGGAAAAAAAAATACACCCAAATATTTGTCTAGTTCAAATAAGCCCTAATTTTCTCAATCAAGTTTCAGAAGACAACTTATATTCTTCTTCGACAGCCGCAGCAGAAACTAAGTCAAGAAAGAAAAGTTCAGTCTGGAAGAGAAAAACCAGAGTTATGGGAAAGAGTCAGCAGGAAAGCTTCAATGGAGGAGGTTCGAGCGGATCAAAAAGAACTACAATTCCCATGAAAATTGATTCACCAGCAAAGAAACATGGATTTGACATTCTATCTCAGAGGGGTGTGGTGGCTGCCCAGAATCAGCCACAAGGGAAATGTTGATCTTCTCATGGAACTTTCGAGGATTGAGAAACAACTCGGCAGTCCGCAATCTGAAAGCGTTTCTCAGGGCTTGTAACCCTCAAATTTCTTTCTTAACGGAGACATTAATGGGTGAGTCTCATTCTGATAATTTGTTCAATTCTTTAAATTTTGACAATTATAGTTATGTTCCTGCTAGGGGTAGAAGTGGTGGAAGTGTAATTTTTGGAATAATAATGTTGATTTAGAAGTGTTAAATGCTGATAAGAATGTAATACACTGTCGAATTCATTAGTTAGTAGGAAAGGATTGGGATCTCCTGTGTGTTTATGGGCCTCCTCAACACCATCTTAGAAATAATTTCTAGACGGGACTGTCTCAATATACAACTCAAATGTTAAATCCATGGTGCTTAGTTGGAGACCTAAATGCCATAAAGTCAATCGGGGAAAAGAAAGTGGGAAGTCAGAAGATGAGTAATACAAACTCAGAGTTCAATAATTTTGTTCAAGATAGAGGTTTAATTGATATGGTATTTACTGGTCCATCATTCATATGGTCAAATGGTGCAGTGGAGAATGAGCCAATTTATGAGAGGCTAGATAGGGTAGTGTGCAGTACTGATTGGTTCTTTATGTTCCCAGACAATGGAGTTCTCCACCTTCCGCGCATTAGCAGTGATCATGCACCCATTTTGGTGAATACTAACAGGACAAATAAGAGGATAAGAAAACATGATAACAAGTTTGAATATTACTGTATAAAGCATCCAAACTTTAAATATGTAGTTCTTGATTCTTGGGTGTCTAGCCAGCAAGATATTATAGGAAAACTAAAGGAAGTAGGTGAAAAGTTGAATGCGTGTTGTAAAAAGACCTTTGAAAACATATTTAGAGATGTTGCGGACCACAAAGAGATATTATTAAAAGTTCATATGGAATCTCACTTAAGGGATACCTTAGGAGAATAAAAACGTGAGGAGATCGAAAAAATGAATACAATGCAACAAAGGTATTATGAGCAGCGGAGTAAAGTGAAGTGGATTCCAAATGTGGGTAAAAAGACCAAAGTTTTCCACTTGTCTGTGCTTTAAAGGAAAAAGAAGAATCAAATTGATGCACTGAAAATGGCATATGGTTTACTAAAGCAAATGATATCACTCACTATCTGGTTAATCATTTCTCCAGTTTGTTCAAAAAGGATCCTAATGAGGAAAACTATGTTATGCACCTCCAGACTGAGACGAAGATCGACAACACTAGCAATAACAATATATCGATGACACCTTCGACGGATGAGATATGGAACACTCTGAAGAGGATGAAAAGCTTGAAAGCGCCAGGACCGGATGGCATGCCAGCGTTGTTTTACAAAAGACGTTGGGAAACTGTAAGTGACAAGGTAATCCAGACCATCTAACATTGCTTTATTTCATCCACTCTGCCTCTAGGTCTAAATCATACGAATATAGTGCTCATTCCTAAGGTTAAACACCCTACAACTCTGTCTGATTATATACCTTTATCTTTAACTAATATCATTTATTAGGTTATTACCAAAATCCTGGCTCAAAGGATTAAAGGGAACTTAGATAAGTTGGTGGATAAAATCCAATCGACTTTAATACCTGGTAGGTCAATAATAGACAACATTGTGACTGCTAAGGAAGTTATTCATTCGATGTCAAACTCGAATTCTGTCATTTGATCTGAAAATTGATATAAGCAAAGCTTATGAAAGGGTTAGCTAGAGGTTTTTAAGCTATTGCCTTAGATTTTTTGGTATTGTTG
Source organism: Papaver bracteatum (assembly GCA_023529315.1). NCBI lineage: Eukaryota > Viridiplantae > Streptophyta > Magnoliopsida > Ranunculales > Papaveraceae > Papaver > Papaver bracteatum. The sequence goes on along the minus strand of JAJJWX010000284.1, from coordinate 191,712 downwards.
GGCACACTCACGAGTTGATCATGAAATGTATCAGCATTGTTAGATTCTTAATTGTAATAAATGAAAAAGCAGAGGGCTTCTTTGTGAGTGAGAGAGGGATGCGACAAGGGTGCCCTTTATCCCCATATATTTTTATATTATGTTCTTAAGGGATGTCGTGGTTAATGAGGAAAATGGAGGAAAATTCCTTACATAATGAGTATAAAATCTGCGGCAATGCTCCTATTGTGTCACATTTAATGTTCGCAGATGACTTTCTATTATTCGGCACCCTGGATAATAAGACAATTAATACTTTACTCCAGATTCTTCACATCTACGCTGCATGGTCAGGTTGTTGGAAATAAGTTACAATTTCGTATGCAACTGAGAAATAATACTTTGATTACACTGATAATAGTAACAAACAACTCAAGAAACATGAGAAAAATACTTAACACTCACTGATGTGTTATTGTTATACCGGAGATGCACTGATGATAGTATTTAAAAACTTAGTAGAGGCACGTATGAGATACGCTGAGCTAAAGGTAATATTGCCTGCTACTCCTCCGAGATGCTATAACAATTAACAAATTACCTCCAGGATACAACTATCGTTAGTTCTCCTCTATGTGTAGCATACACAGAGAGAACCCTTAGAACTTGGCAACAAATAATGAAAACAAAAACATAAATCGAAACTACAACCAGTTTCGAGAAATGTAAAAAGTAATTTATGTTTCTGAAACTAACTATGTTTTTGTAAACAGAGAAGTAGTATTACAAAATTATGTTTCGTAAACTACAACTCGTTTTTTATGTTTCGTAAACTAAGAACTCTATTTAATGTTTACTGTAAACTTAAATAAAATTTCGAAAGAATAAAAGAAGAAGAAGAATTTCAGAGAGAAGAGTTCTGAAAGGTATGGTTTCAAATGAAATTCTTCTCTCGTATTTATAGCAAAAAACATTTCAACGTTCGACCAAGAATCCAATGTGCGACAGACTGTCCGTGATTCACGCTTCAGCTTTTGTCGGACGAGTAAAAGCATCCGTTAAAAATACAGTAAAATGTTTTGTCGGAATTCAAATTTTTTCGAGATTCTTCTCGAGGTGCACAGGTGTTACAACGATATTTTTTTCAAAGATGCTTCACGAGGTTTTTGCACACGGGTCGGACACCCAAAACCGAGAAGGCAAAGAATAAAATTCTTTATATGTGTGGGAGAAACGTGTGGAAAAATTCAGTAAAAAGATAGGGTCGGATAAACCCACACCCACACCCACACCCTCACCCTCACCCTCTCCCTCTCCCTCGCCCTCGCCCTCGCCCACGCCCACGCCCACGCCGAGCCGAGCGAGCGTGCGAAGCACCGCGCGAACGGGAAAGGCAATAAGAAATGCAATAAGGTTTAGGCAACCTTGCCATAGTCTAGGGCTTTCCCCATACACAAAGGTCTAAAGACCCAAAGGGCCATACCCTTAAGGATAAACCAATGCTATTTAAGTCTAAAACTCTAAGTGTTTTAGTCTATATGGGACTAATGTTTTATTCATTCACATGAAAAAACATCTAGGGAGTAATAGGTCTTGGGATCAAAACATGGTCCATGCATTTTTGATTAAAACAAAACATTGTTTTTTCTAACAATCCCCCACATGAATAATAAAACATTTCGATAAAACACGAGAAAACATAAGGCAACAATATAGGCTAAGGTGTCCCAAAGATTGAACCTTAACTTAGTGAGAGGTTACCTGAACTGCTTGTTGATACGGTGAACGCAATGTCTTAAACCGCCAACAATGAATGCAATTCAGAAATAACAGCCACACTTGATGCCTCAACCGAAGAAAACAGGTGCCAAGCTCTTGCGGTTGTGCCCATTTTTGCCGTGGGCTAAAATCCCGGACTTAATGAATGTCTCTAGAGAATCAGCTCAAATTCTCATAGGAAGCGGCCCCACTTCCAACATCCACAAAGGTGAGTCCATAAAGAGTGTCCTGCCACACCCCGCTTTAATCAAAGCCATGGTACCCATTAAGATCGCAAAAGATCATCCTTAATTCTGCAGTAGCACTATCGCACGAGTTACACCATAGGAAGGGACAAAGATAGTGCTTTACCCAATATCACCATAAATTAGTTGTCTCATTGAACCTTGATTTTGGAAATCCAATCACAAGGTTGAGTATCCTTCATGGTGATTTATTCAATGAGCTTAAGTCCCATCCCCTCGATGTAAATTTAACTTCCTCTCTCGGTTAAGCCTTTCGTCAAAGGATCTGCAAGATTATCTTTGGATTTTACAAAGTCTATCGAGATAATACCAAGAGAGTAGTTGTTTCACCGTCTTGTGTCTTCTTCGTATATGTATAGACTTCCGTTGTATACATTGTTCTTTGCGCAACCAAGAGCAGCTTTACTGTCACGATGGATTGCGATTGAAGACACAGCTTGGGCCGTAGTGGAATTCCTCCCAGGAAACATCGTATCCATTCAGCTTCCTCTCCAGCTTTTTCCAAGGCTATAAATTCAGACTCCATAGTGGATTTAGCTATACATGTCTGTTTGGTGGACTTCCATGAGACAGACGCACCTCCAAGTAAGAAGATGTACCCACTAGTAGACTTGCACTCTTCTCGAGTCTCGATATCCATTGGCATCACAATACCCTTCCAAATCTGTTGAGATACTTCCCAAAACTTAAGCAATAGTTTGAGGTCCCTCTCAGGTAACGTAAAACTCTAAAGAGAGCATACCGGTGATCCTGCCCTGGGTTGCAAGTATACCGCTTAATCTACTCACGAGTAAGCAATATCGGTCTTGTATAGTTCATCAAATACATAAGACTACCAATAATGCGAGAATACTCAAGTTGATCAATACCCTTACCCTTGTTCTTTTTCGCCTTACAAGTGGGATCAAAAGGAGTAGATGCGGGTTTAGCATTTTCATAATTAAATCTCTTTAATACGGTTTCAAAGATAATGAGATTGACTAAGACTATATCCATCGACGTCTTTCGATTTTCATCCCTAAGATTACATCAGTAGGGCCTAAGTCTTTCATGTCAAAATTATCTCTAAGCATGCTTTTAATGTTATTAATAATATCAAGGTTACTTGCCTAATATGAGCATATCATCAACATATAGGCACACAATAACATGAGAATCATCCACAGATTTAATGTAAACACATTTATCGATTCATTAACCTTGAAACCATTAGTTATCATAACATGATCAAATTTTTCATGCCATTGTTTAGGTGCTTGTTTTAAACCGTAAAGAGATTTGTTCAACTTGCATACTTTGTTTTCACAACCTTTTACAATAAAGCCTTCAGGTTGATCCATATAAATTTCTTCATTCAATTCACCATATAAAAATGCAGTTTTAACATCCATCTGATGTATATGCAAATCATAAATTGAAGCTATAGCAATCAACATCCTAATCGAGGTGATTCTAGAGACTGGTGAATAAGTATCGAAGAAATCTAATCCTTCCTGTTGTCTATAGCCTTTAGCTACCAACCTAGCTTTATATTTATCTATAGTTCCATCTGTTCTAAGTTTCCTTTTGAACACCCATTTACAACCTATGGATTTACTACCAGGAGGTAAATCTACAAGCTCCCAAGTTTCATTTTGCTGAATGGACTCCCATTCATTTAATGAAGCTTCTGGAGAAGTCATAGCTTCTTTGTAGGTTTGGGGTTCAGACTCTACCGTTAGAGTCAAAAAATCTGGGCCAAAACTTGTTTCAGTTCTTACCCTTTTACTTCTTCTCAGTTCAGTCTCATACTCCAAAGTTGGAGTTTGACTAATCGATGGAACATCCTGGAGGTCATCATGGACCCTTTTCGAGGTCCATACCTTAAAGGAAAAATGTGTTCATAAAACACAGCATCTCTAGATTCCAATATGGTGTTCTGACCAATGTTATTATGGTCGACTCGATGACCAAGAACCTGTATGCAATTGTATGCTCAGGATACCCTAAGAAAACACAGTCAATTGTTTTAGGACCTAATTTAGTTTTCTTGGGATGAGGAATGGCCACCTTGGCCAAACACCCCCACACTTTAAAGTATGCATAGGAAGGTTGTTTACCATTCCACAATTCATAAGGAGTTTTATCAGATTTTTTAAATGGAACTCGGTTCAAAATATAGCAAGCAAAAAGGATAGCTTCCCCCACAAGTTCGAAGATAACCCTGAACTTGTCAACATAGCATTTACCATATCTATGAGTGTTCTATTTTTTCTTTCAGCTACACCATTCGATTCTGGTGAATATGGTGCAGTTGTTTCATGAATGATTCCATTATGTTTACAAAACTCACCTATGGGTATCACATACTCACCGCCACGATCTGACCTAAGAGTTTTAATTTTAACTCCTTTTTGGGTTTCTACTTCAATTTTATAAAATTTGAAGGCCTCTAAGGCTTCATCTTTACTTCTAAGAAGATGAACCGACAATAGCGTGAGTAATCATCTATAAAAGTGATGTACCATTTTTTACCACTTCTTGTTGGTGTTGATTTCAAATCTCCTAAATCCGAGTGTATTAGTTCCAAAGGAACTGTTTTACGTTCAATCCTTTTATTAAACGGTTTTCTTGTATATTTAGATTCAACACAGATTTCACATCTTTGATTTTTATCAAAGTTTATTTTTGGTATGCAACCTAAATTAGCAAGTCTTTCTAGAGATTTTAGATTAACATGCCCAAGTCTATCATGCCAAACATGTGAAGAGTCACAAACATAAGCGAAGAAGATGCATTAACATTCAATTTCAAATCGGATACACTAAGCTTAATCATGTTATCGGTAACATAACCTTTTCCTACGAATTCACCATGCTTAGAAAGGACAACAGTATTAGATTCAAAGAACAATCTTAAATCCTTTTCCTAGTAAGATGGTTTTTGAGATAAGGTTTTTGCATATGTCCGGGACGTAAAATACGTCATTCAATGCGAGTTTTCCTGAAGTTAACTTCGGTTCGACCTTGCCTTTCCCCTCCACTTTCGCGGTGGTAGAGTTTCCCATGAACAATTTCTCATCATCTCCTACTATGGCATAAGAGGAGAAAGCATTTCTGAATTCTGAACATGCTTGGTGGCTCCAGAATCAAGCCACCAGTCTCTCACATTAGTCACACTAGAGACAAGGTCGACTTCAGACACCATGCCGATAAAGTATCCAGGATCATCTACTAGGTTTGCCTTATTTTTCTGTTTTGGATCATATTTGATCCTTTTAGGGGCCTTACAGGTCTTTAGCCATATGTCCAGGTTTTCCACGATTAAAAGCAGTCGCCTTTGATGGTGTGCTTAGTGACACCACCCTTAGGCTTAAAATTGTTACCTCTCTGGGTTTTCGACGTCTGTTACGTCTATTACCAATTTTGTTGGATTCTCCAGAGTTTTCTTTGAAGCGACTTTATCATCCAAAACATGAGCTTTGTAGGTCATGTTTTTGCTCAACAACATGCTCTTGTCCTTGCTGCACATAAGCTCCTCAACCTGGATTTTTTTGCCAAGCTCCACCATGGTGATTTCACGAGTCTTGTGTCGCACCTCCTCTTGTATTCGCTCCATGAGGGTGGAAGCTTTTCAATCACAAATGATACTTGTAGAGCTTCATCAAAAGTCATGCCTTCAAAGAAGAATCTCGCTGATGAGGAGTTGAAGTTCAATGAACTGTTCTACCACCAGGCTTTTCGTCAGTCATCTTGTATTCTAAGAACTTAGCCATCAAGAATTTCTTACTTCCAGCAGACTTGACAGATGATATTTTTCTTCTAGAGCTTCCCATAAATCAAAAGCATTAAAATCTTCTTTTGCATTATAGAAGTCATACAAGGAATCATCAAGACAATTAAGAATATGATTCTTGCACAAATAATTCTTCCTATTCCACTGTCCAATTTATCTTCATTACCACGGCGATGAAGTTTTCTCGATGGTTTTTCTAAAGCATATCCATCTAACCTTTGGTCATTTAGGAAGAATAGCATTTTAGACTGCCATCTCTTAAAGTCCTTACCACTTGAACTTTGGTGGTTTTTCTACGGTATTTTTCCCATGTTCTTACAAAAGAATTACAATATCACAATATTACAATATTACAATCGTGCAAGCTATTACCTTTAGATTGTTGGAAATAAGTTACAATTTCGTATGCAACTGAGAAATAATACTTTGATTACACTGATAATAGTAACAAACAACTCAAGAAACATGAGAAAAATACTTAACACTCACTGATGTGTTATTGTTATACCTAGATGCACCGATGATAGTATTTAAAAACTTAGTAGAGGCACGTATGAGATACGCTGAGCTAAAGGTAATATTGCCCGCTACTCCTCGAGATGCTATAACAATTAACAAATTACCTCCAGGATACAACTATCGTTAGTTCTCCTCTATGTGTAGCATACACAGAGAACCCTTAGAACTTGGCAGCAAATAATGAAAACAAAAACATAAATCGAAACTACAACCAGTTTTTAGAAATGTAAAAAGTAATTTATGTTTCGTAAACTAACTATGTTTTTGTAAAACGAGAAGTAGTATTACAAAATTATGTTTCGTAAACTACAACTCGTTTTTTATGTTTCAGTAAACTAAGAACTCTATTTAATGTTTCATAAACTTAAATAAAATTTCGAAAGAATAAAGAAGAAGAAGAATTTTCGAGAGAAGAGTTAAGAAAGGTATGGTTTCAAATGAAATTCTTCTCTCGTATTTATAGCAAAAAACATTTCAACGTTCGACCAAGAATCCAATGTGCGACAGATCGTCCGTGATTCACGCTTCAGCTTTTGTCGGACGAGTAAAAGCATCCGTTAAAAATACAGTAAAATGTTTTGTCGGAATTCAAATTTTTTTCGAGATTCTTCTCGAGGTGCACAGGTGTTACAACGACATTTTTTTCAAAGATGCTTCACGAGGTTTTTGCACACGGGTCGGACACCCAAAACCGAGAAGGCAAAGAATAAAATTCTTTATATGTGTGGGAGAAACGTGTGGAAAAATTCAGTAAAAAGATAGGGTCGGATAAACCCACACCCACACCCACACCCACACCCACACCCACACCCACACCCTCACCCTCTCCCTCGCCCTCGCCCTCGCCCACGCCGAGCCGAGCCGAGCGAGCGTGCGTGCTTCTGTGCGAAGCACCGCGCGAACGGGAAAGGCAATAAGAAATGCAATAAGGTTTAGGCAACCTTGCCATAGTCTAGGGCTTTCCCCATACACAAAGGTCTAAAGACCCAAAGGGCCATACCCTTAAGGCTAAACCAATGCTATTTAAGTCTAAAACTCTAAGTGTTTTAGTCTATATGGGACTAATGTTTTATTCATTCACATGAAAAAACATCTAGGGAGTAATAGGTCTTGGGATCAAAACATGGTCCATGCATTTTTGATTAAAACAAAACATTGTTTTTTCTAACACAGGTCACTCAGCAAACATGCAGAAATCAGCTGTCTACTTCAGTAAAGGTGTCTAAAGACAAAGAAGAGATGAAATAGCTAGTATGTTGGGAGTAAAGCATATGGAATGCACTGACAAGTTCTTGGGGCATTATCTATTAAAACCATCTCATTTAAATTCTTCTTACGATTTTCTCGATGACAAGTTCGTGACAAAGACCTCTGGATTGAAGAAAATTCATCTGTCCCATGCAGGTAGAACTATGTTGATTAAAATTGAGCTTGGTCTTATCCCACCTTTTTATATGGAAACTTCTATGCTTTCCAAGAAAATATTAGCAAACCTAACTAGAATCATGAGAAACTTCTGGTAGGGGGCGCATGATAAAGAGGTCAAGAAAATGAATTTCATAAACTGGGATCAGTTTGATCTTGAAAAAGAGTATGGTGGGTTGGGGATTAGAGCTCTAAGGGATCTGAATAAGGCAATGATTGCAAAGTTAGTTTGTAAGTTCTTGGATGATGAGGACAGTCTGTGGGGGAATATTATGAAATCCAAATATGTGAAGAGTGGTAGCTTTTGGGAGGCCAAGAAACCCACCAGTTGTTTAGCCACTTGGAATGCAATACAGTTAGAGAAGATACGAGAGATGACTGTTGCTGGAAAATGGTGTCAGGGGAAGACATAAATGTTTGGGATGATCCATGGGTTCCAAGTCTACCAAATAAGAAACCTGAAAGGAGAGTTTCTGAGGAGCATAAAGAAGTCAGGGTTAGGGATTTCATAATGTAAGAAGAACACATGTGGGATGAAAACAAGATGCATCAGTTGTTCAACCAAACTAAAGTTACTAAAATTATGGAGATAAACTTACCTGAAGCCAATGAAGACAATCCTGCTGACGAATTAATATGGACTCATCATCCTAAAGGTGATTTTTTTTCCAAGTCTTTTCTCAAGACCATGAATGCTAGAACTTCATCGACATCAACCAATTACGAGTTTCCATGGAAGATGTTTTGGAAGGTCAGAAATATTTCTCCTAGAATACATATCTCCATGTGGAGAATGCTTAAGAATGGACTCCTAGTGGAAAATTGTATAAGAAACATATACATGGGATCAATGTTGATTGCAGATTTTGTGAGAAGAGTGTGGAAACGACTGAGCATCTATTCCTACATTCTCAAAATACACACGTTATTCTCTTTGCTTTACCCTTAAGCCTAATAACAGGTGAGCAAACTGATCTGATTATAAAAGATCACATTAAGCAATGGCTAGAGGAAGGAGGGGACTATATTAAACTGAAGTTGGGAGCATGTGTCTAGTGGGCTATATGGAAACCTAGAAATGCTTTGGTTTTCAACAGAGAAATTCTCAACATAAATTATGTAATTAAAGAAGCAATGTATTGGTTTAATCTGGAGGTCATTGTTGATGAGATTGAAGACATGTCAACTGAGACAGACTATTTAGAGACTAGTAAAGACAGCTTGGAACCCCCCCTGAAGAAAACAAAATTAAAATCAAGTTTGATGGAGATGCAGGACCTAAGGGATTTGCTTGCGGCGCAGTTGCGAGAGATAGAGGTGCTGGATTCGGGGCTGCCAGAACAAAATCTACTCTTATTGCACGGATGTTGAGGCTAAGGAATATGGAGCTTTACTAGCAGTGGAGCTGGCAGAAAGTAAAGAGTTCAGAGACATAGTGATTAAAGGGGATTCGCTGATTGTTATAAATGCTCTTAAGTACAGACAATACTAACATGACTGGCGAATTCAAAACACTATAAACATGGTTAGAGATCTTATTGGGAGATTCAACTCTGTAGAATTCAGAGATATCATAAAGACTGCCAATGAAGTGACACACAACCTAGCATCTATGGTTGTTGATACTCACTCTACAAATGAGTGGCTCAACTTTCCTCCTCCTTGTATTGCTCGAATCATTGAGACCGAGCAAGCTAGCGTTAGTTAGTTTTTTTTTTTCCTATTTTTTTTCTTTCTCTTTGTTGTTCTCCCTTAAAAAAAAAAAAATCCCTTGCGAATGTAATCCATTTTTAATTTTTTTTTTTTTAGGAATTAGAAAATAACCCATCGAAAGTAGGAAACTAGGAATACTGGATTGGACAATGGACATGTTTTACCAAAAAAAAAAATTAGTAAAGCCCTATCATTTTTTTAATTCTTTTTATTAGGCATCTCGTGATGTGTAAGAGAATTGATTTGTCCGATAAATATAGTAAAGCCCGTCCCATGCGCTGTCGTTTATTTCGGGCATTACCCATCTCACCATGTTGTATCATTTTCCACCCACGAACTACTTGCTTTAAATTTACATTTACAAAAGAAAGAAAAATAAATGATTCCTTTATCGTATGGTCCATTTAGTAAACAGTGAAGTGAACACCATCGCTGGAACGAAAGCATATCAACCTCCAGTTTGCTTTCTATTTCTAGCAGGTTACCCACAAAAACCTGAGTGCCCTTAGTAATTTCAGTGAGTGCTCTGTGCTCAGTTTCAGTCTAGTAGTATTAAAGGTGAATGGAATTGCTATGAACCTTAATTTGAAGAAAAATGCAGATATGTATGAGCTAACAAGGATTTGGTCGCACTTTTCTTGAAGAAACAACTTTCGTTCTTTAATCACTCCACAATATGAGCCATCTGTCAAAGATATCCGGATCAAAACGTACATTTTGAGCAGATTAGTAACATTATTTATACAAGAATGCTAAACGCACCGAGCTGGTGTCCCGCGGAGAGAGAGTGACACAATTTTTTTGGTGGACCCCACATAATGGCCCACCCCCTGTTAGTTTCCCCACAGGGCGCCCCTAGCAGTCGTTCGATCCCTTCGTTATACAGATCGTGGTGCAAAACGTTGTGAGTGTAGAATCACTCTTATTTATATTGCTCCCTCTGGTGGGTAATTAGTGCTTTTGTACAGTGAAAGGAGTCAGTCTTGACCCTTCCCCTGTCATGTCATTTCTCTTCTCCCCAGTGAATGCCATATCGTTTTCCACCCACCAGCAGAGACCTTGCAATAAAAAACGAAAAACGATTCTTTGAGAGTACAAACTTTTTTTTTCTTTTTCTTTTCCAACATATATAGTTATATTAAGAAGAAGAAGGAAAAAAATAAAAAACCAACGATCAAACAGCGGATACTCTGGCTAGCAACATACACATTAGAGTACACTACACACCTGACACCCTCTTGTAATTTCCACTAGCTTAGATTTCAATTCAAAAACAAAAAGAAAAAGAAATCCACTGAAGAAAAATCACCTCAACTCACATGATTCTTAGCCTAATCCATTCACCTCCAATTTGTTTCCCTCCCAGATTACTCATAACTCCTCCATACCTCTAACGGCTTAACGTTTAACAGCACCACTAGAAGACATATCGGCTGCACTGGTAGAAGGACAAGTCAGAGTAGGTGTACCTAATTCAATACTCATCAACAACTCATTGCACTGTCTATCTTCCCCTCCCGATCACCTAATTCAATTCAGAAGTTTTCTTTAACGTGGATGACTGGATAGTGCACAAGAACTGGGAAATGACAAGCAATATTTAGTTTTGTTCAGGTGCGATTTTCTAATCTCATTGAGAACATGCATATGCACAAGAACTATTTTTATCCAGGCAATACTGTCATCATTGTTACCCAATCCCTTTTTGCAAGCTCCTGACTTAAATTCCTAGCATTAAATTGAATTCTTATAACTAAGAGGAATTCCCCAAATGCCACGGATCGGTACCTTCTAGGCACACTTAATAACTAGTTACATGGCTTGCAATAAAAAAGCGCCAAGTCGTACATCATTTTCGATGAATAGTGGTGAAGGATCCGGATGTAGACATATTGGTTATGTGATTGCATAAGAAATAATTCGTTACATGCACAATCCATTATTATGTGGTGACCTGCCTGGCTAAAGGACAGGAGCTTATTTTGTTTTCAAACTGCCAGCAGCGGAGTCACGAGTTGGTTACATGCACAATCCATGCCTAAAGGACAGGTAGCTTATTTTGTTTTGCAAACTACCAGCAGCAGGGTCACGAGTTCTTCCAGGCTCTCAACCACCGTCTTCTTTCATTCTTCCTGGACAAATGCACATCTCATGTGAAGAGCACTTAGTCATATCTAATTTGTCATGTCTCACTGGCATTTCATGGCTTAGCAACCAAAATTTGAATAAAAAATTGCAATGGTTGTCGTGTGCAATGACTGGGGAAAAAACGGTCAAAAAACGACTGGGGTGGTCGACTAGAGGGTTTTGGGAAAAGATCAAAAAAATAATTGCAAGGAAAAAAAAGATCAAAAAAATTTGGACCATTTCTTGATTTGTGCGGGGCCATGCTAATTTTCTCTGTATCGTTCCAATTTTATCGGATGTCCCCAAAGGGACGAGCTTACTTGGAAGATGAGAATATTTAAAGCGACATTCGTTTTGTAATATGAGCGGTGTGGGACTAAAACAACAGAGCTCATCCATTGGTATTTAAAACACTCTAGTCACAGTTTCTGGATTCCTTGGCTCAGTGGATCAAGAGATCGAAACTCACTAGTTACAAACTTACTATCTTTCCGGCATAATTTGAACATTCGTAGGTAGTTTTGCATAACGGGCATTTCTTTGCCTCACTCTGAAACATTCTACTAAAATGATTGTGAAAGCATTGTGTATTTTCGTATCCATCTCGGACCCTATCTCTACATTAACACAAAACCTTTAACCAAACGATGAAATTATGGGTTTCTGGCACCGCCCCTTATTGATGATAATTTGAGAGTTTGTGTCTTCTCGTCTATCTTATTTTGATTTTCCGTGGCGATTTAGTGAACTGTCGGTTACAGGAAACCGACAGTCTTATTTATTTTAGCTTGGCCGAGTATATATATTTCGGCCTAGTATCACAAACACCTGAAAAATTGAAAGTGAGGTAATTCACAAGCAAACAAGGGAGCGGAATACTTGCTTCTTGAAACAAGTTTTTCACCCTGATGTGGGGGAGAATATCGAGTCTACAGACCTTTCTAGCATGGTGCTCAATCTGACAGACTTTTGTAGACTTTCACAAGCAATGGTATATTCACATTCAAATCTGTCTATGAATGCCGGATTATGGGTCTCCAGAACAACACTTAGATACACCAGCACAACCCCAATTGGGAACAAAATATAGAAACTGACTGTCATGCCAAGAATATAACGACATTCTACCAGTGAGAGCTAAGCTTAGCCGCGTATAGCTGGCATTTCTCCTAACTGTTGCATATGCAATGATGTGGAAGAAACTCTTACATCGCATATAGAGCAGTTTGGTTTGGCCTTGGCTGTAGGGTACCAATAAATATAGATGCAACAATCAAAGAATGCATAAGAGTCTTGGTTTGTGTTGGCAGGCAATGGGTTAGTACAGGGTGTAGAGCTACGAGAGTTGTCAAACTCAAGCATAAACCAGAAAAACTTACACTCAATTTACTTTGGAAACCCAATTCAAGATCAAAAGTAAAAAATGCAACTCAGAGTACCAATAAAGAAGCAATCTGCAATAACTTACTGTCACACCATCAGAGGTCCGAACTGAAAACCAAAAAGTCTTCCTCTACAGAGTAACGATTAGGCATGAAGGAAGCACACTTGGAGCAATTGCAGCGATGAAATAGACTCCACAAAACAAGGAAAGAACCTGCATCAACAAGTGGAGGATAAGAAACTGGCAAAGGAAATCATTATGAAGTGGAAGAACCCAGGAAATCAGTCCAGCAACGCTGTTTTAGATAATTATGTGGGCATTCTTTGTTTCTTTCATTTCAAGATCTTTTATCAGAGGTTTATTAGTTTGAAATATTTTTTCATTTCCTTCTAATTCTATCTTTAAAGCCTCAAATTTGTCTCAGAAACACGAAGTGTAGACTCATGATAATTTGTGAAGGAACTTACAACGGGAACAATAGAAGGTGCAGACAATTTGCAACTTGCAAGTAAATAAGTTGAGACACGACTTAGACGACTCTAGAATGGATAGATGCTACAGTTTGAAATGATGCAAACTGAAATCTAACTGACCCAGAGCTAAACAATACAGAAATTGATACAACTGAGGAAGTAGGAATGAAACGTGTGGATAACTACAATTACAAGAAAATTTATCCATTCAAATAAGATAGCAAAATCATCGCGGTCAACAAAAATATCGTTGTCTTACAACCTGGTAGCAGTAGTAGTGTGTTTAAGGTACCTAGACAGAATTAAGCTTTTAAAGGCAGATGGAAAATAAGCATTATTTGAAGACAAACATTTAGCTTGGTGTAGTTGACGATATAGTTGACACGAAAATCATGAATTGCTATCACACTGAAATCTTGCTACTTGACTCTATTGTTCTTACAAAATTATTGATGAATGATGTCGTTTCCAAATCATAATTCTGTGCTACGAAAGTGATTGTGCCTTAACATAACATGCGGAAGTCCAAATATGGATCCCCAAATTTATCTGTCGATTATGCTAAGAAGCAAGAACAAATTAGACTTCCTCGTGCTACAGGGGAAAGGTCTCACTTTCCACAATCATCCTTCCATATATGTACTTACTAGACTCCAATGAATAAGACCAAAACAAGTTACTAACGTATGCACCACATCCTTCAATTGCAACTAGATCAAGCAGGCAACAAATTAAAAAAAAAAAAACTAACATAAAATTGAGACTGATGACACAAAAACAGACTAACAGCAAGCTTTATACAATACTCATTAAGATAATGACAAAAGGTTTATGCAATCTCAAGTTAAAACCTATATAAACATATATAATGACATGAATATTACTTCAAAAGCTCAGCGAACATTACCAATCAATAAGTGCGTCCAGGCCCTAGGGATCTCGACTTTATCGGCAATTCCCAGCTTTTTGTCTCTTGAATCTCAACTAGTACTGGCTGCAGTAGCTTATCCATTACTTTTATATCTTTTTCTCCTAATTCTTTCAATGACACTAATGTATTCTTGTGAGGGAATATTTGAGAAATCCCACTAAATTCCCCAAGCTCTTTGGAGGTTGAAGCTATTGCGTCGTAAATACCGAGAGAGCATCGATTGAAATATAAAACACCACCACTCTTGGTAAAGGCAGATGGTTTTTTACTATCAGGAAGACTATACTCATTACTCCAACCCAACGGCTCGTGCTCCACCTGCTCTTTCATGTCACGATGATCGTTCTTCTCTTTCAGCAGCCATATGTTAGAGATTTTACTGTAAGTATACCTAAAATATAAAACACCATCCAACTCCCCAATACTACAATCATACCAAATATTTTCCGGTGGAGGAGGCGGTGAAATATGTTCACGAAACTTCTCCTCAGTCAAATCAAAGGCCAAAATCCTTTTGCTTCTTTCAGTTCTCCAATGCAGGGCTCCATTAGCAAATACGCCAACTCCGCCCTCACAATCGCTGGCAAATTCAATGGCAAACCTCCCAACAGTTCTCCACCCACTGCCACTGCCAAGAGTATACACAGCGACCTCAACAATTTCGAGGGCTGTCAATAATCTATACATTCCAACAACTTTATACTCATTAGTCGAAGGAAGGTAACCAAATCCAATTGAACAAAGGATACAAAGATCATCATCATCACAATTTCCCTTAATACTTGGAAGCATCACATATTCTTTAGTGACAAGGTTAAAAACACAAGCAGTATAATCTTGGTATCCATATAGACAGACTATACCATTAAACGAACCTAGAACCCTATAATCAACAGATTCAGATGTAAATGGAGTGCTTAAATTGATCTCTCTAATACTGTGAGTAGGTGGTGTCTCATCATGGCTACCCTCATTATATTCAAAATAATGAATTTTTTTAATCCTATCCATAACAAGAAAACTCAACTTACCTTCAGATTCATTGGAGTGATTAAGAATATGAGTTAGATGCAATTGGGAGAATGATGGATGATATGAAACAAGATTTCTCCATTTTCTGCACACTAATTTGCAGTCTAGAATCGATTCAGCTGGTAGACGAGTTACAATGTCTAGTGCAATGTCTGCTGGGAGATCCTTGAAATTCCCCATTAAACGAAGAGGGGTGATTTTCAGAGCAAGCGAAGAAGAAATGTAGTAGCAGGAGTAAATCTTAGGGTTTCAGAGATTTGGGAACATTGGGTCGGTTGTTTGGGAGAGTGAGTTTTAAGGCACAATTTCTTACTAATTCCACCCAACAAATTTGGTGTTTGTTGGTATCTGCCGAGGGCCAGAGTCAAGTGACTAGGGTTCCTCCCCTTGTGGTGGATGTGAAACAAATCAAATGTAATGGATATTTCTTACTAATTCCACCTAGCGCCTTCTACTTCTAATGGGCCATGAACTAGATCATAATCATTATCAACGAATCCATATGCTCCTTTATCCGAGAAAAGATATTTCTTTTTTGCATGGTCCAATCGTTGATCCCGATAATTCTACGATAGATCAGGTAGGTTAGTAGCATAGTTCCCTATCCAAGATTTTGCTATTGTAATGGAATAAATTTACTGGAATGGAATACATGAAGAATCTATGAGATGGGTATATCATAAAAGGTGAGTAACATTTTGAATGCTTTGTTTGTGTATGTACCAAAAAAAAAAAAAAAAAAAGTTATGTTTTGGTTGGGGATATATAGTCTTTCTCTTCTGCATGTTCACGGAGTTTTGAAAAATCCAAACATCTCATAGATGGATATAGAGGTAGGAATTTATCGAATGAACCACACAATTTCGTATATGTCAGGAGTCCATTGATGAGAATGGGTTGGGAAAGTTTGAACCCAATTCCTATAATGATGAATATAAGCGCATTCAAATTCCTAGGGAGTTATATGTTTTTGTATTGATATGACCATTCACTATTTCTTAAAGCTCGATCTCTCCTCCGAGTTTTGGTATCGGTTCAAATTCTATTAGACGCAATTTATTTCCATCTATTTATTTTTTTATCTATTTATGTCAATAAAGATATTTTTAATGATTTAAATAAGAAACGTTTCTTGATGATTTACTAAGAGTAATCAGCTTCTTTATGCTTGTTCCTGAAGTATAAACCTAGATGCTCTAGCACTACTTCCTAATAGAAGCGTGTCTACCGATTTCACCATAGTGGCTTGCTCAAAAGCATAATATCCCATCCGCCCTCAAGTGTCGAGATTTGAAGGAGTCAATTCAATGTAATATGTTTTAGGAAAATTGAATGTCGTCGAAAATCTATTTTATGGTATGGACGCTTATGACCTCCCCTTCTATGCCTCGCGGTAATGATGCCTCTCGCATTACGACCTTTTCTACAATGACGTTGTCCAGAGGTCAAATTATCTCTTGGATTTCACTTGATTTTCTACGGCCTCATTACGTGTGCTCGGAGTAAAAGTTCTGGGAATAAAGCTTCTAGATCTCTGTCTACCACGTCTCGACCCCTATAAAAAAAGCTTGATCTTTTGCATTATGAATCATTTGGATAGAAGGTTTCGTTCCTTCAAACACTTTTGACTAAACCTATGCCTTATGTGTTCTGGACCATGATAATCTAGTGCAAGCTGAGTTTCCTCTTTCATAAGGACTCTACCCCCGCGATAGATGTAACCCAGAAGACAAACCGAAGACTGGTTAGTCAACATGAGTTTGAGCTATTATGTTTACCAAGGAAATAATGCCAAATGGACCAGAACAGTTGGGAAATATTCAAGTTCTTAAATAAGCCCGTTATATCAGAGCAATTATGTTGGAATGGGTCGTACAGTAAAACAGGCATTTGAAATTTCCTCTGGTCAGGTGAAAGCACCTACACCTAATAGATTAAGTTTCTCTCCCCATCAAATGATTGCATTTTTAAGCTAAACCAGTGTGTTTTCCGGGTCTCAAATCAATTTTAGTAATGACTTTTGTTGTACCCAAACCCAAAATAAATATACTTATGAGGTTAATGAGGAATTAAGTGAGGCATGTGAAGAATATAATGTTGCAAATATCCATGTATAAAATCTAATTGATCTTGAATGTTATTATTATTATTTGAAAATCGTGAAATTATGGTAAAAAAAATTTTGTTCCCTCTGTGTTACTATTTTCTCATAAATACTTTTTTTGTCAGTCCCATAATAATATCCACCCTCTATTTATAATTTTCTTTTTCTAATAAACTCTAAATATATACTCAATTTAAAATCATTTTGAAAGGGACTCAATTTAAAATCGGAAGAGATCTATTATTTTATCTTCACTGCTCCTTAAAAATAAATTAACATATACTTTGTTTTTTAATTTTCTAAATTTTTTATATCTCTTTTAGTTTCTTTATTCCAATAAACAAATTTTCTGAAACCTTTATATTTCTTTTATTTTCTTCATTCCTATAAACATGTAGTCACAAATTCTATTTGATAATAATTTAATTTTGGAAAAAATATAACATGCCATCTAGTATGATTTGCTTAAGAAAATCATTGCTCTAGCTAGCCCATATTAATATATCCGGCCCAAACGATTCTTTTATTGCGTTTCACTTTCCTTTTTCTTTCTTCGCCAATAAGAAAATCGTTGAGAACAAGAAAAGGGATTGCAAATTCAGGGTTAATATATCAAAATGAAGAAGAACGATAAAAGTAATTGAAGAAATCATGAAAACATTGCTCACTGGACCCGGGGACAGATAGTACGCCACACTACTGGTAACTATTTCATAACCAATTATGAAAGTGAGGTTTGATTTCTAGATTTGTTTTTTCTTGAGTAATATCTTCAGTTACCATCAAATTTATTAGTGACTATTGAAGGTTATACGTTCAATTAATAATTATAGACTTTTATACATTCAACTCAATTTTCGAATTTTCGATGTAGGTTTAACTTTTAAAGCAGTCCGTAATGAGTGAGATTTGAATAAAAAAATTCACTCTTATCCAAGAAAATCTTGTAATCAAATATATTTACATTATTAAATGATTATAGGTTTACATTATTAAATGATTATTGATACTGTAATTTTGTAATGAACTCTTGTTTCAATATATTAACATGCCTAAAATATGAATCATTTTGTATGAGTTGTTAACACAAAATAAAACATTTTTGTAATTAATTTAACATTAAACAATGCACATAAACCCTAAATTCTTTTATTTTTTGGTCATTATATTTAAACAATGATTGACTAAAGATAATAGAATGATAACAATAAAATAATGATTAAACTAAAAATAAAATGGGCGATTAGTAGTCGTATACATTTTACTCTTTACTTTTGAGTGATTCCATTCATGAATAATGATGCCTGGTGAATTCTATGAAAACAAGAGTTGTATTCACTCAATTGAATTGTTTTCCTTAACAATTCTCTGAAAATATGAAGTTGTTTTCAATCAATTTAATACTGAATTACGTGTATTGGTACCTTATGGGATGTTCTTCATTCTAGAACAACGATTCAGTTGATTCAGAAAGGTATAATGTACTTTAATTATGATGGAATGAACAGTCTCAATTCAGTCGAAGGACTATTATGATGTAACTAAAGATAAGACCTAAAATTCACCCTAGAATCAAAACAATAACCCTATGAAATGGAGGACAAACTCAACTTCAGGGATTCTTATATGACTAAAAAATTGACCTACCCAAGATTCGCAATGGTGACCATAGGAAACAGATGAGTCTCAATTTAAAGTTCTAAGATGTGAATCTTGAGTGTACATCAAAAGGATACAGGTCCTCTAGGAAAATGGTAATACAAGGATGCTAAGTAGATAGCTTGCTAATGACTGGATTTTTATTCCAGGATGAGAGTTGTTTTCTACATCCAACTCATATGTTCACATATAAGTTCTTTTACTCAAATAATACTCCCTCCATTCCATTTTACTTGATGTTTTAAGGGTTTTTCTGTGTTCCAAAATAGATAATAGTTTTAGTATTTTTCCATATTCTCACTGATTTTCCCTTGCTTTGAAATCACACAGTATCATTAATTTTATTGCAATCAGTACTCTAATTTTTAAATCTCCTATAATCTTTTATTATTTTCCAAAATGATGGAGAATTTAGTAGCATATACCAAGTAAATTACTATGGGATTGATAACTTTCCTAGAATTTGGAAACTAAAAACTAGGTCATTTAAATCTTTAAGAAGGAATTAATATGGGTAGAATTGGAAAGATTTTACTCTCTCTGATATTTCTTAATCTCCGTGAAAATCTCTACAACGTCAAGTAAATCGGAACGGAGGGAGTATACAAATAGCTTTTAAGCTGAACCAACAAAATGTGAAGACATGTATAAGAGAAAAAAGACTTGGTAACTTAAATCCCAACAAAAAAAAAGTGGAAAATACATTATCGAGAACTACATCCCTATATCTATAGAAGTAGTGCGTATATGCAAACACAGAGAAGGTAAACTTTATAACCACGATTATTGGTGTTAGAGCACTGCTCGGTCGAACTCGCAAGAGCGTTGCTATCTCAAGATTGTTTGTCAAGTTTTGTTGATCAAAACTATATCCTTGATTTCTACTCTATTTATAGTTATGTCTCGGATTAGGATAGAAGTGTGTAGTTGAGAATTAGACTTCTCAACTACATGATTGATTTCTACTCTACTTATAGTTATTTATACTTATAGGTATAAGAGAAGAAAGACTTGGTAACTTAGATCCCAACAAACAAAAAAAAATGGAAAATACATTATAGAGAATTACATCCCTACATCTATAGAAGTAGCGCATATATGCAAAGACATATAAGGTAAAATTTATAACCACGATTATTTGTGTTAGAGCACTGCTCGGTCGAACTCACAAGAGCGTTGCTATATCAAGATTGTTTGTCAAGTTTTGTTGATCAAAACTAAATGCTTGATTTCTACTCTAGTTATAGCTAGTTATGTCTCGGATTAGGATAGAAGTGTGTAGTTGAGAATTAGACTTCACGACGTTCACCAATTGAAGAACAAGATCTTCTGACCACCCATTCATATATACCAACATCTTCCATTCATGGATTGTTCCTGATCTCCGTATCAGTCGATGAAGTAACAGTCTTCTATGAAAACTATTCTTTTAGATTTCTTCTTAAACTTATTTTCAAAAAGCCATGACCCACATCCTCCTGACCCATCCCTTTTCCAGTTTATTCAACCTGCTATCTCTCAATAAAACAACTTAATCTTAAATGTTGTTCCTTCTCCTGAGGAAATTTTGAAAGTTCTTAAGTTTTAAAACCAAATAAATCACCTGGCCCAGATGGCTTTCCTGCTAGTTTTTTTTTTTTAAATTTTTGGGAAACAATAGGAGAGCAAGTAGTTTCTTCTAAAATTGTTAATTTTTTAAAACTAGAGAAATGCATCTTGACTTCAACTAAACCTTTATATTTCTCATCCTTAAGTCCAGGAACCTAAAAGACCCAAGTTAATTTAAACCAATTGGTATTTGAAATACTATCTACAAAATAATAGCAAAAATACTAGCTGAAAAAGCGGGGATCTAACAACCTCACCCAATATTTCGATTAGCAATTTGTATACATTAACTCTAATATACTTTTAAGAGAATCAACTAGACAGTAAGACTCAATCTTAATAAAAAAAGTATATCAAGGAGTTAATATCTCTATCTCTCGATTTGATCTAAACTCAAGCAAATAGAAATATGCGAGTCTTTATCAAATACAAGAGATATAAACTTGGATAATACCAAAGACCAATATCCAAGGATCAATCAATTTCCAATCAACAACCAAAGGTTGGATTTCATAATTGATCGATACAATGCATAACCTGTGATATTTTAATTATATAACAAAATATAATGCGGAATAGAAAAAACACAGACACCAAAAAAAAATTTAACGAGGAAACCACAAATACAAAAAAACCCCTGGACCTAGTCCAGATTAAACACCACACTGTATTAAGCTTCTACAGACACTAGCCTACTACAAACTAACTTCGGTCTGGACTGTAGTTGAACCCTAATCAAATATCACACTGATTCAAGGTACAGTTGCGCTCCTTACGTCTTTGATCCCAGCAGGATACTGCGCACTTGATTCCCTTAGCTGATCTCACCCACAACCAAGAGTTACTATGACCCAAAGTCGAAGACTTTAATAAACAAATCTGTATCACACAGAAAAGTCTACGATAATAGATAAATCTGTCTCCCACGGATAAACCTACGAGTTTTGTTCCGTCTTTTGATAAATTCAAGGTGAACATAAACTAATCAATAACCCGGACTTATATTTCCGAAGAACAGCCTGGAATTATTGATCACCTCAAAATAATCTTAATCATATGGTAGCGAAACTAGATATTGCGGAATCACAAACGATGAGACGAAGATGTTTTTTTTTTATCATGCTTTATCGGAGATATAATCTCAAGAAAATTATTCAATTGAACTCGTACGATGGAAAATTTCAAGATCATATCGCTCAAGTACACGAGAAGTAGTTTCGTCTGGCTTCACAATCCCAATAAATTCTTAAAATCGTTAACCGACATGGTCTTGAGAAGAAACCTACGGTTAAAGGAGAATCGACTCTAGCAAAACCAACTAGTATCACACAGGAGGTGTGGGGATTAGTTTTTCCAGTTTCTAGACGTCTCCTTTATATATTTTTCAAATCAGGGTTTGCAATCTAAGTTACCTTGGTAACAAAGCATTCAATATTCACCGTTAGATGAAAAACCTGATTTATCCAAACTAATATCTTTCAACCGTTAGATCGAAACTTAGCTTGTCACACACAAATGAAATGTATTTCATTTAGGTTTGAGTAATCGTACGTAAATTTGTACATTTGGTTGGTTCAAAAATAGTTAACCAATGGTTAGCCATATGAGCACTTTCATATCAACCATATTCATCTTCTTCACAACTAGTTCAAATGACTCAAAAGAACTAGTTGAAGAGTTGTTCAATTTCTTAGATCTTTATACATAGACACAATTGAAACAAAATCAGTTTAATTCATTCGAATCAATTCATGAACAATATATCCACGGTTTTCAAAGATTGCATTCCATATTGATTTATTGTATAAGTTCATGAGCTAACCGATTTGAGAAATATAACTAGCTTGGGTACGCGTACGGGTATGCGTACCTTAGCTACCGGATTTGAGTGTACAAACTTAGCAGAAATTTTTGGTTTGAAAAATTCCATGGGTACGCATACCTAAGGTGACAGGTTTACTAATTTGCAAACTGCAAACTTAGCAGAAATTTTCAGTTCGAAAACTTCAGCCAGTATGCGTACCCAACCTGTCTCCTTCACCAATACCGCATGCACACATATGCACGCACTTGGTTTCCGGTACAAGGATTTATACACTAATGTGTGAACACACTATATATACTTATATCCATAGGTGGTTACGTAATCTCAACTCTACATTTCAATCATTGAAACATTCTTATATAATGTTATAATAGTCGTTAGACATAAGAATCGACTATCGTCATCAAAGCTATTTTCAAGATTGGAACGTCATCATGACTTTAGTCACGGGTAAAGATGAAAAGTGGTTAAAGCGAAAGCTTACCAATACATATTTCGAGAAAGATATAGGTGAGTAAACTTGGCTCGAAATAGCAAATGTGTATGTATGAAATCTATCATACTTATACGACTGTTGTCTCAAGAGTAGGAGACAGATAGACTTTTGAGTGCTAGATAAGTTCAAGTCTCCACATACCTTTTTGGTCAGATGAAGTTCCACTGGTTCCTTGAGTAGTTCTTCGTCTTCGTAAGATAATCGCCATGGAGTCTGGAGCCCAACTATGCTTAACTATTTTAGATCGAGACTTAGTCATAAGTAAACTAGAAATCAAGACGTATAGTTTTTATCACTAATATTGACAAACATGCTTGAGATAGTGATGCATGCGAATTCAATCGAGCAATGCTCTAACAATCTCCCCTTTTGTGAATTTTAGTGACAAAACTATCAATATATATATGGATTACAAAATAGATAAAACTTTATAGCTTCTCGTCCACATGCTTGATCTCCTTGGTGCTTCAACATTACTCGAAAACTTCGTCTTTTCCAAGTACTCCCATGATTCCATAGATGTTCAGTTCAACATCATAGTTGTTGAAGTTTCATATCCATAACAATGAGAAAACAAAATCTCTCGATCATTGTTATACAATGCCATAATATTATTACACAGCATCAAAGTTCTTATATCACAACCTTGACAAAACTATTATGGTGATATGTATCACTCCCCTTAGTCAATACTTTCGTCTCAACACGAAACCCCCCCCCCCCCACATAGTGATCTGAAAACCATATGTATTTATAGTGTAAACTACATATTAATTCTCCCCCTTTTGTCAATAAAATTGGCAAAGGTACGAAAACGGGATCCTAATGAAATTTTCACGGAGACGCTTCAAGAACAAAGAAAAGAACATATCAACTTTGTTTAGATGTAATCATAAAGGAGAAGGTAAATGCATTCATCAAGGAGTTTATAAAGATACAAGATAACCCCTAAAAATTCCACAGTCACACTCCCCACAAAGATATGCAAATTAAGAGCAAGTTCAAAAGAACTCTCCCCCATTTGATGTCATTCCCGAGAGAACAACAAGGGCGACCTTACTTTCACTACACCAAATTTAACGTTTAGCAACATCTTAAATCTTTTGCTGACCAGGCTTGCAACAGATTTTTGCCGTTGCTAAAAACCCTGTCGCAGTTTTTCGTAACAGCTCTAGCTCTGTTGCTAATTTCGGTCAGCAACGGCAGTCGCAACAAAAATAAGCTATTGCGAAACCACAATTTAGAAACAGGAATAAACTTTTGCTACTCTGTTGCTAATTTTAGAGTTATTCCGGGATATTTTTATTAAAACAGGATACAATTGTTCTGGTTCAGATTTAGCAACATAAGTTTGCCGTTGCTAAAATTTTTGCAACAGTTGCTAAAATTTTTGCAACAAAAGAAAAATGGTCAAGTCTTCGTTGACCTAGTCAAATCAAGTCCCCTCCCCCCTTTAACCAGCAATACCTAAGTTACCTGCAATTTCCCTTACTCTTTCTGTTCTGATAATTCAATCAAACAACCCTATGTCTTCAACATAAAATCATAATTAAACTATGAAACACAACACAAAAGCCATGATGCAACATGAACTGTCATTTGGATATATCTATTAACTTAACATATTACATCAAGGAATCTTGAAGCCTGCATATCAACAAATACATTTTCAATCTTAGCAATGGCGCTGTAAATAAGACACTATAGGAAGTACATCAGCTGTGTATTGGAAATTCAATAATACTGACACAAAATAACAACATAGGGGAGATGTAAGCCTACCAGAAATATCTTGTATCTATAAGAAGGCAGGTTCAAGCATGAGTTCATGTGGACTTCTACATACAACTTCTGAAACTGCTTCTCAATGTGCATGTTGTTTGATGAAACAATCTGATAATAATTATTGTGGTGTGATGGTTCCTAGAATGTGCTTCTGCCAGTTGCAAAAAGCTAAAAAGAAATAATTGGCAACCCTTAGCTCACATGAGAAACAAAAATTACAAAAAGACAATAAAATAAATCTCCATCATATATCATGAGGTTTATATAAACAAATCACTCGATCAAACATAAACAATAAGGAATGTATAACTGGTGACAGCGAGAAGAGAGCAGTGATTCCCTTACCTTCATGCCTGCAATGGATTTGAGTATCCCGTGCAAGTACTTAACGTCACTCAGTACAAGTCATGCATGTTGATGCAACAATTTATATATCTAAGTACAACAAACCTTTCAAAGCACTATAATGGAAGAGTGAATTATGTAGCCAATTACAACTGAAAATCCAATCCTCGCTTGAAATGGATATCGAACATGCATTAACTATAGGAATACTTTTGATATTAGTTGAGAAAGGGTTAACATATCAAACCTTGCGAGACTATGGTTCATGTCATGAGTGGGAGTCTAATTACTAAGAAGTTTATAACACTTTATGCGTCGCTTGACTCTGAACCACCAACTGGTTGTAGCTGAAGTCATACAGACCTGCAAGGCTTTTCCCTTTTTTACCACCAGTGAGTCCGACATGGTTATTAAAAATCAATAATATAATAATATCGTGAAACTAAAAACAGTCAACTAACAAAATCAAATTAAATCGAATTGGAAAACTAAATCGCCGAGACTTAGATAATAGATATTCTTCACCAGTCATAACAACCATTATTCTAATTACTAAGAAGTTTATAACACTTTTTTACCATCTGAACCACCAACTGGTTGTAGAGTCCGACCTTTTCCCTTTTTTACCACCAGTGAGTCCGACATGGTTATTAAAAATCAATAATATAATAATATCGTGAAACTAAAAACAGTCAACTAACAAAATCAAATTAAATCGAATTGGAAAACTAAATCGCCGAGACTTAGATAATAGATATTCTTCACCAGTCATAACAACCATTATTATCCTTTTCTTCACCACCAGTTACTGCTCATATCTTTTCTTCTTCTTCTGTCTTATGGATGGATAGAGAGAAGGGAATGAACATATCCAAAAAAAAAGGACTGGATAAGTTATCTTAAGTCTAGGTTTGGAGAAATGTGGGAGTTCAGGTGGAATCAATAGATACGACATCTCAGGGGTTTTATAACTACTGGGATAGCCCAATACAGGAAACAAAATTTGAAATACATTTAAACAATACTATAAACTATAAAGACAGTTTGAAACAAGGATTTACTTAAATGTTCATAGATTATGAAATGGATTTTTCAAACACCAAGCTGCAGATCTTCAACAGGCTTCATGTTTAGAAAATTCTCATGTCAGGCGCAGAGTATGTTTTGACTATGAAACAAGCACATAAATGGGTGGAGTTACCTTACCAGTTCCATTGGATTTCCATCAAATGGTGATACTGGTTCAGGTGGTTGGGGTTCTGAAGTGCTTCCTGCAGAATAATAGAATATTAGTTACTTCTATCTTCTTTGCGAGCATTTAGGAAAAGCAAATGACTGATGACTGACCAGCAGGGGAATCACAAGGTGGATAAATCTGGATGTTTCTCATATATAGGTCTATCAGAAGCTTCGGGTGCTATACTTTCCTGACAATCCCATTACAAGAACCACATGAGGGATGTCCATGAGCTATGCTATCTTCATTCTAGTGATAGATTTGGCCCTCTGCAACAAAAAAGTTGAGTACAAAGGGATTTTTAGTTACAATAAAAAGGCCGCAGAGCCACTAAGTTTCATTCTCAGTCATAGATTTTAATAGAAGATGGCATAATATTAAAACCTTCTTTCTTCCTACAAGGTCGGAGGCATCCTGAAGCCAACACTGGTAAACAACACACTTGATGATAGGTTTGAAATCCATAGCAAGCTGGACCATTGTTTTTCTTCTCGTATTCCCCTTTATTATCACTTGCTTAACCTCATCCTCATCTACCTGTTATAGAGTTAGATATGCAGTTAAAAAATCATTTAACAAATAATACAAGTAATTTGAGTGGTTTAAAGTGCTTAAGCTTAATAATTTTTACATGTTGAACGTCATCTCTACGTTCATCATCCTGCTGATTGTTATGTGGTTCTGGCCCTTCAGGATGTTCATCTCTCATGCCATCAGTTTCCATAGGGACTAGAAGTAAGTTGAGGATAAATTTTCAGCCAAACATTCAAAGCAATGGATGACTAATATGAAATAGGCAATTGTTTGAATAGTTGACCTGGTTGAGGAATTTCTGGTGGCGGGGAAGGTATAAAAGTAGTATGCATCTGTGAGTGCTCATGAAAAGTGAAATTTGCATTCATGTCTTCATTTCCTTCAATATCAAACCTATATGAGAGTTAAGATGGCAGATTCATTGAATGAGTACTAGTAAAAAAGCAACACTGCTAACATACCAAGCAACAAAAGGGTCAAATAAGGTGATGTTGACTCTATCAGCTGAATAAAAAACAGGGAACGATACAAAATAAGTTTACATCACTCATTCTATGCAATGCTCATGTCTTTGAGTGTGTATGCTCTAATGCTTAGAAACTAAAGGGAATTTTTAGCGTATGATGTCAACCTTGGTGATGTTTTTGATCCTCTAGGTCTCTTGCATTCTCCTCATTAGTAAAGTCTCATCAATACAGTCCAGCCGCTGCAATAAGTTAAACTTTAAGCTTAAGTAACAGTCCATTTTTAGAAATTTCAATACCCACAAACAACTATAATTTGACAAACACAAAATCATCTAGTTGAATTACAATCACCAACACCCCAGTTAGTACCAATCACAACAAGTGGCTCAGAACAAAACTGCTGAAACATCATTTAGTTCACCCAAATGGTAGAAACCCTGAAGAACCACAAAACAAAAATAAATAAATAAAGGTAAAACAGATCTCAAAACCACTAAAATCTGGAAAACAATACTAACTTTAAATGAAACCCTAATTGAAATTACAATTCACAAAATCAGTTCAAAAAGCTCAAAATTACAGGAAATTGGAAACCCTAATTTAATATATTTTGGGGAAAATACATATGGATATAAATAAAAAAGAAAAGAGAGTTACCCCATATCTCCCGGATCTTGATCATCTTCAACCAATGATGATGTTTGGAGAAGAGTCTGTGTTCTGGGTTTCAGGTGTTCTTTATCTCTTCCAATAAATAACATGAATCAGAAACCAAACCAAATCAAAATATAATACAATATGAGAAATAAAATAAGAAATCGAGATATATAGATTGAGATACTGAGATGAAACAGAACAACAGAGATTAGAAACTACAGAGAGAGGAATAGAAAAAAAAAAGTTTGGGAAGAAAAGGTTTCGGCTGCGGCTGCTCTGCAAGTAAGGAACAAGAAAGAGGTTGAAGAGAAACTTATATCTTCGATAGAAACGAGTAGAGGAAATCCTGGTTGTTTAAGGTCAAAGGGGTCAAGGATTCAAGGGGGTGGAAGGATATCAATACACTTAAAAGGATATCAAAAATATGGGTGGAAAAAGAGTTGATAAGTGTTTCCTGAAAGCATGTGAATCACATGCTTATGATCTCTGCAGTTGCTACTAGCAACATAACCCTGGCCGTTGCGAGATCCGCAACAGAAAACAGTAGTTGCTAAAATCTAGCAATAGATTTTATTTGTTGCTAATTAGCAACAGAACTAGAACTGTTGCAAATCTGGGTTGCTAAATGCTGAATTTGGTGTAGTGTTTTACAAGAAAAGAAGGATTTCTTTGGACATCAAAAATCACAAAAATGATTTTGTATCCAAAAATTCTCAATTAAACTAACCACAAGAAAACCCATGATTAATTTAATCGGAATACACAACCAAAATAATCACAAATGAGTCTATGATTACTCTAGTTGGGAATGCTCACACAAGAAAACTTATGGAGATACACAGTATATACATAAAATATGGATCAGGGAAGATCAATACTATGGCATAAATAAGGATTCATCATATTTTCCATCACTGTTAGCACAATGACATACAATAGACATAATCCTTGTAAACAAAAACTCATCCTAATTTCCATCAATTATTTTCATAATGACATAATAGGTTCAATTTTTGTTTGTCAAAAGTTCATCAATCTTGTATCAATACTTGCATATCGACATATCAAAGAGATAACTTTTGACATCGTATGAGACAATAATAGTTCACGGATGCAAACACACATATCCCATAACATATTGCAATATATAAAACCATAAAGATTTATACTGCAAAAATCATCTTCCGAACAATTTTAGAGTTTAAATAAAAAAATCTAAAAACAAAGATGAAAATAAATGGACATAGCTATGTGTAATCACAATAATGGCTATTCCAAACTCTAGTTATTCTTCCTAAAACACAAGAATAAAATTCTCATAAGAAGACTTCCTAGACAAAATCAAAAGCAATTTTAACACCAATATAAAGAAGCAAGAGAAACTACTCATCATCTTCATCTTCGGAGGTTATGAAGGTGGAACGAACTTTGTCCATGTCTTTTTTAATATCGGGATACTTGGTAGCAATCACAAGTAATTGTTCTTGAACATAATTTACTTTGGTATTCAATTTACAAACAACTTTGTAAATTTGGCGAAGAAGCTTCATAGAAGAATCACTCGAGCCATCAATTGTGTCACACCTTTGCCTCTTGCATTCATATTCCCTCATTCGACGGAAGGTACACGGTCGAACAAGCTTGGGGGTTCCAATGGAGTTCCCAATCGTATCAATGGAGAAGTTGCGATAAATGCGCTCAATTAAGCATGAAAATCCTAACTTCTTGTCAACGGACGTCATGTCTAATATTTGCAAAATAATGAATCCACAAATGTTAACACCTTTGGTTTCCATCACAAGGTAATAGACTAATTCCGCAAAATCACGACTCCAACGAGAATTCTCAACCGTGGAAGGAAAAAGGTTAGAAATTCCCAATTTTACAAAAGACTTTAGAGGAAAATCTAGTTGATTTGTATGAATTTTTCCTCCATTCCACACAACACTTTTACCAAAAAGACCTTTTGAAATAGTTTTATGTGAAGGTATTTCATCGCTTGGTCTAGGAAGGAGAAAATTACCCAAAGGGATTTTAGTAATCCTTGAAATCAATTCTCTATTGACTAGAATCCTTTCTCTATTGACCATGGTCTTGAATTCCATGTCTTCAAGAACAACATCATGAATGTTGGCATAGAAAATTCTAGTAAGGTATCAAAACCTTCACCAAGACCATCAAAGATGTTTCCAAGCTTGAATTTTTCAAAGCAAGATAAATCCTCCTTATACCCACTAACATCATCCAATTTCTTTTCAAGAATAAACCTAGTAGTAGAAATCTTTTCAAAAAACTTTCCATAGGACTCATTCACAAATGTAATCCTAATAGAATTTTGTTCAATAGGAAGATCCATAGAAGAGAATGAAGAACCTAGGTTATTTGAAAAACCATTTGAACCCTTAACATTCTTCATGATTCTAGAAGGATATAAGGGAGTGGGAAAGAGGTTACTTACTTGACTATTATCTTGAGAAATCCATTCACAAATTATTCTCCAATAAGTTTTAATGGAGAAAAAAATTGAACCCTAAAAGTTCACGTACGCGGACGATAAGGAAGGAAGAAGGGTATGCGTACCTGTACTTCTTTATACCCACAGATGGGTTTGGACCCGTGCACGAACCGCGACCCACAAAAGGAAGTAGGATTTTTAAGGTACATATACATGGAGTAAATACCCATAAAAAAAATACCTATACCATCTTTTGAAAAGCTTTTGTCAGAAAACTTAAAGAAAAGATTACATAAACAAAGTCAAACCGTTACTTGCCCCATTTCAAGTTATATACAAATGGGGTGAAGCCAATCCTGAATTCAGGTGGTGGAAAGTGCAGAGGATTTCTCATGCAATATTTTCGGTTGACATTTGTAATCATAATCATGAGCATAATCATAGTGATAATACTCAGAGTTCTTTAAGATCTTTTTATTTTGACACGGAAATGACTTTTTCTGACAGATGGTTCCTTTACACTCTAATGAGAAATCGTTTTATCAACTTCACATGAGTAAGTAGTTAGAATAGTTTGTACATCATGAGACCATGATTTGACAGGTACATTTTTTTTATCAGAACCATTCAGTTTCTCTATAGAATTAAGCTTTTCTAAGAACTTAAAAACATTTCCAAACGCTCTAAACAGATCCCTTTCAATTGATCCTTTATGATAGTATTCCTCAAATAGATTAAGAGCAATTCTTGTGAGAGTCCATACCTTTGAGCGTTGATCATGTTTTCTTTGAAAATTCTCTTTAGAGAACTTTTTACTTTTTCCTTTAGACTATTTCTTCACATCAAGATTTTTCGATATTCTAGAAGGCATAGGATTATCATGTGAGACCTTAGGTCTAAAGAATAATAATCTTTGAACAGTCTTTAAGGAACTCTTGTGTTCTTTACAGATGTCATGAGAAAGCCTCCCGACAAAGTTTCCCATAAGGATAGACTTTTGAGAATCAAACAAACACAAACTTCTAAGGTTTAGAGTGTTTTCCAGCTTTGATACCAATTGAAAAAGCGGGGGTCTAACAACCTCACCCAATATTTCGATTAACAATCTGTACGGACTAAATCTAATATACTTTTAAGAGAATCAACTAGACAGTCAGACTCAATCTTAATAAAAAGTATATCAAGGAGTTAATATCTTTATCTCTCGATTTGATCTACACTCAAGCAAATAGAAATTTGCGAGTCTTTATCAAACACAAGAGATATATACTTGGATGGTACCAAAGACCAATATCCGAGGATCAATCAATTTCCAATCAACAACCAAAGGTTGGATTTCACAATTGATCGATATAACGCACAACCTGTGATATTT
The DNA here is from genome assembly GCA_023529315.1 of Papaver bracteatum. NCBI lineage: Eukaryota > Viridiplantae > Streptophyta > Magnoliopsida > Ranunculales > Papaveraceae > Papaver > Papaver bracteatum. The sequence continues at coordinate 159,784 of JAJJWX010000284.1, read as the reverse complement.
CAATTATATAACAAAATATAATGTGGAATAGAAATAACACAGAAACCATAAAAAAATTAACGAGGAAACCGCAAATGCAAAAAAAAAAACCGGGACCTAGTCCATATTGAACACCACATTGTATTAAGCCGCGACATACACTAGCCTACTACAAAGTAACTTCGGTCTGGACTGTAGTTGAACTCTAATCAATATCACACTGATTCAAGGTATAGTTGTGCTCCTTACGCCTCTGATCCCAGCAGGATACTACGCACTTCATTCTCTTAGCTGATCTCAGCCACAACCAAGAGTTGCTACGACCCAAAGTCGGAGACTTTAATAAACAAATATGTATCACACAGAAAACTCTACGATAATAGATAAATATGTCTCCCACAGATAAACCTACGAGTTTTGTTCCGTCTTTTGATAAAATTAAGGTGAACAGGAACTAATTGATAACCTGGACTTATATTCCCGAAGAACAACCTAGAATTATTGATCACCTCACAATAATCTAAATCGTATGGTAGTGAAACTAGATATTACGGAATCACAAACGATGAGACGAAGATGTTTGTGATTTCTTTTTATCTTTCCCTATCGGAGATATAATCTCAAGCCAATTATTCAATTGAACTCATACGATAGAAAATGGCAAGATCAAATCGCTCAACTACAAGAGAAGTAGTTTCGTCTAGCTTCACAATCCAAATGAAGTCTTTAAGTCGTTTACCGACTGGGTCTAGAGAAGAAACATAGGAGAATCGACTCTAGCAAAACCAACTAGTATCACACAGGGGATTAGTTGTTTAATGTGGCAAATGAACTCACATTGGGGAGCTAAGTTGTTTAATTTCATTTCTCAAAAAAGAAAGAAGACTTTTCAAATATTTATCTATAGACCAGTGAAGGAACTACGAATCTACGATCACTAAACTCTTTATCTATAGCAAAACCAACTAGTATCACACAGGGGATTAGTTTTTCCAGTTGCTAGACATCTCCTTTATATAGTTTTGAAATCAGGGTTTGCAATCTAAGTTACCTTGGTAATAAAGCATTCAATATTCACCGTTAGATGAAAAACCTGATTTATCCAAGATAATATCTTTAAACCGTTAGATCCAAACTTAGCTTGAAACACACAATTGAAATGTATTTCATTTAGGTTTGAGTAACCGTACCTAAACGTGTACATTTGGTTGGTTCACAAATAGTTAACCAATGGTTAGCCATATGAGCACTTTCATATCAACCATATTCATCTTTTTCATAACTTTGTCAAATGACTCAAAAGAACTAGTTGGAGAGTTGTTCAATTTCTTAGATCTTTATACATAGACATAATTGAAAAAAAATCGGTTTGATTCACTCGAATCAATTCATGAACAATATAGCCACGGTTTGCAAAGATTGCATTCCTTATTGATTTATTGTTTAAGATCATGAGCTAACCGACTTGAGAAATATAACCATCTTGGGTACGCGTACGGCTGTGCATACCTTAGCTACCAAATTTGAGTTTACAAACTCAGGAAAAAAAATTCGGTTTGAAAACTTCCGTGGGTACACGTACGGGTACGCGTACCTAAGGTGATTGGTTTACTAGTTTTCAAACTACAAACTTAGCAGAAATTTTCGGTTCAAATGTTCGCGTACCCAATCTGTCTCCTTCACCAATACCGCATGTACACATATGCACGCACTTGGTTTCCGGTACATGGATTTATACACTAATGTGTGAACACACTATATATGCTTATATCCATAGGTGGTTACGTAATCTCAACTTTACATTTCAATCATTGAAACATTCTTCTATAATGTCATAATAGTCGTTAGACATAAGAATCGACTATCGTCATCAAATCTATTTTCAAGATTGAAACGTCATCATGAATTTTGTCACGGGTAAAGATTAAAAGTGGTTAAAGCGAAAGCTTACCAACACATATTTCGAGAAAAATATAGGCGAGTAAACTCGGATCGAAATAACAAATGTGTATGTATGAAAAATATCATACTTATACGACTGTTGTCTCAAGAATAGGAGATAGATATACTTTTTAGTTCTAGATAAGTTCAAGTCTCCATATAACTTTCTGGTCGGATGAAGTTCCATTGGTTCCTTGAGTAGTTCTTCGTCTTCGTAAGATAATCTGCATGGAGTCTGGAGCTCAACTATACTTAACTATCCTATACCGAGACTTAGTCATAAGTAAACTAGAAATCAAGATGTATAGTTTTGATCATTAATATTTACAAACATGCTTGAGATAGAAACGCATGCGAGTTTGACCGAGCAATACTCTAACACTAGATAATAGAATTAAATTGCACCTAGACTCCTGAATTTCTCCATTGCAGTCTGCCTTCTTGTCTAACAGATAAATATATGATAATATAGTTATAGCTCAGGAAATCATTTACTCTATTAAAACGAAAAAAGTTAAACAAGCTGGTATGGGGATTAAAATTTATATGTCCAAAGCCTTCGATAAAGTCAACTGGGATTTCTTGATGGAAGCTCTTAAAGCCTTTGGCTTTGACAGTTTATTTTGTAATCTTATTTATCAATGTATCTCAACCACATCTATAGTTATTTTACTTAATGGGAACCCAAGATATTTTTTTTAAGCCTACTAGAGGACTTAGACAAGGTGATCCTTTATCTCCTTACTTATTCATTATTTGTATGGAGATTTTCTCTAGACTGCTCATAACCAAAGAACAAGAAAAAGTTATTCATGGTATAAAAATGACACCTAAGAATAGTCCAATCTCACATCTATTTTTTGCTGATGATTGCCTTTTATGTATTAGAGCTGATCTCAAGGAATATCATTCAATCCTACAGATTATTGCGACCTTTAGTAAAGACTCTAGTCTGGACAACTAATTAACTTTGAAAAGTCTGGAGTTTTCTTCAGTAAAAATTTTCAACCTAAACACCAGAGAATGCTATCCAAGTTATTAAAAAAAAAAAAAAATCTTAAGGATTCTTATCTGGGTGCTCCTCTGTTCATAGATAAAGCAAAGATAAAGCTCTTTGAAGGAATAATTGAAAAAATAGAAAATAAAGTGCTAGGTTGGAAAGACAAATTGTTAGCTCAGGCTAGTAAACGATCCTCAACAAGGCGACTTTAACCAATATGGCAAGTTATCAAATAGGTTGCTTCATCGTCCCGAAAAATGTGACTAACAAAATAGATGCCCTGCAAAGAGACTTTTGGTGGGGGAAAGAGGATAACCATAAAGGATACTACCATGTTTCTTACTCTTGTCTTTGTAAACCCATTAGTAAGGGGGGTTTAGGTTTCATAAATGCACATAAATTTAACCTAGCACTTATAGCAAAATTATCTTGGAGATTGCTTACTGGAGCTACAACCCTTAGGGTAACTCAACTGAAACCAAAATACTTTAGAAAGAATTTAGCTTTTAGAGCCAAAAAAACTACAACTAGTTCATGGATCTAGAAATGTATTAGCAAAGTTATCAAATTAGTTGAATAAAACAGTATTTGGGAAGTAGGTGATGGACTTAGCATAAACATTTGGGAGGAAAACTGGATTCCAAATTAACATGAAATTTCAGCCAATACAAAACTGTTAGAAACTCTTACTTAACACTTGTGAAGGACATTATTGATCCAATCACTAGAAAGTGGAATACCTCCTTAATTCATTATTTATTCCCTTATATGATAGCTAAGCAAATTTGTGATATCAGGATAGTACAGGGCAACAATAGAAATAATATGCCAGATAAAATTAGGTGGCTCCTAACTGCTTTAGGGAAATTCACTGTTAAATCAATGTATACAAAGCTAAATGAAAGAACTATCAATAACTATAATCTAGGTTTAACAGATTCCTTCTAGAAAAGCCTATGGTCTTTAGGAGTGTCACAGAGAATTAAGATCATTGCATGGAAGTTCCTTCAAAATGAAGTGTCTACTAAACTCAAATTAGTTAGATTCATGCATGATGTCTCACCTAATTGCACTTTTGGCTGTACTGAACATGAATCCCTAGACACATGTTCTTTTTCACTGTCCTTATGCCAAATATGTTTGGGCACTAGGTCCTTACCCAGTAGATCTGAACTTTAGCTCCTAAACCACATTTTTGGATATTTGTAAAGACTGGTTAGGTAAAGATAATACTATTATTCCTATAAAAATTATCCTGACCAAAATTTGGTTTATATGGAATGAAAGATGTAACAAAACCTTTGAAAAACAACAAAAAACATATGAACAATTATCTTTAGAAATTCAGAGACATTTGATCTTTTGGCATAAAGAAAAGTTCACATCCCCAGCTACATCATGCATTACCACTACTAAGAAGAATGATATTTGGAAAGCACCTGGAATTCTACAGAAAAAAATCAGTATGGATGCAATATGGCTATCTGAAAACGTGCCTGCAGGTTTCTCTTTAATACTTCGTAAATATGCAGGATGATCTAAACAAGGGAGAGTAGGACCAATCTCAGCAACATCCCCAGAAGAGGAAGAAGCACTAGGATTGCTCCAGGAAGCTAAACGGGCAGTTGAAGAAAAATTCTCAGATTTCAGCATGGAAGGAGGCTGCAAAAATCTTTTTGATTACTTAAATGGTGTTCATTCGGAGATATCATGGAAAAACCAATTCATAATGAAGGAAGTAAACAAATTCTTGGCAATTGTCACAATTTTTTGGGTTTTCATTTATTCCTAGACTAGATCAGCAAACAATATGGCTGACTTATTAGTACACCCCCAAGAAAAATCTTCTCATTTTGCTTTGGATTGGCTAACTTTGGGTACACCCCCAAGCCAAAGGTAATTGTTTTTTTTTCCTATATGTATATTAGTACACCCCCAAGAAAAATCGTACCCTTATTAGAATCCTTGAAAAAGTTACGTTTGTCTGGTAATGTCAAAATGAGATGAGAGTGTATATTTTCATCTCATTTTACCCGGGAAAAATAATTAAAATTACTACAGTTGGTCACCATTGAACAATTCGAGTTACCATAGACAAATCATTACTAATACAACCGTTGCCACGGTGGGAGGGCCGATCGAAGAAGAATCTGAAGATGGCGTTTGTCCGCGACTACTTTCACATTCCGTTTTAGGAAAAATGATATTTTCTCCCCGTTTAGGAAAAAGAGATACTTTGACTTCGTTTCAGAAAAAGTGATACTTTCGCCTCGTCTCAGAAAAAGTATCATTTTTTTCCCGTTTCAGAAAAAGTGATGCTTTGGCTCTGTTCCAGAAAAAGTGATATATAACAGAGCGAAAGTATCACTTTTCCCAAAACGGAGCGAAAGTATCATTTTTTCCTAAACGGGCAAAAGCATCACTTCTCCCGAAACAGGGCGAAAGTATCACTTTTTCCCGAAACGGGGAGAAAGGATCACTTTTCCTGAAACGGAATGTGAAAGTAATTTTTTTTTCTGAAACGGAAAATTGGTCGATCCATAAACCAAAATATGGTGGTTGCATGATGTGTTATGCATCCTTTGTGGTGGTTTATACAATGGTTATGCATTCAATTTTCGATAATTGTGCCTAAAATGAAAGTATCACTTTTCTTGAAACGGAGGGAGTACATCGTTTTATTAGTTGTAACAGAAAATTAGTTGATGCATAAACCAAAATATGGTTACATAAAGTATTATGTATCCTTTATGGAGGTTTGCATAATGAATACACATTTAATTTTCTAAAATTGTACCTAAAATGATAAATACCTTCCAATTTTCCGTAAAAAACTCAAAAATTGATATTGTTGTTTGTACTCATTGCATAGTTTTTTTTTATTACCTTTCTAACGAGATAAAATTTGTAAAATTCCAAGGCACGGTTTTTTAGATATGTTATGTTAAAGTTTGCTTTTAAATAAATAAAAAAACTGTAATAAGATGTCGATGTGTCTTTGAGGATAAAAAACCAAACCCAGTGGAAGTAATAAGATGTATTCGGCTATTGAATATGTCAACTAGGAAAAAGATGTTGCAACAACAACACACCATCCAAACTAGAGAGTAGGATACTATCCTGCAATGGACACCCCCACAATCCCCATACTTATCTTTCTGCTGTGATGCTTCATTTAAGATCATTAATAATGTTACTTACTCAGGATGGGCACTAATATGTCGTTCTTTTGCAGGAGAATTTATCCAAGCAAGATGTGACCATGCAAGTGGACTCTTGAATGCAGAGGCGGCAGAATGCAAGGGGCTTTTGCAGGCGATGCGGTGTGCAGAAGAGCTAGGAGTCGAATTCGCAAGTTTTGAAGTGGATGCTGAACTGGTTATCAAAGCTGTCATTGGAGATCTCAATCATGCTGCTTGGGAGAACCATACTATGATACAAGACATTAAATCAAAACTAGATGAGCATCCTTTTTGAAATTGTAAACGAATCAGTAGGAAAATTAATAAACTAGCAGATAGGCTGGCAAAGCATGCTAGAACTTATAGTATTTCACAAAGTTGGCCTGACAATCCTTTAGGTTTTATTGCAAATGCAATACTGGAGGATATGAACTCATTTGTTTCAGTTTCAGAAAGTTAATAATAATTCCCTAGTTTTGCATCAAAATTATTTTTTGCTTTCCAATTATACCCCTAAAAAATAGGATACATAAGAAGTTATAGTAATTGGACTAAAAAGAAGGGATAATTGTGTCAAGTTATAAAGACCAATCATGGACACCAAATCCAATCTTTTTGTATCAATTGATGACTTAGGATTTACAAATAAATGGCCATATAAAGGTTCTCCCTCGCATCCCTTGGTCGGCCCAATTAACGACTTAAATTCGGTATAAACATTGTGCTAAATGTTTTTTTGAATGGTAAAAACTAGGGGTGTACATGGTTCGGTTTGGTTCGGTTATAAGCCAAAACCGAAACCAAACCAATACTATCGGTTTTCCAAAAATTGAAACCAAACCAATCCATTAACCATTGGTTCCAAAAACCAATGGTTCCAATCGGTTTCGGTTTTTCCTAGTGGTTTTTGGTTAACCAATAATTATGTCAAACCAAAAAAAAAATTACACAAATTTACAAAAAAAATAGTATTGGTTTACAAAAAATTACAAACAAAAAATAAATAGAAAGAATATCAAGAGTAGTTAAGGATTACTCTAAATCTAGAGATCAAAAGAAGATTTAACTAGTGGTAGGCTATACAATGACATCTCTAATGAAAATTTAATTAATTTTTTTTTTTCAATAGTCGGTTAACCATTGGTTAATGGTTCGGTTTCTTCATCAAACCAAAACCGAAACCATTAGCTCGGTTTTTAAAATTTAGAAACCAAACCAAACCATTAGTAAATGGTTCGGTTCGGTTTTCTCCTTATTGGTTTGGTTTGGTTCGGTTTCGCGGTTAACCGGTAACCATGTTCAGCCCTAGTAAAAACGGATTCACGAGAATGCATATGCCCCACAGTGAAAGTGCAACTAAAATTATTGATGGTCCATCATGTTCTTGCTAAAGGGGGCCTATGGATGAAAATTCATAATAATTAAAGTGGTTTGGATTCTTACGCATGTCTAGTGCATTTCATCTTTTTGATTTTGGAAATTTGAAAAAGAAAATTTGGAAAATTGTATGTGTGATCGGGGTGAGCATGGGCAAGCATGTACTGGTTTTCACCTCAATTATCGCAAGATCTCAGTAGCAAGATCTGGCCCCTGTGCAACCTATAAAAAATTTATTATTAACAACAGGTTTATCTTCCAAGGTGATCTTCCATGGACTGGTTTACCTTCTACAACCCCCCCCTGTCCCACGTCGTGCAACCTATAAATAAACGTCGCCGTATGCAATTATCTCAAGATATCAGTAGCAATATCTGGCCCCTTGCAATCTCCATCAAGATCACTGCAACGCATATGAAGTTTCATTGCAACCAAATAACACCATCTTTTGCCAAATTCATTCTTTAGCACCGCCAGAACCTACCTGTAAACCAACTTTTCAAGGCCATCAGCTGCTCAAACCACCTGCAACTTGGATTTAACTCAATCATTTCTATTTCTTCCATGTAGTTGTGTGTATTTCATTTAACGCATATTCTCAGATTCAGAACCTTACAATCACAAACCCATGTCAATTAATATCTTAAACCCTTATGTAAGGACTCAATTCAATCAAACCCGTATATAAAATCTCATGTAATAAGAATTCAAATAAACCCCATCTCTTCATAAGAATTGACCCGTTGAATCAAGAACTAAACATGTTCAATCGAATCACAACACCAAAACTAAACATGTTACTCTATCGTTCAAATATTAAATCAAAACACCAAATCAAACATCTATATTATGAAAAACCCATGGATTCATTTTCATGAAAACCCTTAAAAAATTGAAACAAAATCGAACCATTACAAAATCAATTTTCCTAAAACACTAAACACTCCTACAAAGAAGAACAGAGAAATCGATCAAAATCTTACAAAAAACAAGAGAAGTAAGAGATTCGTAGGTAGATTTACAACCATTTGAACAAACCAACCAGCTTCAAATCCCCCAATGATCATATGATGAAATTGAACAATGAATGAACATTAAAAAAATGCCCAAAAAAATAACATCAGAAATTAAAATCAAATCGTTTTCGTTATATACCAGAGTTTTCTACTTCTCTTGTTTTCAAAGAATATGTAGAAGATGAAATTGAGAGTCTCCGGGGAAGATTATAGATGAGTTTTACTGAAATATAGAGATGGAAGAATATAGTTCTGTGATGAAGATTTGAAGCAATTGAAGCTAACTAAACTTGGGTTAGGATTTCACGAATTGCAGAGTTAGAAAAGAGAGCGAGAAGAGAAATTTGGAGTTCGATATCTTGAGATTTGGTTTCGTTTCTTCAGATGTAGGATTTATGATTTGCTTCATACTGAAACTGATTCCTTTGTTAAATCACTGGATAAACAAATATTGAATGAGGGTTTCTTTTTCTGAGGAGGCGCAACTTGAGTTAGGGTTTTTTTTTTTTGAGGGAAGGAAAGATGAGAGACGAGAGAAAAGTGAGTGAATGAAGATAAGTGAGAGAAAAAAAATCATTTTATCTAAAAGAATTTGAACGGATAAGATGTGGTAGGATGGGGTAATACGGATTATGAAAATATTTGGACGGTATAGATTTAAGTTAAGAGTGTCATACGGATCAAGGCAAGTGTGTTTTCTTTGTGCTTTCTCTTTGTGTTAATACGAACTCATGTTTTCGGTTTAATTATCAATCTTCGACATGAAAAAAATCCAAAAAAATATTAATAAATTTAGGACATTGTTATCGACATTCTGATATAAAAAAAATCCAAAAATGCATAAGAATGAATCGGGAAAATGAAAAATGAATTCGATAATTGGTGTGTTTCTTTGTGCTTTCTCTTTGTGTTTTTGTGCTTTCTCTTTGTGCTTCCGGTTTGAATTTCGACTAGTCGCATAGGTCATGAAGTAATTTTAACAAGTCATACAAGTCATGAAGTAGATTTAGTTCACACAAGTAAACTCAGGTTATAAGATTACTAGAGATGGACCACGGAATTCAGGATGGTTCTGACTTCAAACTTAGCTAGATACATCATCAAAATCGATAAATATGAAGCTCAGTATTGATTCAAACTTCAAATGTGGTATAATAACATACAAACTATGAGCCAAGAAGCTCCGGGAGGGTTCGGACTTCAAACTTAGCATGATACATCATCGAAATCGATAAATATGAAGCTCAGTAGTGTTGATTCGAACTTCAAATGTGGTATAACGACATACAAATTATGAACTTAGAAGCTACGGGAGGGTTCTGACTTCAAACTTAGCATGATACATCATCGAAATCCATAAATATGAAGCTCAGTGTTGATTCGAACTTCAAATGTGGTATAACAACATAAAATTGTGAACCAAGAAGCTTCGGGAGGGTTCTGACTTCAAACTTAGAAGGATACATCATTGAAATCGATAAATATGAAGCTCAGTGTCGATTCGAACTTTAAATATGGTATAACGACATACAAACTCTAAACCAAAAAGCTCCAGAAGGGTTCTGACTTCAAACTTAGCAGGATACATCATCGAAATCGATAAATATGAAGCTCGGTGTGAATTCGAACTTCAAAATGTGGTATAACGACATACAAACTGTGAAACAAGAATCTTCGGGAAGGTTCTGACTTCAAACATAGAAGGATACATCATTGAAATCGATAAATATGAAGCTCTGTGTCAATTCGAACTTCAAATGTGGTATAAAGACATATAAACTATGAAACCAAGAAGCTCTGGGAGGGTTCAGACTTCAAAATTGGTAAGAACGTTGAATCCATCCATTTACGGGTAAGATTCCTTCGGAATATTACCGAAACCTTAAACAAATCCTATTATGGCATATTGTATGCAAACCTTGCCTCCGAGATCGTAACTTGGCCGTGAGTGGACTACTATAAGTCGGAAATTTCGTAAGAATGATGAATCCATCCATTTACAGGTAAGATTCCTTTGGAATATTCCCCGAAACATTAAACCAACTCTATTCTATCATATTGTATGTAAACCCTGGCTCCGAGATCGAAACCTGGCTGTCAGTGGACTACTATAAGTCGGAAATTTTGTAAGAACGATGAATCCATCCCTTTAAAGGTAAGATTCCTTTGGAATATTCCCCAAACATTAAACCAACCCTATTCTGGCATATTGTATGCAAGCCCTGGCACCGAGATCGAAACATGGCCGTCAATGGACTACAATAAGTCGGAAATTTCGTAAGATGAAATCCATTAAACCAACCCATTAAACCAACCCTATTCTAGCATATTGTATGCAAACCATGGATCCTTGATCGAAACCTTGCCGTAAGTGGACTACTATAAGTAGGGATGGCAATGGATAACCGATATCCGGGATCCATTTCCGATTATTCGAAATACTATAGGATTTTATCCGTTATACCGGATACCGGATATCCGGATCCGATAACTTGTCGGATATTTCCTCTTAACCTATCAGAATTGGATTGGGCTCTATCCGATTCGTTAATATCCGATATCCGATAAGGTTATGGACTTGTATGCCTTATATTTGAAACGTTATGTGCTACACATGTGACTATCATAAATGCGTGCCATACAAGTGGCAGTGGATAGAAGTTTTGAAGATACTGAGGGTACTTATGTAATTAACCATTCACAATAAAGCTAACCTAACACTACGACTCTCATTTTTCTCTCTCTTCCTTCTCGTTCTAGTTCTATCTTCTGCAACACCAAACACCCATTATCAACATGAAGAAAAAACTCTCATAGAAGATGCACCCCTGTCTCTCTTTTGCCGACTAAACTACCTCATCTTTCTATCTTTTTTCATATCCAAACTTCAATATCCAGATTCCAGAATATGGAGCAAAGATTTGAGATACACATAAAGTAGCCTTCTTATAGTTGTACTCTAATAACCCTTTTTTTTGTTTTTAATTTCTTTAAATTGTCCAATTTCGAAGCTACCTCAGTGAAATTAGTAGCTTTTGTTCGAGTATTTGGATCAGATTGAAGATTAAGCTGTAAATTTTTGATCAATTCAATTGACTTGGCAGAGGATTGGAAATCATTTTATTTTGAATTTGAAGAAATTGATCACTGCATTTTAGCGAAGAGATGAAGGTTTCAAGATCAATCCGGTTAGTTTGAGGTTTTCTTTTCTATTTTTTTTTTTTTAATATGAATGATTTGCATAATCAATTCATTTAATTATGTGGATTTAAACATCAATTTCATGAAATTGTAAGCTGTTTATTTTTTTGAATTGGAAATTTTTTTTTTTGTTGGGGGGGGGGGTTGGTTTGAATTGTGAACCTTGGTCTCGATTCAAAATATAATTGACAGTGAATTAAGCATGCGTTGCTAAACATTTGAACAAAAATTCTGTTAAATTTTAGATTTTGCTTCTTTTCCCATATTAACGGATAAAAATCCGATATCCGATAGCTTAACCATAACCTTATCGAATTGGAAATTTTGGTATCCGCCGGATATTATCGGATACCGGATATCCGATAATCCTTAACCATAACCTTATCGGAATTTCCAATATCCGCCGGATATCTATCCGTTGCCAGCCCTAACTATAAGTTGGAAATTTCTTAAGAACGATGAATCCACCCATTTACTGGTAAGATTCTTTTGGAATATTCCCTGAAACATTAAACAAACCCTATTCTGGCATATTATATGCAAACTATGGCTCCGAGATCAAAACCTGTCCGTGAGTGGACTACTATAAGTCCGAAACTTCGTAAGAACGATGAATTCATCCATTTACAGGTAAGATTCCTCTGGAATATTCCCCGAACCATTAAACAAACCTTATTTTGGCATATTGTATGCATACCCTGGCTCCGAGATCGAAACATGGTCGTGAGTGGACTACTATAAGTCGGAAACTTCGTAAGAACAATGAATCCATCCATTTACAGGTAAAATTCCTTTGGAATATTCCCCGAAACATTAAACAAACCCAATTCTGGCATATTGTATGCAAACCCTGGCTCCGAGATCGAAACCTGGCCGTGTGTGGACTACTATAAGTCGGAAATTTCGTAAGAATGATGAATCCATCCATTTATAGGTAAGATTCCTTTAGAATATTAATCTCATGAAAAATTTCGGGATTAAAATTCCAACTATAAAAATTCTAGGATTTATAGAGTTTTCTTGTATAATATTTTTGTGCAAACCAAATCAAATATTAAAATTACGATATATATATATATATATGATATTTATAGTTAAAAAAAGTCGAATAAATCCCTTGATAAGTTTCCCACAAATCTTAGGGGGGAGAGGTGGACTACTATAATTTGGTTGTCTCATAGGAAATTTCTTTGGGAAGAAACGATGAATCCATCCATTTCCCATAAATTCCACCTTTAAGATTCTTTTGGAATATTTCTTGAAACATTAAACAAACCCTATTCTGGCATATTATATGCAAACCATGGCTCCGAGATCAAAACCTGGCCGTGAGTGGACTTTCTTATAAATCCATCCATTTCTTGGTAAACTTCTTTTGGAAGAACGATGAATCCATCCATTTATATGCAAACCATGGCTCCGAGATCAAAACCCGGCCGTTCCTACTATAAGGAATATTCCCGATGAATCCATCATTAAACAAACCCTATTCTAGCATATTATATGCATACCCTGGCTCCGAGATCGAAACATGGACGTGAGTGGACTACTATAAGTCGGAAACTTCGTAAGAACAATGAATCCATCCATTTACAGGTAAAATTCCTTTGGAATATTCCCCGAAACATTAAACAAACCCCATTCTGGCATATTGTATGCAAACCCTGGCTCCAAGATCGAAACCTGGCCGTGTGTGGACTAATATAAGTCGGAAATTTCTTAAGAACGATGAATCCATCCATTTATAGGTAAGATTTCTTTGGAATATTCCCCGAAACATTAAACCAACTAAATTCTGGCATATTGTATGCAAACCCTGACTCCGAGATCGAAACTTGGCCGTCAGTGGACTACTATAAGTCGGAATTTTCGTAAGAACGATGAATCCATCCATTTACAAGTAAGATTATTTTGGAATATTCCCCGAAACATTAAACAAACCCTATTCTAGTATATTATATGCAAACCGTGGTTCCGAGATCGAAACCTGGAAGTCAGTGGACTACTATAAGTATGAAATTTCATAAGAATGATGAAATCCATCCATTTACAGGTAAGATTCCTTTGGAATGTTCCCCGAAACATTAAACCAACCCTATTGTGGCATATTGTATGCAAACCCTGGCTCCGAGATCGAAACATGGCCGTTAGTAGACTACTATCGGTTGGAAATTTCGTAAGAACGATGAATCCATCCATTTACAGGTAAGATTCTTTTGGAATATTCCCCGAAACATTAAACAAACCCTATTCTGGCATATTGTATGCAAACTCTGGCTCCGAGATCGAAACTTGGCTAGGAGAGGACTAGTATAAGTCTGAGAGTTCGAAAGAACGATGAATACAACCATTTACGGGTAAGATTCCGTGAGAATATTCTCAGAAACCTTAAACGCACACAAATTCGTCAACTTCGATAAAGAAACTGGCTCTGAGATCGAAACCTGGCCATGATCGGACTACTATAAGTCTGAAAGTTCGCAAACACGATGAATACAACCATTTACGGGTAATATTCCATGGGAATGTTCTCAGAAACCTTAAACACACACAAATTCATCAACTTTAATAAAGAATCTGGCTCCGGGATCGAAACCTGGCCATGAGTGGACTATTACAGGTCTGAAAGTTCGCAAAGACGATGAATCCAACCATTTATGGGTAAGATTCCATGGGAATATTCTCAGAAACCTTATACACACAGAAATTCGTCAACTTCGAGAAAGAAACTGGCACCAGGATCAAAACTTGGCCATGAGCGGACTACTATAAGTCTGAAAGTTCGCAGAGACGATAAATCCACCCATTTACGGGTAAGATTCCATGGGAATATTCTCAGAAACCTTAAACACACAAAAATTTGTCTACTTCGAGAAACAAACTGGCTCCGAGATCGAAACTAAATAGTGATGCCTTTTTTTTTTGCAGAAGTGAGAATTTTTTTAGGAGAAGTGAATAAAATTTAGCAGAAGTGAGAAAAATTTAGCAGAATTGTTTATACCTCAACGACAACTCTTATAAAGGTTGTCAATAGCGATGAAAAGAAAATTTAGCAGAAGTGAGAAAATTTTAGCAGAAGTGAGAAGTTATTTGCAGAAGTGAATAAAATTTAGCAGAAGTGAGAAAAATTTAGCAGAAGTGGGAAAAATTTAGCAGAAGTTTTTATACCTCTACGACGACTCTTAAAGGGGATGTAGAAGGTCTATTTATCCATTTCTTCTTATCTTTTCCATTTCCCGTCATAACCATCCATTTACATCATAATCGTCCATTTATTTTTTTACCTTAACATTTTTTTCCTTATCACTTTTTTATAAAAGTAAATGTAAAATATAAGCAGACATGTAAATGTGGAAGGGTGGTTGAAATCCAAGTCTTAGACAGAGGAGGTTTAGGTTCGATTCACCTTAGCCTCATTTTTTTTTCAAAGTCAATTTATCATTTTACAACCCTTGTAAAGGTTGTGAATATTGATCAGAAAAAAAAAACACAAATCTACCAATATTGTGAAGCCGGAAGGATGGTTGATGACTTGTGCGAATATACAGTATGTCTGGGTTCAAATCTTTACCAAGAACATTTTTAAAAATAATTTTTGTTTTATCTTCAACAACACTTATGGAAGTTGTTATACAGTGATTCACTACTTTTACGGTATGAGTTGTTAAATTCTAAAGGTGGTCACTACTCTGTGCAACTCTTTTCACACAAAAGTAGTGGTTTAGATTCTCGTCACTACTTTGTTGGTCATCTCTGGTTCTAAGAGTTGGACGTTTGTTTACTTTGACAACTTTTGTTTGAAAAAGGTTGTAAAACATGCCACCTTTTACGACTTAAAAAATACGAGTTGTAGATCACTATTTTTCACGTAGTGTGCATTATGTTTAATTGGTCAAAAGAGGAAAACAGATCACTGGATTGGGCAAATTTTTCTCCAAGAACGAGGGCAGAACAAACAATAAAATTGGATAAGAATGAGAATTTTGTCTGTATATTATTTATTAATGCAATTTCGAAATAATTATACACATAGAATATTTTCATGGCCAAATTCAATATAATTCATTTTTTTTACTTAGTTATTAATGCAACCTCAGTATAACACCCGCATGGGATTCTTGTATTTACATGGCTACATTGATTTTTCCTAGTTATTTATGAATACTCCATATACCTACTTTTCTGTTGATTAAATATAGATCCAAAAAAAATTCAACAAAATGTATTTATTAGTCCTCATATATTAATATAATTAGTAACACAACTTTCAACAACACTTACGTTAATCATAAGAGTCTTTAAACAAAAAAAAACAAAAAAAAAAAAAACATTGAATTAAAATCTGATTTCTTTCAATAACAAAATAATAATAAAAAAATCCGATAAAACATAGTAGATTTGAGCAAAATGTTTACCTCTCGTTTAGTTGGTAGCTATTTTCTTACTAATGTTCTCCAATCTCCTACAATTCATCTTATCCTTGTTTTGTATTATGTTTAATTGGTCAAAGGAGGAAAACAGATCACTGGATTGGGAAAAATTTTCTTAAAGAACGAGGGCAGAACAAATAATAAAATTGGATAAGAATGAGAATTTTTTTTTCTGTATATTGTTTACTAATGTAATTTCGAAATAATTACACACATAGAATATTTTCATGGCCAAATCAATATAAATCATTTTTTTACTTAGTTATTAATGCAATCTCAGTATAACACCCGCATGGGATTCTTGTATTTGCATGGCTACATTGATTTTTCCTAGTTATTTATGAATACTCCATATACCTACTTTTTTGTTCATTAAATATAGATCTAAAAAAAATTAAACAAAATGTATTTATTAGTCCTCATATATTAATATAATCGGTAACACAACTTTCAACACCACTTACGTTAATCATAATAAGAGTCTTTAAACCAAAAAAAAAAAAAAGCATTGAATTAAAATGTGTGATCTCTTTTAACAACAAAAAAATAAAATAAAAAATCCGATAAAACATTGTAGATTTGAGCGAAATGTTTACCTCTAGTTTGGTTGGCAACTATTTTCTTACTAGTCTTCTCCAATCTCCTATGATTTATCTTATCATTGTTTTGCATTATGTTTAATTAGTCAAAAGAGAAAAACAAATCACTGGATTGGGCAAATTTTTCTTCAAGAACGAGGGAGGAACAAACAATAAAATTGGATAAGAATGAACATTTTTGTCTGTATATTATTTATTAATGCATTTTTGAAATAATTACACACATATAATATTTTCATGGTAAAATCAATATAATTTATTTTTTTACTTAGTTATTAATGCAATCTCAGGATAACACCCGAATGGGATTCTTGTATTTGCATGGCTACATTGATTTTCCTAGTTATTTATGAATACTCCATATACTTACTTTTCATTTTATTAAATATAGATCCAAAAAAATTTAAACAAAATGTGTTTATTAATCCTCATATATTAATAAATCTGTAACACAACTTTCAACAACATTTACGTTAATCATGAGAGTCTTTAAACAAACAAAAAGCATTAAATTAAAATCTGATCTCTTTCAACAAAAAAAAAAAAAAATCAATAAAACATACTCCCTCCATTTCATGAAAAGTGTTACTTTTACTTTTTCAATTTTACATATTTTTAGGCTAAAATGAAAAAGTAAAAGTAACATTTTTCCTGAAACGGAGGTAGTAGTATATTTGAGCGAAATGTTTACCTCTAGCTTGTATGGTAGTTATTTTCTTACTAGTCTTCTCTAATCTCCTCCGATTCATCTTATCCTTGTTTGGCATTATGTTTAATTGGTCAAAATAGGAAAACAGATCACTGGATTGGGAAAATTTTTCTTCAAGAACGAGGGCGGAACAAACAATAAAATTGGATAAGAACGAGAATTTTTGTCTGTATATTATTTATTAATGCAATTTCGAAATAATTACACACATAGAATATTTTCATGGAAAAATCAATATAATTCATTTTCTTACTTAGTTATTAATGCAATCTCAATATAACACCCGCATGGGATTCTTGTATTTGCATGGCTACATTGAGTTTTCCTAGTTATTTATGAATACTCCATATACCTACTTTTTTGTTCATTAAATATAGATCTAAAAAAAAATTCAACAAAATGTATTTATTAGTCCTCATATATTAATAACACAACTTTCAACAACATTTACGTTAATCATGAGAGTCTTTAAACAAAAAAAAATAAACAAAAAGCATCAAATTAAAATATGATCTCTTTCAACAATTTTTTTTTTTTTAAAAATCCGATAAAACATAGTTGATTTGAGCGAAATGTTTACCTCTAGATCGGTTGATAGCTATTTTCTTACTAGTCTTCTCCAATCTCCTAAGATTCATCTTATCCTTGTTTTGCATTATGTTTAATTGGTCAAAAGAGGAAAACATATCACTAGATTGGGAAAATTTTTCTTTAAGAACGAGGGCGGAACAAACAATAAAATTGGATAAGAATGAGAATTTTTGTCTGTATATTATTTATTAATGCAGTTTCGAAATAATTACACACATAGAATATTTTCATGGTAAAATCAATTTAATTCATTTTTTTACTTAGTTATTAATGCAATCTCAGTATAACACCCGCATGGGATTCTTGTATTTGCAAGGCTACATTGATTTTTCCTAGTTATTTATGAATACTCCATATACAGTAGAACCTCTCTATATTAATATTGTTGGGCATCCACAAAATTATTAATATAGGGAGGTTATTAATATAGAGAGGTATCCATAAAAAATATAAAAATTTAAGTTCAAAATGCTTTTGTAGTTGTATCTATATGATGTATATATATTTTTATAGTTCCAATATACAAGTGCATGTATATATCTTGGAATTTGTAGTTCCAAGAAGCTTTAAACATGCTCGACAAGTTGTAAATGTTATGGCTTCAATGAGAAGGTGTCTATGTTGATGAGATATTACGCATCCGCAAGTTAAAAGATGTTGTAGTAATTCAAAAAATTACTTATTTTTCTCAAATAACTATAAATAAGTATTTTGTTAATCATAAAGTTAATGTAACTAGATATATATTTTTTAATATAATATTGATTATTACTATTTGGAGGTAAATTTTTTAAGGCGGAACTGGAAAAAATCATTAATATTAAACCGGAGAGGTTATTACTATTGCTCACTGGCCCAAGTTGGGACCATAAATTTTTATTAATATATGGAGTATCAATATATGGAGGTTCTACTGTACCTACTTTTCTGTTAATTAAATATAGATCCAAATAAAAAAAAATTCAACAAAATGTATTTATTAGTCCTCATATGTTAGTATAATCTGTATCATAACAACATCACTTACGTTAATTATGAGAGTCTTTAAACAAAACATACAAATAAAATGCATTAAATTAAAATCTGATCTCTTTCAACAAAAAGAATAAAAATAAAATCCGATAAAACATAGTAGATTTGAGCGAAATGTTTACCTCAAGTTTGGTTGGTAGCTATTTTCTTACTAGTCTTCTCCAATCTCCTACGATTCATCTTATCCTTGTTTTCCATTATGTTTAATTGGTCAAAAAAGGAAAACAGATCACTGGATTGGGAAAATTTTTCTTCAAGAACGAGGGCGGAACAAAAAATAAAATTTGATAAGAATGAGAATTTTTGTCTATATATTATTTATTAATGCAATTTCGAAATAATTACACACATATAATATTTTCATGGAAAAATCAATATAATTTTTTTTTTTACTTAGTTATTAATGCAATCTCAGTATAACACCCGCATGGGATTTTTGTATTTGCATGGCTACATTGATTTTTCATAGTTATTTATGAATACTCCATATACCTACTTTTCTTTTCATTAAATATAGATCTAAAAATAATTCAACAAAATGTATTTATTAGTCCTCATATATTAATATAATATGTAACACAACTTTCAACAACACTTATGTTAATCATGAGAGTCTTTAAACAAAAATAAATAAACAAATAGCATTAAATTAAAATATGATATCTTTCAACAAAAAAAATTAAAAAAAAAATCCGATAAAACATAGTAGATTAGAGCGAAAGGTTTACCTCTAGTTTGGTTGGTAGCTATTTTCTTACTAATCTTCTCCAATCTCCTACGATTCATCTTATCCTTGTTTTTCATTATGTTTATTTGGTCAAAAGAGGAAAACATATCACTGGATTGGGAAAAAATTTCTCCAAAAACGAGGGCGGAAAAAACAATAAAATTGGATAAGAATGAGAATTTTTATCTGTATATTATTTATTAATGCAATTTCGGAATAATTACACATAATTCATTTTTTTGCTTAGTTATTAATGTAATCTCGGTATAACACCCGCATGGGATTCTTGTATTTGCATGGCTACATTGATTTTTCCTAGTTATTTATGAATACTCCATATTCCTACTTTTCTGGTCATTAAATATATATCTAAAAGAAATTCAACAAAATGTATTTATTAGTCTCATATATTAATATAATTTGTAACACAACTTTCAACAACACTTATGTTAATCATGAGAGTCTTTAAACAAAAAAAAGCAAACAAAAAGCATTAAATTAAAATCTGATCTCTTTCAACAATTTTTTTTTTTTAAAAAATCCGATAACACATAGTAGATTTGAGCGAAATGTTTACCTCTAGTTTGGTTGGTAGCTATTTTCTTACTAGCCTTCTCCAATCTCCTACGATTCATCTTATCCTTGTTTTGCATTATGTTTAATTGGTCAAAAAAGGAAAACAAATCACTGGATTGGGAAAATTTTTATTCAAGAACGAGGGCGGAACAAACAATAAAATTGGATAAGAATGATATTTTTCGTCTGTATATAAATGAGAAAGAGGTAGTAGTGATAATTTGTAGTACCGGACATGATATTAAATTGAGTCTTCCTTTGATAAACTGGTAGGATCCACTGATTCTGGCCAAGAAGCTATAAGGTGTCGAAACGTGGAACAATCAGATCAGGTCTAAGAAACTCCATAATGTGATGACATCTGGACTCTAAAACGAAAAGCCGCATCAACTGGAGATGGACGTGATATAAGGCTAAGTCCTATGGGAGAGTTTGGAGTGCTAGATTGGCCAAAAAGTGTTGCAAATCATGAAAAAAGTGTGAAAAAAATAATTAACACTCAATATGGCTATTTCTCTCTCCCAGCATATGCTCGCAGACTCACTATCGGCGAGATTGAAACGCCGAATGGTGCGGCGCTCAAAAAGTTACACAAATGCCGAATGATTCGGTGTTAAGATTATTTTTTTTGGAAAGAGAAGGAAAAGAGGGAGAGAGAAAGAATAAAAGAAGGAGAGAGAAGAAAAAGAGGGAGAGAGAAAGAGTAAAAGAAGGAGAGAGGGAAGAAAAAGAGGGAGAGAGGCGTATAGAGAGAGAAGAAAAGAGAGAGAGAAAAAAAAGAGAAAAAGAAAGAGAGAGAATTAGTAACGCCGAATGGTTAGTAATTTCGGTGTTAGATTGACCATCCCATAGGGGTTAGGAGGTTGCTAAATCTAACGTGGATGGCCAATCTAACAGCTAAATATCTCTCCCATAAGACTAAGCCTAGAACGGTAACGGCATGCAGCAAATGACTATGGGCAACCAGTTTTTCACAGGAGGCAGCCGTGTTTGCTTAATATCGTACAAATCCCTCTAGCATCAGCCTACTACACCTTTTTTTCATCACGTGCGCGTTAATTCCTCTATCACATAAGACCACTTTGGCCTTCACTTGAATCGGTTCTAATGACCAGGGTACACAACTTGGTGGTACCATTTTTTTATAGGGCTTGTACTATTTGGTGATTGCCAAAGGGGATACCGGGATGATTAGCCCGAAGATTACCGTTTGAGTGATCCGACGGTCATAATTGATTTGGCGTCGGTCTTTATAAATCATGGTACAATTCAAGTAATCCAATATCCTGGATCTTTTATAATTGTTTTGTCTTGTTTGAAATTGTACCTGTCAAGGCTAGCTCTACCAGACTCGCTACAATCTCCGAACTTACTAGTTCAGCTGACCATAACAACCGAGTCTAGTCTTCCTAAATAATTTCCTACTTAATGTTGTAAGTTTCCTGAAATATAGAATATGTAAACTTATTGTGTATATGTAAATCTCTCTATAAATAGATTGTTTGAACTCCACACGTTTTTTGTGGAAGATTCTCCAAAACCAATTCTTGTGTACCAACCCTGCTAATACTGGTGTCATATATGACAGAACATCGATCGTTAGCGATTGAAGTTCTGTTGCCACATAATTTTTCAGTTTTTGAGTTCAAACCTCAAACTTAAGGAGTTAATTTTTGCCAATCACCAAGTGGTCTGGTGGTTGGCATGCCTCCTCCCACTGTGGAGGTAGGGGTTCGAATTCTGTAATTGCTGAACTCCATTTTAATTTAAAGAGTTTGGATGTAGTCCAGGACCACTACTCTAGGGCATCAAAAAAATAAAATAAAAAAACTCCTAATTTGGACGGGTTACGATGCACCTGACATATTAATAATATGGAAAATTCAATAGAGAAAAAGAAAAAAAATCAGTATGCCCATTGAGGTAGAGCCGA
The DNA here is from genome assembly GCA_023529315.1 of Papaver bracteatum. Classification (NCBI taxonomy): domain Eukaryota; kingdom Viridiplantae; phylum Streptophyta; class Magnoliopsida; order Ranunculales; family Papaveraceae; genus Papaver; species Papaver bracteatum. The sequence goes on along the minus strand of JAJJWX010000284.1, from coordinate 137,491 downwards.
TAAAGTCTTAATCGTTCAACAATAAATAAGTCGCTCAGTGTTTATTATCTAACGACGATCAATCCCCTATGAGATTTTAATCTCACATATAATTTAAATCACCCCCTCTCTACACTTTTTTTTGAGATAAAAAGGATATATATTAAAAGAAAAAGAATATATACAGAAAATTTACATTGAAGTCAGAAACTTCAAGATACCAAAATGAAAACCAAATGTAGGCTATCTCAAGTTCATGATTTCCTCCCACTGGAATAGCACTTGGTTCATAGAGTACCCACTGAATATATCAGAAGATGAACTCCAAAGATGAATATGAAGTTTTATGGCACAAATAATCTCATCTCTTGTTTTTGAGCACCCTCCATGTACTCTTCTGCTCCTTTCTAACCAAAGCTCCCAGCAAATGACATATGGTATTAAGTGCAACACCATTTTAATTGTCTTTGAAACTCTGTTAATCCACCATCCTTTAAAACATCCCATTAAGCTATTGTTTCTTACCTAATTCACTTGTACGGAGTCTAAAAAAGTATCCCAGCAGTAACTTTCCATATCACAGTGAACAAAAAGATGGTCTTGCATCTCCGTATGACTATTACACATCAAGCAGATGTTCGAATTAATCTCCACCCTGCAGTGCTGAAGCATTGCCCTTGTTGGTATTGAATCGTGCATCCATGCCCATATTAAAAAGAAAAGTTTCGGCGGAGAAAACTTACTAGACAACGTTTGATAACAATCCCACTCTTCTTCATTCTCTGTCAGCTTCATATATAACGCCTTCGAAGTGCATGCAACTTCAATGAAATCTTCCTCTTCTTCCACCAAAACCACTACCCTTAAGTCGTGCTTCAACTCCAATAAATCAATACGTTCAGCTGGGTTTAGATCTCTTGAAAAATCAAAATTCCACGCTTCTCCTTTCATGTTCTCTACAGACTCGAACTTTTGTTTGGTAATCCTGTAAAGTCTAGGATATTTATCTTTAAGCGCGCCTTTGTGATTCCACCAGTCATGCCAGAACCTTGTATTCTTTCTATTCTTAACCTACAGATTCACAGCACTATAGAAATCCTGATTAGATTTAAGAATATCATTCCACATACTTCTTCCTATCGGCTCCTTAGATTGTAGAGGAACTAAACAATTCTCATCTGCAGTAATTTTTTCACACATAAGCTTTCTCCACCAAGCTTTTTTCTCATTACAAAATCTTCCATGCCACTTTGCCAAAAGAGATTTGTTGATAAAACACATACTTCTGATGCCTAAACCTCCCTTTTTTTCTAGACTTACAAATATTCTTCCATGAAACCCAACTCATCTTCCTTTTCTCCTCATCCCCCCCCCCCCATAAGAATATCCTCATAATGCTGTTTAACTTCTTCTTTACTAACACCGGTAAGTGATAAACTAAAAGAAAATAAGTTGATATACTTTCCAGAGAGATTTTAATCAGAGTAACTCTCCCTGCTTTGTTTAGATATTTTCGCTTCCAAGGAGCTAACTTCTTCTTCATTCTTTCAATGATGATATCCCAAATTTCTATACTTCTCTTCGTAGCCCCAATAGGCATACCTAGATATGCAATAGGTAGAGTCTATTTTACATCCCAACTCCATAGCTAGGTGTTGATGGTGGTTTTAGCTTAGGGTAAAAATCGTAAAATACTAAACCCTAGCAGACAGTAATGTCACAACATTTAAAGCAACAAGCATTTACTAGGCACATTTACTGAAACCTTTAATGAGTCTCTAAAATAATTACCGGGGTATATTTTTTCAAATTAGGGTTACGACGAGCCAAACCCTAATTCCCCTCTATGCCAATGGAAAATCATGCCAGCCACACCAACCGCGCCAATGCATGCCAACCATGCTAGCCGCACCTATGTGTCAATGGAAAATCATGTCATCGACACCAACAACGCCAAAGCATGCCAACCATGCTAGATGCACCTCTGTGCCAATGGAAAATCATGCCAGCCACACCAATCGCGCCAAAGCATGCCAACCATGCTAGCCGCACCTATGTGCCAATGACAAATCATGTCAGCCACACCAACCACTCCAAGGCATGAAAACCATGCTAGCCACACCTCTATGCTAATGGAAAACATGCCATCCACACCAACCGCTCCAAGGCAGGACAACCATGCTTGCCGCACCTCCGTGCCAATGGAAAATCATGCCAGCCACACCAACCACGCCAAAGCATGCCAACCATGCTAGCCGCACCTCTGTTCCAATGGAAAATCATGCCAGCCACACCAACCGCGCCAAGGCATGCCAACCATGCTAGACACACCTCTATGCCAATGGAAAATCATGCCAGCCACACCAACCGCGCCAAAGCATGCCAACCATGCTATCCGCACCTCTGTGCCAATGGAAAATAATTCCAGCCATACCAACCGCGCCAAAGCATGCCAACCATGCTAGCCGTACCTCTGTGCCAATGGAAAATCATGCCAGTCACACCAACCACGCCAAAGCATGCCAACCATGCTAGCCGCATCACTGTGCCAATGGAAAATCATGCCAGCCACACCAACCACGCCATGCCAAATATATCTCGCCATGGCCCCTCATGCCGCGCCACCATGCTGGCCTTCCCCTTGTGGCTACCAAAGTGAAGGCGTGTAATAATCAACGATTGCCCCTCAATCCCAGGAGCAAATCCTGGCCGCATAAAGTCACCTCACGACTTTGGCCCAAAACCCTAGCTTGGTCACGCACCTAACCAAGCTATCCGCGCCATTCCAAATATATCTCGCAATGACCCCTCATGCCGCGCCACCATGATGGCCTTCCCCTTGCGGATACCAAAGTGAAGGCGTACAACAATCATCGGTTTCCCCTCAATCCCAGGATCAAATTCTGGCCGCCTAAATTCACCTCACGACTTTGGCCCAAAACCCTAGCTTGGTCACGCACCTAGCCAAGATAGCCGCGCCATGCCAAATATATCTCGCCATTGCCCCTCATGCCGCACCACCATGATGGCCTTCCTCTTGCGGCTAACAAAGTGAAGGCATGCAACAAACAACGGTTTCCCTTTAATCCTAGGAGAAAATCCTGGCCATCTAAGGTCCCCTCATGACCATTGGCCCAAAACCCTAGCTTGATCACGCACCCAGCCAAAGATAGCCACGCCGACCGCGCCATGCCAAACACGTCTCGCCATGGCCCCTCATGCCGCGCCACCATGATGGCTTTCCCCATGCGGCTACCAAAGTGAAGGCGTGCAACAATCAACGGTTTCCTTCAATCACAGGAGCATATCCTGTCCGTCTAAGGTCCCCTCATGACATTTGGCCCAAAACCCTAGTTTGGTCACGCAGCTAACCTAAGATAGTCACGCCATGCGCCCATGGCTACCCCTTGGCCCCATATGCCAAGCCAAAACCGCACCTAGCCTAAGCTAGTTACCCCATGCGCCCATGGATACCCCTTGGCCCCACATGCCAATCCAAAACCGCACCTACCCCAATCTAGTCACGCCATGCGCCCATGGATACCCCTTGGCCCCACATGCCAAGCCAAAACAAACCTAGCCAAGCTAGCCGCGCCATGCCAAACACACTTTTCCTTGGCCCTAGCCATGCTAGTCACGTCATGCCAAGACAAGCGCCCTCGCCTTGGCCCTAGCCATGCCATACGCTTATGGCGAACCCTTGGCCCCTCATTCCAAGTCTAAATACACCCTATCCGTGCCACCCTATTGGCCCTCACTACGCGTCTACCAAAACAAAGGCGTGTAATGATCAACGGTTTCCCCTCCTCTCAAGATGAAAAATATCGACCGTCGAAGGTCACCAGGCTAGCAAGTTCCCCGAGCTCAACTTTCCAAGCCACAACAACGTGTTACATGTTTTCCAAAAACATTCGAGATATCAACACAAACTGGGGTATCCTCTTTGGGTATTAGTTTGGCGGTTTACAATGTGCGGTGTACACTACGCCCTTCATAAGGAAATGTCATAAGGGTGAGGTGGCTAGTAAATACGAGAAGTTATGTGGGAAATGTTCATGGGACATAAAGCCGTGCGTTAACAACTTTATGGAACATCAATTCGATAATAGTTTCATGCGTTAACCACTTTATGGAACATCAAGTCCATGCATACGGTTACCACCTCCTCCCATTTACTTACCCACTCCTTAATGAGACCATGGTACGTTTTCTACTTCGACTTGTATAAATAGGTCTTACCTATTTTCATTTGAACAATAAGTTCATTCGGACAAGACAACACTCATAAATACTTACTTAGATCTCCTCGTGAGCTCTCCTACCTTTTATGATAACAAGTCGTGGTAACCCAACTACTCTTCCAGAATCAACTATTCTGGTCTCACCACTTTCCTTTCTTCCCTCCCCAAAACCAACCCATTCTTCTCCGCTTTGTGACCGAAGAAAGTCTGGAACGGCCATTTCTTGGTTTAGGTCGGACTTGTACAGAATGATCTCTCGAATCTAAAGTACTCCCTTGCAGTACATTGCTTAGGGTTTAAACTGTTTCTCACCTTCACACCCGTAATTACCGAAATCAGCTGAAACTATTTTCACCTATAAACAATTGGCGACCACAGCAGGAGGATTGATCTATCGGTTACAATTTCAATTTTTGAATGTCGATCTCGTTCTTTGACCTAGACGTCAAGATGGTAGAGGAAGGCGACTCACTCCGACTCAGTTACTCGATGACTCGACTATCAGTCATGACACGACAAGGGATGGATGGGGAGTTCCCAGGGGTTAGAAGCAAAACGATCCGCCAGGGATTAATGGCTCGGTTATTAGACAAGTTAGCAACGACTCAGAACACTAGGACTTCCCTTGGCCATGTTTTTCGTAAAACTTGGTCCTACACCCGGAAAGTCTATTTTCATCAGAAGACCTGAGAAACCGAGTAAGTCTTATTTAGACAAAATACGATGGATTGCTTTTTCAAGTTTTGATAAAACCTATAATTATGTTTCTTCCCATGTCATCTACCAATACACGGTTCCATGGTTTACCTGGGACGTCTGTGTCACTTTCATTCATATCCAAAGACAGTTCAATTCTAAATATTTTATTCAAAAAAAAAATATTTAATAAAAAACCGTCAAGGTATCATTTATCGATTAACCCAAGAAAACCAGAAAAATCAAAAACCAGGCGCCTCATTTGCCTTTCAAAAAAAAAATCCTAAAGATAAGAAGTCCGAAAGACAAATATATATTCAAGGAAAGTTTTCCAACAATGGCTTGATCCTCTTGGAAAAGGCCTCCTTTGTGCTATGGAGAGCCGCCCTTTTCAATTTCAATTGCCGGCATAATTTCTTGAATTCCGCTTCCTGCTTCTTCACCATGTCTGCGGATGGACCTTCGACTGTTTCGACCAGCAACCTTTCAACATCAGAGATACCTTCAATGAACCAAGGAACGTTGAATTCGAAGCCCATGCACATGTCACGATGGAACTTCCATCTCGAGATTACATTCTCAGAAACTATATGAACAGTCACGTTGCACATCTCATCAATCGAAGACAAGGTTTCCTCCACACGCTTGACCAATGCATGTCGACTAGTGATCTTCTTAGTCATAGCAATGTGACCGTAGCTTTCCCAAATCTTGCTGTACAATGTCGCATGTTTAGCTGGCACGCTAAATCCACCAATCAACACATGACCTGGGAAAGGAGCCAGATACGGAGGATTGAAGGTGGCCCCTGCAACTGAATCAACAACTGGTAGGAGATCCCTAACTGCAATTTCGCCCCCCGAAATGCTCTCCTCTACCTGAGTCATGATGGCGCCATTAGGACGATGAATCACCATGTCCAAATCGCTAGCTGGTGAAGTTTCCGCAGTAGAAAGTACGGTTACATATTTTCTCTGGTGGTCTTCCACTTAAAGGTCATCCCCAGGAACGGTATCCTCCTAAAAAAAATAAAAAGAAAAACAAAATTTAGTTTTACTGCAAAAAAAAAAGGGGGGGGGGATCATGCACACGGCTACACCAAATCAAGGAGCAAACCCTAAAAAGCTAGGTTTTCGTGATAAGACATGGAAATTACTATCACATGCCTACCTTGCACAGTAAGTAGGAGCGGTCAACATTTATGTGGTATCCATGCCTAAGTGTTACTACAAGATAGGGCAAAAAATTCCTAAGATTCACGCCAACATTTCTACAAGGTCATGAATAGGTACGCCTACAACTAGGGTTTACACTAGCCAAAAAAAAAAGCGAGTTAAAGAGAAGTGTTGGAAGGCGTACATGGGATTAGCTCGTCCACTCTGCTTTACTGCTGTCACACGGCTGGGAGGAATAAAGAGGCATGAAACAAAAAATAAGCCGTCCCTCCTTTATATATACATGGTACGTGGGAGTTTGAACAATGAAAGGATTTCCTATTTTGAGCCAAGAAGTGAAAAGAGGAAACCGGTCCCGCAAAGACCAATTTCCATGTCCAAGACCACTCATGCCATATCAGGGCCCCATCACACCATCATCACGTCCGCGCCGCGCCTAGCCACCCGTGCATGAAATCTCCGAGGCCCTAGCCAAGACCTCGCTCAATCATCACGGCCCCACCACGCCTAGTCGCTCATGTATTCCATTGCCACGACCAGGACCACGCCACCCCTTGGCCCCTCGAGCCAAGATGTCCACTTGTGTCTCCTCCCAAGACCGCACCCCCTTTGCCTTGAAGATGTACGACCAGACTAAGCCGGTAACTTTGGCCTCACAACTCCACGGTCTGCATTCATAGTACAGCTTACGCAGGGCCACAAGCCAAAACTCTCCATATCACTCAAAAAGGTTAGTCGGATTCTCCTGACCATCTTTGCAATGATTTACACCTCGATTCCGTCCTTGTATGTCACTATCATATTCTTACCTCGCAATAAGGCACCTGTTTCGAGCTAAGCAGGGGACTTAATGTTGATGGTGGTTTTTAGCTTAGGGTTAAAATCGTAAAACACTAAACCCTAGCAGACAGTAATGTTACAACATTTAAATCAATAAGCATTTACTAGGCACATTTACTGAAACCTTTAATGTGTCTCTAAAATAATTACCAGGGTATATTTTTTCAAATTAGGGTTACGACGATCCAAACCCTAATTCTCCTCTGTGCCAATGGAAAATCATGCCAGCCACACCAACCGCGCCAAGGCATGCCAACCAAGATAGCCGCACCTATGTGCCAATGGAAAATCATGCCAGCCACACCAACCACGCCAAAGCATGCCAACCATGCTAGTCGCACCTATGTGCCAATGGAAAATCATGCCAGCCACACCAACCGCGCCAAAGCATGCCAACCATGCTAGCCGCACCTCTGTGCCAATGGAAAATCATGACAGCCACACCAACCGTGCCAAAGCATGCAAACCATGCTATCCGCACCTCTGTGCCAATGACAAATCATGCCAGCCACACCAACCGTACCAAAGCATGCCAACCATGCTAGCCTCACCTCTGTGGCAATGGAAAATCATGCTAGACACACCAACCGTGCCAAGGCATGCCAACCATGCCATCCGCACCTCTGTGCCAATGGAAAATCATGACAGCCACACCAACCACGCCAAGGCATGCCAACCATGCTATCCACACCTCTGTGTCAATGTCATATCATGCCAGATACACCAACCGCGCCAAAGCATGCCAACCATGCTAGCTGCAACTCTGTGCTAATGTCAAATCATGCTATCCACACCAAACGCGCCAAAGCATGCCAACCATGCTAGCCGCACCTCTGTGCCAATGGAAAATCATGACAGCCACACCAACCACGCCAAATCATGCCAACCATGCTAGCCGCACCTCTATGACAATGGAAAATCATGCCAGCCACACCAACCGCGCCATGCCAAATATATATTTCCATGGCCCCTCATGACACGCCACCATGCTGGCATTCCCCTTGCGGATACCAAAGTGAAGGCGTGCAACAATCAACGGTTTCCCCTCAATCCCCGGAGCAAATCCTAGCCGCCTAAAGTCACCTCATGACTTTGGCCCAAAACCCTAGCTTGGTCACGCACCTAGCCAAGATAGCCGCGCCATGCCAAATATATCTCTCCATGGCCCCTCATGCCGCGCCACCATGTCGGCATTCCCATTGCGGCTACCAAAGTGAAGGCATGCAACAATCAACGGTTTCCCTTAAATCCTAGGAGAAAATCCTGGTCTTCTAAGGTCCACTCATGACCTTAGGACTAAAACCCTATCTTGGTCATGCACCTAACCTAAGGTAGTCACGCCATGCGCCCATGGCTATCCCTTGGCCCCACATTCCAAGCCAAAACCACACCTACCCCAAGCTAGTCACGCCATGCGCCCATGGCTACCCCTTGGCCCCACATGCCAAGCCAAAACCGCACCTAGCCCAAGCTAGTCACGCCATGCGCCCATGGATACCTGCCAAGCCAAACCAAACCTATCCAAGCTAGACGCGCCATTCCAAACGCACTTTTCCTTGGCCCTCGCCATGCTAGTCACATCATGCCAAGCCAAGCGCCATCGCCTTGGCCCTAGCCATTCCATACGGCCTTGGCGAACCCTTGGCCCCTCATTCCAAGTCTAAACACACCCTAGCCGTGCCACCCTATTGGCCCTCACTATGTGGTTACCAAAACAAAGGCATGCAACGATCAACGGTTCCCCTCATCTCAAGATGAAAAATCTCGACCGTCGAAGGTTACCAGGCTAGCAAGTTCCCCGATCTCAACTTGCCAAGCCACAACAACATGTTACATGTTTTCCAAAAACATTCTAGACATCAACACAAACTGGGGGATCCTCTTTGGGCATTGGTTTGGCGGTTTACAACATGCGACGTACACTACGCCCTTTATAAGGAAGTGTTATAAGGGTGAGGCGTCTAGTAAATACGGGAAGTTATGTGGGAAACGTTCATGGGACATAAAGCCGTGCGTTAACAATATTATGGAACATCAATTCCATAACAGTTTCATGCGTTAACCACTTTATGGAACATCAAGTCCATGTATACGGTTACCACCTCCTCCCATTTACTTCCCCACTCCTTAATGAGACCAGGGTACGTTTTCTACTTCAACTTGTATAAATAGGTATTACCTATTTCCATTTGAACAACAAGTTTATTCGGACAAGACAACACTCAGAAATACTTACTTAGCTCTCCTACCTTTTTTGATAACAAGTCGTGGTAACCCAACTACTCTTCCAGAATCAACTATTCTGGTCTCACCACTTTCCTTGCTTCCCTCCCCAAAACCAACCCATTCTCCTCCGCTTTGTGACCGAAGCAAGTCTGGAACGACCATTTCTTGGTTTAGGCCGGATTTGTACAGATTGATCTTTCGAATCTAAAGTGCTCCCTTGCAGTACATTGTTTAGGGTTAAAACTGTTTCTCACCTTCACACCCGCAATTACCGAAATCAGCAGAAACTATTTTCACCTATAAACACTAGGATATCAATAAACTCATCTGCCCCTATACTTGTCATGGAGATCTTCTCGAGATTCAATTTTAAACTCGTCATCAATTCAAATAACAACAAGATAATGAGCAATCTTCTTACCTCCACAATAGAAGCATTAAGCAAGATAATAGTGTCTTCTGCAAAATGAAGGTGAGACACAATTGTTCCACCCTCTTTAATATCGGGATTTGCTTGTTACTCACGCAAATAAGCATTTCTTTTTTCAAAATTCTCCAAAATTGATCATTGACGACATTTTAATCTTTAAATAATGACTAGATTTGTGTTGGTACTACGAATTAGGCCCTTTTTTTTCTTTTTCTTTTAATCATATGTTTGATTTGGTGCGCGCTGGGTTTTACCCCTCCCTATGCCAATACGTTATTTGGTGTGGAAGGGTTCCGCGCTGCCCCATCCTGATGCATTAAATAAGTGGACAAAATATAAGAAATATGTGAGGATTTGATTTGTTTTTCCCAAAAAGTGTGAAATACGTGCGTTTTTTTTGTTCCTTGATATATTAATTTGGACAAGGGAGTCCTAGTGTGGTAGGTACTCGACTTCCGAATTATATTTGGACTTTTATAAAATTCTAAACACGTTTCACAAAAAGCCAAGTGTCCTCATTAAAACTCTCGTTTCACAAAGCCAAAAAAAGGCATATTTATGCCAAAAGGTACCGAGAATTTCCTCACCGTTCAACATGGGAGCTTTATTTGTCTACGCCCTAAAGTCTTTAGATTGCTACTAGAAAGCCTTCTGCTCACAAGCCATATTTGATGTTATAACAAATGGCATAAACTAGCACAATTAATCAAAAATTGAAATAGAAAATTAAATGAAAGTAAGATGGAAAATAAATAACACAAGGATTTATAGAGGTTCAATCCATATCCACTTTCAAACACGATGAAATAATTTTTACCATGTATCAAACAAAGTTACAATAATATAATTCGACCCCTTCTCAAGATCTAGCCCCCTTTGTGCATCTCCCACTCGATTACATGCGTGTTCTTTCTTATCACACAGAAGAATTGAAAAGTTTCATTTTCTTGTCATAGTTCCCTATTCCCCCTCGTGCTTTTAGTGCACAAAGACAAGTAATGGATTTATGGGCCAAACTTGCACCAAGCCCAACACATTACTAACCCGTAATGAAGGCATATAAGTAGATTCGTTTTCATAACTATTATTGCACGTTCTTATTATCATCCCCAAAACATCTTTAGTTTTTGTGACACTTAAAATTATTCGAAATTATTAAAAATGTCTACATATTTCGTTTGAGTTTCCGTGACACCTAAAATTATTCGAAATTATTAAAAATGTCTACTTAACTAGTTAATTTTTTTTTCAGGGTTATAAACAGGAGGCCAAAGCTTGTACTTGATTTTTATTGAAGTTGTTTAATACTTTTTATTATTGTCTAAGTTTATATCTTGTAAAAGAATTGGCATTAATATCAATGAATGAAAATATTTAGATTTTAAAATAGATTTCCATTTCAGATTAAGCGAAATTTATTACAATATAAACTTGCAAATAACATCAAACTACATTTTAATAGACCACGACAAAACATCAAACTACATCAAATCCAGCGACATTCTCTCTGTAGAGTTCATAACATTCAAAATGCTTAAACTCTCTTCCAGTTTCTTTAGTAAACTTGGTCTGAGCGATGGTTTTCTGTAAAACAGATAAACAACAAGTTCAGATATTTATGATGCAGTTGACCAGTGAGGACAGAGGTAATATACTCACCAGTTCTTCGTTGGATAATCCAGAATTGCTATGGTGAACCATCCTCAAAACTTCTGTATAATGTTTGACTCCCTTAGTATGTAATTCTTATCTCTAAACTCTTACTGTTTCTTATGGTTTTGTTTCGCGATGCTACAAAATGTCCCAATACTCTTTCCCACATATAGTCAATGTTCATTGGTCTCATCATACGATGTAACCAACATCAAACAAGAGTAACATTTTCTTCCATTGTAAAGACCGGGAGAGGCATTCGAGTGTAGTACATATGTGCTTGAGATGGACCATCTTTTAGATTTCTAAAACACACTTCGTAACAAAAAGGTTTGCCGTAAGCTTCCTCCTAATTATCAAGAGATGTTTGTGAAAAAACGGGGGTCTAACAACCATACCTAATATTTCGATTAGAAATCTGTATGGACAAACTCCAATATACTTTCTAGAGAATCAACTAGACAGTCAAACTCAATCTAGATAAAAGTACATCAAAGATTTTATATCTCTATCTCTCGATTTAAATCTTACTCAAGAAAACTGCGAGTCTCAATTTAAATACAAGAGAGATAAACTTGGATGGTACCAAAGACCAATATCCAAGTGTCAATCAATTTAAATCAACAACCAAAAGGTCGGATATTCTAATTGATTGAACAACGCACAATATGTATTATTTCAGTTATATAATAACAAATATAATGTGGAAAAGAAATAACACAGACACCAGAATTTTGTTAACGAGGAAACCGCAAATGCAGAAAAACCACGAGACCTAGTCCAGATTAAACATACATTGTATTAAGCCTCTACAAACACTAGCCTACTCCTAACTAACTTCGGTCTAGACTGTAGTTCAACCCCAATCAATCTCACAATAATCCAAGGTATAGTTATGCTCCTACGTCTCTGATCCCAACAGGATACTACGTACTTGATTCCCTTAGCTGATCTCACCCAAAACTAAGAGTTGCTACGACCCAAAGTCGAAGACTTTAATAAACAAATCTGTATTACACAGAAAAGTCTACGGTAATAGATAAATCCGTCTCCCATGAATATACCTATGAGTTTTGTTCCATCTTTTGATAAATCAAGGTGAATAGGAACCAATTGATAAACCAGACTTATATTCCTGAAGAATAGCTCAGTATTATCAATCACCTCACAATAATCTTAATAGGGCATCGAGAAAAGATATTGTGGAATCACAAACGATGAGACGAAGATGTTTGTGATTACTTTTATATCTTTCCTATCAGAGATAGAAATCTCAATCCAGTTATTATAATTGTACGCGTACGATAGAAACAACAAGATCAGATCACACAACTACAAGAAAAGTAGTATCGGTCTGGCTTCACAATCCCAATGAAGTTTTTAAGTCGTTAACCCAGTTTAGAAGAAGAAACCAAAGGTTAAAGGAGAATCGACTCTAGATTAGCACAACTAGTATCACACAGAATGTGTGGGGATTAGCTTTCCCAGTTGCTACAGTTCTCCCTTATATAGTCTTTCAAATCAGGGTTTGCAATCAATGTTAGCATGGTAAAAAAGCTTTCAATATTAGCCGTTAGATGAAAAACTGATTAGATTCAAGCTAATATTGATCAACCGTTAGATCGAAAACATAACTTGTTATTGTTTATGGGAGAAACTCGCCTCTGCCGAATTTGGTAAATTCGATGGTGGAGAGACTGGTTGAAACCCTTAAACAAATGTGCTGCACGTGAGCACTTTTGATTCGAGATATCAATCTATACAATTCTGGCCTAAACCAAGAAAATGGTCGTTTCAGATTTGCTTCGGTCACCAAGTGGAGGAGAAGGGTTGATTTGGGGAGGATAGCGAAGAAGGGTGATGAGACCAGAGAGTTCTGGCTAGGTAGTATCTTGACTTTTATCAGAATAATGGAAGCTTCGGAAGATGGCTAGCAATGGAAGCTTTGATAGAGAGAGCTTGCAAAGTTTCTATATGATAGTATGTTGTATTTTGCCTGACCCAGACTTGTGTGTTTTGGCAGAATAGGTGAAACCTATTTATACAAGCGAGATTGAACGTACCCTGGCCTCATTAAGGAATTGAGTAAATGTGCCAATTAAAACAGAGGAGGTGGAAACTGTTGGCTTTATGGTGAAAATCGTTTTCACAATAAATTTCCTTATTTAATTGACCGTATTCATTCCTTGCACCCCTTGATTTATTGCGAGCGTAGTGTACGCTGCACACTGTGATAGCCAAACCAAAACCCCAAGAAAGCATCCCCCAGTTTGTGTTGATGTCTCGAGAGTGGGCGCAAGTGGCAATGCCAAAGTTGCTAGTGAAGCGTTGTGGCATGTGCGGGATATCTCGACCGCAAGTTATACATTGAGCGCGGATGGTAATTCCAAAGTCTCTTGGTGGAGCATTTGGCATGTGCGGAATGCCTTGGCCGCAAGTCACACTTTGAGTGTGAATGGCAATTCCAAAGTCACTAGTGGAGCATGTGTGGCATGTGCCAATGGCATGTGCGGAATGCCTTGGAAATTGGCTAGCAGGTTGGGGATGAAAATGGCTAGTGGTAACGTGTTGGCATGTGCCAATGGAACACACGGCCACCTTGGCCAAGTCGCGGGCGCTACAATTGGGTAGCGGCTTGGAATAGTAAGTGTCTAGTGGTAACGTGTTGGCATGTGCCAACGGCATGCACGGCCACCTTTGCCAAATCGCGGGCGTTACAATTGGGAAGCGGCTTGGGATAGAAAATGGCTAGTGGTAACGTGTTGGCTTGTGCCAATGGCACGCACGACCAACTTGTCCAAGTAGCGGGCACTACAATTGGGTAGCGGCTTGGAATAGAAAGTGGCTAGTGGTAACGTGTTGGCATGTGCCAATGGAACGCACGACCACCTTGGCCAAGTTCCGGGTGCTACAACTAGGTAGCGGCTTAGAATAGAAAGTGTCTAGTGGTAACGTGTTGGCATGTGCCAATGGAATGCACGGCCACCTAGGCTAAGTGGGGAGCATGCTACAACTGGGTAGCGTCTTGGAATAGAAAGTGTCTAGTGGTAACGTGTTTTCATGTGCCAATGGCACGAACGGACACCTAGGCCAAGTTGCGGGGCTACAACTGGGTAGCGGCTTAGAATAGAAAGTGGCTAGTGGTAACGTGTTGGCATGTGCCAATGGAATGCACGGCCACCTAGGCCAAGTTGCGGGCACTACAACTGGGTAGCGGCTTGGAATAGAAAGTGGCTAGTGGTAACGTGTTGGCATGTGCCAATGGCACGCACGACCACCTAGGCCAAGTTGCGGGAGCTACAACTGGGTAGCGACTTAGAATATAAAGTGGCTAGTGGTAACAAGTTGGCATGTGCCAACGGAACGCACGGCCACCTAGGACAAGTTTCAGGCGCTACAACTGGGTAGCGGCTTAATGGCACGCACGACCACCTAGGGCAAGTTGCGGGTGCTATAACTGGGTAGCGGCTTGGAATAGAAAGTGGCTAGTGGTAACGTGTTGGCATGTGCCAATGGCACGCACGGCCACCTAGGCCAAGTTGCGGGCGCTACAACCGGGTAGCGGATTAGAATAGAAAGTGGCTAGTGGTAACGTGTTGGCATGTGCCAATGGCACGCACGGCCACCTTGGCCAAGTTGCGGGCGCTACAACTGGGTAGCGGCTTAGAATAGAAAGTGGCTAGTGGTAACGTGTTGGCATGTGCCAATGGCACGCATGACCACCTAGGCCATGTTGCGGGTGCTATAACTCGGTAGCGGCTTGGAATAGAAATTGGCTAGTGGTAACGTGTTGGCATGTGCCAAAGGCACGCACGACCACCTAGGCCAAGTTGCGGGCGCTACAACTGGGTAGCGGCTTAGAATAGAAAGTGGCTAGTGGTAACGTGTTGGTATGTGCCAATGGCACGCACGGCCACCTAGGACAAGTTGCGGGCGCTACAACTGGGTAGCGGCTTGGAATAGAAAGTGGCTAGTGGTAACGTGTTGGCATGTGCCAATGGCACGCACGGACACCTAGGCCAAGTTGCAGGCGCTAGAACTGGGTAGCGGATTAGAATAGAAAGTGGCTAGTGGTAACATGTTGGCATGTGCCAATGGCACGCACGGCCACCTAGGCCAAGTTGCGGGCGCTACAATTGGGTATCGGCTTGGTTTTGGCATAGTTGCCATTGTGCGCATTTTGCGGGTTGGTTTTGGAATTAGGGTTTTGTGTCGAAAACCCTAATCCGGTATTTTGAAAAAATACCCCTATTAATTATTTACATCTGAATTAAATGTTCTCAGTTAATGTGTTGCGGGAAACACTAGGTCATGGGGTTTTACGATTTTACCCCTTGTCTAAAATCCACCATCGACAGTTATACACACATGAAATGCACGTTTCTAGGTTTGTGTAACCGTACCTAAACTTGTACATTAGTTGGTTCAACAATAGCTAACTAAATGGTTACCCATATGATAAATTTCATATCAACCATATTTTTCTTCACCATAACTAGTTCAAATGACTCAAATGAACTAGTTAGAGAGTTGTTCAATTGCAAGGAAATATCATGTACTACACAAGACACAATTGAAGCAAAAACGATTTGATTCACTCGAATCGGTTCATGAAATAAATAGCCACAGTTTTCTATAGCATTCCTTAGTTTATAAAGATAAATTCACAAACATCGTTTTTAGACATAACCTACTCAAGTTCGCGGACTTAAGTACCCGGATGGAGTTCACAAACTCCAATAGAAATTCTCGGGTCGAGAACTTCCGCCAGTTCGCGGACTTAGCTCATGCAATTCTCCTGTTCTCTTGATCAACAAAGATCGCAAACTTTGGTTTAAGGAATAAGGACTTATACATATATGTTTTTCCACAAAAATGCTTATATCCTCCAATGGTTATATAGTCTAAACTCTCATTTCAATCATTGAAACATTCTCAGAGGACGTTATATAGTTTCTATTCACAAACCATTTTTCGTCAGAACAATTTTCAAAGTGATTGAAACTTAACATGACTTTCGTCACTAGGTAAGATGAACTTGGCCAAGGCGAAAGCATTACCAACACATATTTCGAGAAATAGATAGGCGAGGTAAACTCGGCTCGAAATACCAAATGTGTATAATCTAAGTCTATATAACAAAACGACTTTTGTCTTAAAATAGGAGATAAATAGACTTTTGAGTGATAGATAAGTTCAAGTATCCACATACCTTTTAGTCGATGAAGATCCACCAATTCCTTGAGTAGTTCTTCGTCTTGCATGATTATTTCCATGGAGTTCTTGAGCTCAACTACATTTTCTATCCTAGTCCGATAGTTATAGTAGACTAGAAATCAAGATTTATAGTTTTGATCACTAACATTGACAAACATGCTTGAGATAGCAACGCATGCGAGTTCGACCAAGCAATGCTCTAACAGTTGAGATTATTAGTCCCACATTGTCTGGACAATTTAAGATCCTGCGGTTTATAATCCTTATGGCCTCTCCACTCATTTCAAGTCCTCCGATTGTAAGTTAATCTCCCGAATGCTACTCAAATGTTCTTGAGAAATGAAGAACACGACTACATTCGGGAGATAAAAATAATGAATATCTCCCGAATCTGGGAAAAAACAAAAAAATCCTAGAAGAAAAAAAATGAAAAAAAAAATCATTCAAATACTGCACCCACTACATTCGGATGCATAATTCTTATTTTGTCTACCGAATGCATTCGGAGGATAAAAATAATATATTACCTACCGATTATGTAATGGCAATTTTTTCATTAAGAAATATGCGAGATAAGGGGTAACTCACATTAGGTTTGGGTGACCTTATTTTGTTTTTATTGTTGGCCCCTAAATCCTTTTGAGTGGCCCCTAAAAACGCTAGGTTAATTAGTACCCACCGACTAATTTTAAAGAAGAATTTTTTACTTCCTTCAGCAAAAGATCTGAGTTCTTGCACATGCCTTGAAAACGCCTCCTGCTACTTTCATACCCCAAATCCTTCTTCGTAAAGAATTATCTATTGGTATGTGAAATTGGGGTGATGATTTGTAGTGGTAGTGGTAGAGGTGAAAGTGAAGGTGGTTTGGAGGCAGATGGCGGTGATCGGAAAAAACAGCGGTAACAAAGGAGATAGTGGGGTTGACGACAAAATACGATGGAAATCTTGAGACCTAATGTTTGTTAGGGTTAATCACTTATGGGCTACTTAACTGGGTTTATTTGTGGACTTATGTTTACATGATATTTGGGCTTTTCGAAGTGTTTTACACTAGAATCATTTTTTGGGGACCATGGTTTTTTTGGGGGATCATGATTTTTTGGGTTCCCAGTTCGGTTATGTTGCAAAAAATATTTTCCAACCGAACATAGTTGCAAAAAACATGTCCCAACCGAACTTAGTTGCAAAAAACATTTTCCAAACGAACATAAGTTAGGTTAGTTGCAAAAAACATTTCCCCACTGAACTGATTAGTTCGGTTAGTTGCAAAAAACATTTTCCAACCGAACTGGTCAGTTCGTTTAGCTGCAAAAAATATTTCCCAACCGAACCATAGTTCGGTTAGTTGCAAAAAACCATTTCCCAACTGAACATTAGTTCGGTTAATTGCAAAAAACATTTCCCAACTGAACCTTAGTTCGGTTACGTTGTGAAAAATATTTCCTAACCGAAACTTAGTTCGGTTACGTCGCAAAAAATATTTCCCAACCGAACACGTCGCTAGGAAAATAAAACAATGGTCCAAAAAAAAAAAACCATGGTCCCCAAAAAATGATTCTTACACTATATTTATTTGGGCTCGTTTTTTCGAGTATTCTCAGGATATATGAGTTTTGGCCAGGCATTCATCCATTTTGGTCTTTTATAATGGGATTTTCCATTTAGGGATCTTATAGAACGCGCAATTGGGGGATACTTATATTAATTGGGGATATGAATTACTATGCCCATCCAATAGTGTTCGCTAAGGGGTGATTTTTGGGTATGAAAATACTAAAATACCCACTGCACCATTTTTAGGGATTCACAAACCAGGTTTGCAACGACATAAGGGCGGTTACGGAATTTTAGTTGCTAATTGCAACGCCCTTCTTTTTCGCAATGGAGATATGTCGTTGCGAATTTTGTAACCTCACATGCGAGGTTGCGAATCGCAACTGCTATGTGTTCCAGCGTGTGAACCACGTACATGGTCGGGAACACTAGGACTTATAAACTCGCTCCAATCAAACTTCGGTCAAGACTTCATTTATTTTTTTCCACCCTTAATCCCAATCCAGGTATATCCTTCCCTTATCCATTTCTTTCTTTCTTCATTTCATTTTATTTATTCTCCGCCACAATCAGAGACTCTGTCGGGTCACTCTCTCTTCTTTTCTGCAACTATATCTCCATCTCCATCTGCTCAACCGAGATGATCCATTTTTAGGGTTTACATCTCCATCTTCTTCTCTGCATCTACATCCGCATCTCCATCTCCATCTCTGAACTCCATCATCGTGTAAGTATAATCTTTGACTTTTTATGTTAGGGTTTACAAATTTTGATATATTTAGGGTTTAAGTTGTAAGTTTCGAGGTTCAGACTCAGAGACTTTGATTTCTAGGATTTAGAGATTTTTATTTAAGTTTATCGAATCCATCGATTTTAGGGTTTAATATTTGATTTCAGTTTTTCAATTTCATTTGTGAATCTAATTCTTTCGATTTCTTCTCTTTCCTTCGGTTTTAGGGTTTCATGTGTGAATCCAATACGATTTTGTTGTTTCCATTTTAGGGTGTGTCAAGATTGAAGAACTGAAGTACTTTGGAGATCTAAAGAACATAAAAGGTATAAGTTTGATATATTGTTAACTTTCTTAGGGATTTTGATGTATTTTCAGTTTAGGGTTTAATTTTTATTTTTAGGTTGTAAACTATGAACTAATTTTATGGTTTATTGTTGTAATACATTTTCAGTTCATCAGAGTTTGAAGAAGAAGGAAGAACTAAGAAGGTATATGTAGCAGTCCTATAATTTATCCCTCCTTTATAAGTTAATCTAAGCTTGATTAGTATTAATTGTGATGCTAGGGATTAGAAATATGTATCTAGTTGTGACAACCGAAGTATTTTTCTTGGGCTTTGAACATTAGCCTAACCCATATGAATGGTTGATTAGATAGGTAGTCTCCCTTAGCAGCAAGGGACATTATTAGGGGTGAGCAACGGACGGACGGTTGCGGATTAGGGGTCACCCACAACCGAACCGTCAAAGTTGCGGATTTGGAAAATGGAACCGTGACCGGCCCAATCAACCGCGGATTTATCCTCTGCGGATCTGCGGATTGTACGGGCCGGTTGCGGATTATCCGCGGTTTAGTCAAAAAAAGTCAAAGAAAAAGTCAAAAAAAGAATCGTGTTTTACCCTATGTTATCATCTCCATCTAAACTTGCAGTACACAAAAAATGTCCAAAACCAATTACATCTACATTGAATCGTGCTAAAAAAAATAAAAAATTACATTGAATTAACCAATTCATTAGATGAATTTGATCAAACCCTTTATTTTGCAGGGGATTTCAAAATCTGGGTCTCGTTTTTCACATTAATTTTCATTCAAGTTGCTCAAGAAAAGCACCATCTTATCTTTCTGCTACTTCAACTAACCAATCCACTAAAATCCTTCTCATGGTCACTTTTACATCTTCTTGTGCTTGTGGCTTTCTTTTGTTCTCAATCTACAATAAATCAAAAACCCATATCAGAAATCATATAAATAAATAAAATCTATGTGAATTACAATCAAGATCCCCAAAGTACAAATCAAAACCCCTAATTTTTAAAACTTCCAAATCATTGAAAATTTAGTAAATCAGGATCTCAAAATCTTATAATCGGTAAAATCAATAACTCCTATCTAAAATTAAGAAATGAAATCAACAGAAACCACAAATAAATCAAAATCCACAATATTTATTATTACCTCAATTCTGAATCTCCATTAGATAGCAAAGAACAGAACAAAGCTATGTTTATAAAAACAAATAGAAGAAGAGAAACAACATCTCAAAAAAAAAAAAAAAAAAAAAAAGTTGAAAGAATCACTCCCTCCCTTTCACAAAGCAAGTTAGCCACTGCTAGCCTCAAAAGAAAAAGATGAGAAGAAGAAGAACCCAAAGACGAGGCTATCTTATAGTCCTCTCGTCGAAAATAAAAACGGAGGCTAGGTCTCTTCCTCTCGTATAAAATAAAAATAAAAATGCTTAGGTTTCAAAAAGATAGAGATGCTTATAAATAAAACCCAAACTTCCCGTATTATCCTTACTAATTTTACTAAATCCCTTAACTACCCTACGGTGCGGATAATCCGCGGTTTTCAAACCCCAACCGCAATCAGAATCAGAATCAAGACCGCATGCGGATTTGAGAATGCACCCGTGTCCGGTCCATAACTCTTGCGGTTTGGGTCAAATCCGCAATTTTGTGGACGGTTGCGGGTGAAATCCGCGGTTACGGTTTTTATGCTCACCCCTAGACATTATTGCCATTTATTTTCTTTCCCATCCGGGGTTTCAAAGAAAAGATCTCTTTTGTTTTTGGGGTTTTCCCATCATCGCATTTCTACTAAAAATCAATTTCTGGAAAAAATATATTTTAGTTTCAAATTCCAAATTTGAGTTAGATACAGTCTTGGTTATCGGCTGACTTCGTCTTCTAAAATGGTAGGGGTTAATTATCATCCTATTTCTTTACCTCCTGTTTTTCAATTCATGTCGATTTAAATGCAATCTGCAATCTTCTGTTCTTGTCCAAGACTATTTTCAACTGGAGCCATTTATAAAAATCTAAAAATTGGTTAATTGGGACGTTTCTACTGCCGTGAAGTTGATAAACTTTGTCCATAAAGTTACCCCAAATCTCTCCGTTTCTTTTTGATGATTTTGTACAGTAGTGAAATTTGTTTGAAAAATTCATTTATGCGGTACTAACTTCCTTACATGTTTAATGGTGTGCGATTTGGAATCATAAGTGTTTTTGTGAAGATTGATTGCAGCCTCCAAATTTGGTTTTCTACCATAAAAGAAGCAATGAATTGAGTCTTGAGCTAGCCTATTACATGCTTGCTAAAATGACCCAATGAGTTTCGTCATTAAAATGGTGATTTTGGTTTTGAATTAACGTACAGATTGACCATGGCTTTAGGTCTTACCATTTACTTATATAAATGCTTGTGAAAAAATGGACTCACTTAGTTTCCATTACTTTTCCATTAGCTTTACAAATTCAAAGGATTTTATATGCAATGTCTTATGGCACCAGTAAGAAAGAAGGGCATGACTTCCATTGTGCTAACAAGACTCTCTTCCATTTGTGGATGAGTATGTTTTTTTGGCATATTAGTTTCAACTGTATTGCATAATATTCTTAGTCTCTCTCGTATAGTAAGCTGGCTTTATTAATTTTCATTTATTTTTTGTTGTACTTTAACCATTGAAAAAATAAGATGAGTCTCGTTAAATGCTTAAGGGATTGGACTCACTTAACCAACTTAATTAGTTCAAAACTGCCATTTTGCATCAGTTTAATAATGTAGATTTTAATTACTGATAAGTTAGATGTCTTCGAACAACAATCTCAACAGGGTAATTTATATCCATCTCAACTGTTGCACTAAGAACTATGTTATTGCACTATGAACTATGTTAGTTTCAGAAACGATTGTTATTGCACTTTTGGCGGTCATGTTCTTTAACTGTTGAACCTATTCACCTCTCAAATTAGTTGTAGTTCCATTGATAATGTTTGGAACCTTATTTAGTAAATCCATAACTTGTCTGTTTTATGTAACTTTTGTTGAAGGTATTTTTCTTGGGTTGATTGTAAGTAGTCTCTAACTCTCAAGTGTATATATGTAATATCAAACACCACATTGTAAATTAGGTGATCATGTATGTTGCTTATAACTTTTAGAGTCCAGTTGAAGTATTTGGCATGTCTTGAAAAGAATGATTCATTTCTAGACTTTCTAATGTCTGCACGCTCCGTCTGTAATTAGTCAGGTCCTTGTAATCGTTGTTAATTTTCTTTTGAAGAGCCATGTTATACTTTTCGTTTTGATCCAAAATCAGCCATTTTTAGGCTTAGCTTATGGTAGCTATCACCTGAGGTATTAGAGTTAGTGTACTATATACTGTTTAGTGAAAAAGGGGTGCTACAATATATAGCTAAATCCAATAACATTTGTTACTCTACCTTACCTTTGTTCTGTGGAATATACATACAGATTGATTTGAACCAATTCCAAGGAATTGGAGATGGATGCAATGAGATAATGACTTTTAGCTATAATTAAGTCAGAAGCTTGTTGCTCTCATAATTAAGTTATCTTTGATTTATCAATTCATGTGGTGCATCCGTAATTTTTCATTGATTGCTTGATATACATTGCTAAATCCAATAATATCTGTGACTCTACCTTACCTTCGCTCTGTAGAATATCATGTTTACATTTATATATTGATTTAAACCAATTCCAAGGAATTGGAGATGGATACAATGAGAAATGGCTTTTATCTATAACATTCAAAATCTTTTTTCCCTAGTATTTTTTTTATCAAGTTTGTTTCATGTACCATCTCCAAAATTTTGCATTTACTTACACATCACCTTAAAATGATTTTTGGAATGTGAAGGGTGCACTTGAAATTTCAAACAATGGATTGTGTTGAATAATGGAGTGTCTAGAAAAACCACAGAGTATTAATGATAAATAGGTTGTTCACAATTTTCTTCTCATAAAAAAGGTGAAGATATTCAAATATTGCATGTTACTCCTACTTCACTCTTATTTACTCATGCCGACTTTTTCACAGGAAAAAATAACATCAGTTAAGGAACTTGATTACATTGTGTCGGTTGAAAGTGATGTTTTTATTCCTTCATACTCTGGAAACATGGAAAGGGCAGTTGAGGGACACAGGCTTTTTCTGGTGCATAGAAAAACATTTTCTCTCGACAGGTAACAAGACTCCACCTCTACGCATATAATTTGAACTATCTTAACAACTTATTGTTGCTAAAATGTTTTTTTCCCCCACTTATACCAGAAAGGTGATCGTGCATCTGTTAAGAGTAGAATGAGGATCACTTAAGGAAGAGAAGAAGTTAGGTGATGAAATTCTGGAAATCCATAGAAGACGGTAAGAGTTTTTCCTGTTTCTGAACCTTCATACCTATTGAAAAACAATAACACAGTAAAACAGTAGTGCACGTACTTTATGATGTGCTGTTGTGAGCATTCTGTAGCTTCCAAAATCGACTGGAATGAAAGATTGTGTTTCCCACGAATATCATTTTCTCTTGATCTCTCCAGAACTCAGACCGCCGCTGCATATATACCTCCTAAATAATTTTTTATAGTATCAAGATTTGACCTGCTACACATCAGTTATCTGTATTATTGCATAGTATTATTCGCCTTATCTGATCTGTGCATTCTGTCTAATTCACTGTATTATCACATGATAGAGGATACTGGAGGACTGCAGCACAATTCAATCTAATCTAATTTGTTAGTTTGTTTGCAGGTTAATTGAATGATGCTATGTTGTGAGATCAGAAAGGTTGGAGAACAAAGCAGCCATTAGGTCCCTTAGCAGCTGCAAGATTTGTAAGTTTCCATGTAGTATTTCCTTATAGTGATTTAAGCTGGGAGAACTTAGGAATGTCGTAACTTTCTTCGAACTAAACATAGGAACTAAGTAAGTTTCTATGTGTACACCAGTTTGCTGTGATACATACTTACTATACATTGTGTCAAATACACATACTTATTGTTAATTTCAATTGAAGAATCTTTTTTTCATAATATACTACAGTTTTGTAATGAGTGACATTGTTTGTATATCTGTGGAAATGATGAATATGGGGAACTGGGTAACTGCAGGGAGTAATTGTGGGGGAAATGGATTTTGACCAGGTCAATGAAGATTTGACCAATTTTATTTCATGTTGCAAATATAGGTAATGTGTTGCTAAATTAGAATCAGAACCAATAACATTTAGTTTTATTCTTGGAATTAGAAACAGCTTAGCAACGGTAGACCCCCGTTGCAAATAAACAGCGTCGCAAAGACACTTGCCGTTGCAAATATCCGTTGCTGATCGAGAGTAGCAAAGGAGCTTATGCCGTTGCGAAAAAATACAACGCCGTGTTTTGCAACGTCGATATGCCGTTGCAACCACAGTCAGCAACGTACAGATTCCGTTGCGAATCCCTAAAATTAGTGTAGTGACCCTTTGATTAATTAAAAAAATTATGAAAATACCATACTATACCCTTCCTATAAAATAAAATACTTAAAACTTAAAATCAAAAAACAAAATCATATCCCCCATTTCCATCTTCACTGACGGCATTCTTGTTAGGGTTAGAGTTATTTTTTTCTTCCATCGTTCTTCATTGTCGATTCAAAAATTTCTTCGTCGATTACCGTATTCTATAACCATGGCTCCCCAAAAGAAACCCAATCCCAATCCGAAACCAAAATCAAAATCATTGGCTCAACAAAAACAAGAAGATCTAAAGGATCAATCAGATTGCTCTTGAAGAAGAAGAAGAGAATTCGGAAAATCAAACTCTCAGAATAATGGCTTATGTCAGAAGGTAAGTGATTGTGAACTATTCTATAAGTGTTTTAATCGATTTAGGGCAGTGGATTTAGGTTAGAATCGCGAATCATAACCAAACGGTTGAGTTACAGTCAATCCCGGCATTGAAATTAGTATGACTACTATGCCGGTTATGTGTTCCGGAATTAAATTTAGTACGAAAATTATGCCGATATTGAGTTATGGCGTTGATTTTAGGTTGAATACTATGCCGGCTACAAAACTAAATTCACCTGAAAATGAATGTCTAATCCCGATATTGATTTTAGGTTTAATACTACGCCGAAATCATGTTACGGCATTGGTTTTCACTTTTGCGTCGATGCCGGTATTGCTTTTTTGGTATACAAGAGTGACCTAGGAATTACATAAGACAACCAACATTGTCTACATTTTATCAAAAATACCGGCTTCAGGTCCCGGCATAGTTTATTTTTAATTTACAATGCCGTTTTATGGTCTCGGCATGGATTGTATTTCATGAAACAATGTCGGGACTTATGATTCAATGTCGTTATTCATTGTATGTATGCTGACATCATATATGATTGTTAGTTGTATTATATACATTTTGTGTGTCTATTGATATATGGCTAGAGCCAAAGAAGGTAATAAAAGAAAAACTAAAGATGATGCCATTAAGAAAAGAAAGAAGAACGGTCTAGACACTCCCGAGTCTCTTCCTCCTCAAGGTAAATAATTTAGCCGCAATAAGCATTTGAGGTCATCTACAAGAGGGATAGTTTGGGAGAGTAGAGATCGTAATAAAAAAACAATTCTTGGATGTACCGGAGAATCAGATGATGAGCTTTATGGAGAGGCTGATGATGAGGTTGATCAAAGACAATTAGAAATCCGAAGAGAAGTTTTAGAGGAAACTGGTAGGCCAAGTCAACAACCAAAACAAGGTTAAGGTGAAGGGGAACAACTGGTACAAGGAGGTCAAGATAAGAATAATAAAGTAAAAGTAAAAGGTTCGCACCTTCCTCATTATGATGACATGTTACGTGACCTTGATCGTGGTAGAATTTGGGGTGAATCTTCTGAACCGAGAATTCTATTTGGCTACAAAGAAATTTGGGATCGTATTATTGTTTGGATGGTAAAATTACTCCTACCCCAAACACGAATTTTGGTGATGATTTCGTTGAAGATCGATCAGCTGCTTTAATCTCCAATTGAATTGAGTAATGGGGAGTACCTGTAAAAAAAACCTCTGATGCTTAAGTTAGCAAGACATTTTCCATATGAGTTTTAGTGGGGATGATTGCTTACCTTTTTTGGGTTCTGGAGCCCTGTATTTATATGATCCGAATTAGGCCCTCAATCCCAATTTTGAAATGAATATAATTTGTTTTAATTCCCTTGCATGCCTCCCTGCATTAATATTTTGCATGATTTCATGGCTCTGGAATAACTAGCCCTTGCATGGCTTCATCCATGAATTGCATTGACTGGCCCCTGCATGTCTCCCTGTCATAACTTACATTGAATGGTCATGCATGCTTCCAGAATCTTCTTCATGGGTTTGTGGAGCTAACCAAAATGATGCAAAGTTTCCCAAACAAATGAGTACAAATCCCGATCCCAAGAATAAAGTTTGCATAAGCCCACAGTGGGGCTGAGAAATACGTAAGGTTAATCAGCATGGGGCTGAAAAATTCGGGCCTACGTTATTAAGTTGCGTCGCGTCATACTGAATCAGGACTATGTTATTAAGTTGAGCCGCGTTTCGTTGAATCGGGACTATGTTATTAAGTTGCGTTGCATTTTGCTGAATTGGGACTATGGGAATAAATTGTGCCGCAAGCATCAAGGTGAATCGAATCGGCCACACCGGAATTGGCCACCGGCTCTGCCGCCATCTAACGTCGCCTGAGAAGATGCTGACGACAAGATGATGATGTTGATGGCGTCATGCTTACGCATCTAACGAAGTTATAACACCGTCAGGATTTAACGGAATATTCTCGAAGTTAACGAGATATCCTAACAGCGTCATAAGTGAAATTTTCTAACCGACGTGGAACGATGATATGGCACATTAGTGCTGACGTGGAAGCCGATGTTTGGTCATTTTATGCTGACGTGGCACTAGGGTGCTGGCATGACACTAGGGTGCTGACGTGGCAACCAATGGTTGGGCGTTTCCTGCTGACGTGGCACCCACGCTGACATGTCAGTTGCCGATTGGCTATAAATTGATGACGTGAAACTTTTTAGCCAAACTTGGAGTTCTTTCTCATGGGCTTGTGAGTTGAGTGTTTTCTAGTGAGGTGATAGACGCATTTATGTGTCTAATTTGTCCTCAATGTTTCATATTGTTAGTACTCGTTTTTGTCCTTATTATGGTGTTTTGTGTGTTTGTAGGTATTTTTTGGAAATAAAGATTGTTGGAAAATTCGGCTCGAAAAGTTGCTCGGAAAACCCCCGGAAAGCATTTACTATTCGGACTCCCACTTTGGATAAGGGGTAACCCAATTACTAAGGGGCACCCACAGGATATTCGCACCCCAAGCAAATGGATAAGGGCAACCTCATCTCTTTCATTTGAATTACATAATTTGGCGGGAAAAAATGTTTGAAACTGGCTGATTTAGGGTTCGAATTTTGAAGGTGTTCTAGTGAGATTAAATGGCTGATTTTGAGAGGGATGACTTGGATGAGTGTAAAAGGAAAGGTATGGTCGTTGGTTTCGGTTAGATTTGGCCAGATAATCCATGAGTTCAAAATAGGGCAGTCCGTGCATGGGAGACTTATTCACGAGATTATATGAGATATGAACGTGATTTGTACGTGTATGATGACTCCATCAAACAACCAGGAGCGTGTAGGAGTTATACAAGGAATGTTTGACAGCTGAGGACGCGTGGAAGATCAAATATATGAAGATATTGCCGTGAGAATAAAGGAGTAATGAGAAGATATTTTGGATTTATGAGGAGTAATTTTTGGTTATTTCGAGTATATATAAGTTGCTGGGGTCGATTAGAAAATGGATGGAGGGATTGGGAGAGCTACGGAGCATTAGAAAGTCGATAAAATCAATCACCAAGAAAAGGGTTTACGTCGCTGCTTTTGAAATCGTGAAGAACAGACTTGCCAAGGCAGTCGTTCTGTTCAACAACAGACAACGACAGTGGTACGACCGTCGCATAGATACAAATCCATGAAGCTTTATATATATCGTTCTTTGTAACGGTGTTTGCAACAGTTATAAACGTTGCAACACCCGATTTTCATCATTTTCTCCATTTTCTTCTTTGTAAACACATTTTGAGCAATGAAAAACCATTTTGAGCGTGTCTACAACATGAGAAGCTAGAACCCATCACTGGGACGAAGGAGGAAGCTGTTTTGCACCCATGTGGTAATTCTAATTAATTCCTTTATGACTATTTGCACTATTATAATTGATTTATGATTTTTCTTGATTATTTGTGAATTTGTTAGATGTCGCATGCTTAGTCTTAGGTACTTTAGATGCGCCATTCTTGTGAGTTACATATAATTCTTTATAGAATCTACCTTGGCAAAGAATTGAGTCGATGTTTGTTATTTTATGAGCTTTAATTGTCCGGAATTATTAGATGAACCGCATGAATGTGAGAATTGGTGGAATCCCGAGTCCCGGTAACTCTCTCCATCTTGTGACATAAATTGTATATATATTTATCTTTTATTTTTCCTAAAATCAATTCAATGAGTCCGAGTGAACGACAACCTTTTCTTACCACTTTCTACAACATTATTGATTCATATCATGAGGCCTAGCTTAATTTGTTGCACATGGGCTTGCACATGGAGTCTTTGCAAGGCCTAGTTAGCAATACATGGCTAATCAAGGGTAACACCTTAGGCCCAATGAACCCTTCTTAGCTAATATGAGGAGCTTTGTAGGCCTAAGTTTACCCATTTTTTTGTAGAATCTTAAGGGTACAAACAATTATCTATCAAACCTATATATGTAAGAAATTTTATCGCATGCATATGTGTTGTTTTATATATATGTATAGTCTCCTAATTGTATTGTCTCCTAATTGTAGGATCATAAGAAAGTTGTGCGTTTTTTCCGACACCAAGCCGCAACTCATTGGGATTTTGCTAAAGAATGTGAAGTGGTCCAAAAATTAGTAAAGGACCCTGGGCTATATCCTTTGGTTGAAAATTATGTGAAGTATGATTATGTGACAGTCAATTGCTTCGTCGAGAGGTATCATGGTGAAATTGATACCATGCACTTCCCTTTGGGGAGCTGACCTTGATCCATGATGATTCTCAGAACATTCTAGGATTATGGGTTACCGGAAAATCAGTTGCAGAAGGAGATAAATGTCGGGACCTAGAATGGTCGAAGTTACACGCTTTGACTAACAAGCAATTTGGATGGGACTACTAAACTTCTTTGGAAAGCTTCTATGTATCTAAGAAATCAAGGACAAAGATAATCAAACTGAAGCTGCTTAAGGAGAGCTTTGAAAATACGAAGGAGAGAAGCAAGAAGGAACTGTTAATCATCTTGGGCACTAAGGTATTCCCTGACGCTAGTGGGAACATGGTGAGTGCAAACCACCTGCAAATTTGACAGCTGCAATGATGACTCTGTAAGAGAAGATTATAATAGTGATATGTCTTAGTAGAGAAGATTTTAAATGTCCATATATTATTAGTAATGTTGAATCTACTTACTTTGCAGGTAGATCTTGATGGTGGTTTGCAAATAGAGCTTGTTGATAGATCTCTCATCGCTTGTGAAGCTTGAACCATTCTTGTTTGATCTATTTTTGGACGCTTGCGTTCTTGAGAGAAGGATTTTTTTATTTATTTGGTGGGTGCTTTCAGTAAAATTTTCCAAGGGAATGGAGGGGTATTATATAGAATGAAGCTCCAACTGTCATATATTTTAAAAAACTAGCCGTTATTTTTTTAAATTCCACTATGACGGCATGGATGCATAAAACTAATCTATGTCGGTTTTATCTGCTGGTGTTGTATGTTAGTGTTGACACTATACCGGCATTTACTTTAGATTGGGCCCAATTTCTGTATAAAATAAATAAATATCGACATGGATATTGAATAATAATCCATACCGGGACCCAGTGTCGGCTTTCATATCCATATTAACATAAATGCTGACATTGGTGATTTCAAAAATAAATAAATAGCCGTTGACGTTTTTCTCTATATAAAGAGAGCTAATACTTGAACCCAATTTCCCCAAACTTGTGTATTATACATATCCTTAAGACTCTTAACTTATGAAATCCTAAACCCTAGAAAAATCATCTATAAATAACTTAGTATAAAACCTACTTCCACATATAACAAATGGAATCGTTTGACTCCGGGGAAGATTTAGCAATCACCCAAGCATGGTACGCCGCAACTCGAGTTGGATTTATAGATAACACTTCGAGGGAGAACATGTGGGTGAAGATTTTTAACAAATTTAGGCACGATTATGGGAACCCGAAAGGAAGAAGTGCTCAAAAAATCGAGCAACGACACGACATCATCTTAGATGTGGTGGTTGAGTATTTAAAAATCAAACACCGGGTCGTGCATGCTAGCCACAATAGATTTCCCCCTCAAAAACTCATAAGTATCTTTGTGATTTATTCAACACAATCTACTCTTTTCAATTTTCATGTAACAAAATAAGTTTCTGTGTGTGTGTGTGTGTGTTTTTTTATACCACGAAGCCGTGAAAGCGCGTTACTTAGAGGAAAATGGGGAAGCTTTCACGTTTGATGAAAACATGAACTACATGGTAAACAAAGTCACGGAGTACCAGCATTTGGGTGAATCAGAGATGGATTCTTCGTAAGAAGATTGATAGGTTTAGTGGGTTTTTTGTTAGGTTTTAAGGGTAGTTTTTGGTAAGGTTTTGTGGGTAGATCTCTATGTAAACCCTCACGAGTACTATAAATCGTCCACTTGGGTCACCAAGTGGTTCAAAGGCTTCATGCACGTGCTAAGTGCATCTGTGCTTCCTGCGAATAGGATTACAATGGAAATAAATTATAACTTCGGCATACTATGTTAACATAATTCAATGCCGTTACTATGCCGGCGTAGAGAGTATATATAAATCTATGCTGGGATAGAGTGTCAAAAAGTAATGGTTTATGTACAATAAACCATATTCCTGCATTCAATTTCTATACTTATCCAAATCGGTTTTCAATGCCAACATTCCCGTCATATTTAGTAGAATGCCGAAATTTAACATTTTGAAAACTAAATAGCTTTTATATCCACCTTGGTGGGTTCAAATATAGCATGAAAATATTTTATCACATTTTGACGTATATGATATGTACATAGGAAATTTTGTACATCCGGGAATACGTCGGATATTGCATTCATTAATGCGTCATCGTTATCGGTTATGATGACCCTCAGAAGTTGATTTTCCCGGAAGAGTAATTTCAATTGTCCTAATGCCTAATTATAATTATAATCCTTCTTGTTTTCCATTAAATACCAATCCAATGTGAATGATACCTTGTCCGATGTTTGCCTCACGATGTTAAACAACGACATATTGTATTTGTTTATCTTGTAGGTGCAGTCCATCATAAGAACACCAAAACATGTATGATCCAAGTTTGCAAGTAAAGTATGCGAAATGAGTATTTGAAGGCGCTTGTTATCCCGCCCTCTTTTAATGATACGCGTGTAGTTGTGATCCCAAACTATCTTATCAAATTCTTGAATAGCGCTTTTACCCTCCCATTCCACCTTTCTAATAGTTGCTTGTGCGCTATAAATTGTACTTAGAGAAGAAACGTTCGTCTGATCCTTTTCCTTAAAGCCTCTGAGAATTTTTCTTGGTTTGATACATGCTTTGGTTAATCTCTTTACATCCTCCATTTCATGAGGTTTTAGCTTCGCAAATAGGGAGTGACCAACAAAATCTTCCGGATCCGGGTGGTTATGGCGGCCGAACCATACTACACAATCCCATACATTGTCTCTTAAATGGAATACAAGCTTAAAGGGGAAATTATCCTTACTCGTACGAGTCTTGTATACCCTATTAGTGTTCTTTGGATATGCATAACCCTTTCTGTTATAGCTATTCTTCTCTTTGTATTCCCCACTTCTCTCGCAATCCATCTCAAAACGAATCTTTGGACCTTGGGTATTCCTCACCAACACATACATGTTCTTATGAGCCATCTCTTTAGCCCAAACAATTGCTTCCTTATCAGATTTTATTCCCTACATAAGGACAACAATAGGAGATTATAAGGTTCATTATAAGAAATCCTTAATTAAAGTTCAAAATACTAGGTGAAAACTATTCTTGGGTAACATACCAGAGTAATTTTATAGTATTCCGACTAGGGCTTCACATGGGCGGGTTTGGGAGGGTATTATCTAAAACCAACCTCGCACCCACAGACTGCGGGTTTTTATTTTCATAACCAACCTCGCACCCACAAACAACGGGAGGGTTATATTCAATAATCATTCACACCCTAGCTTACCTTGAAAGAGATTTGAATCGATAGAAACTAAATCATTAATCCCTAATCGATTGTTGGTGATGAGTCGAAGCAGTTTTTGTTGTTATCGTAGGTGAAGAGAACTGGGGAACTAGGAAGAAGAGAACTGAGGAACTAGGAAGAAGAAGAAGTGAAGAACTGAGGTCTGAGGAGGCGCCTAACAGAGAGGAAAAGTCGAAGAGACTAGTACCACTAGGGAAAGAGGGTTACTAGTACCACTAGGGTTTTGATAACGGACGACTAGGATTAGTTTTATCAATGGTGTATATTTAGCGGGTTTTTTCGTGCGAGTTTGGGCGGGTATTAACTAAAACCAACCTCGCACCCATAGAAAGTGGGTTTTTATTTTTATAACCAACCCCGCACCCACAACGGACGGGTTCAGATTAAAAACCCACAGGTTTAGCGGGTACGGGCGAGTTTGGGTATGATGGGGGGTCTTGTGCAGCCCTAATTCCGACGTATCCCGACCAAACGGTCATGCAATTTTTGGATCAATATATGTCACAATCTAAGGAACGAATGAAAAAAAATTAAATTAGTTATTATTTAAAAAAAAAATACTATACCGGACCCACAGTTCCGGCATGCTTTGGTTGTTCCGGCTTTCTCTAACTAAACCCAAACTGAAAAACAAAGTTGAAATGGTTCCGACATAAAAATTTCATTGGAAATCAACGCCGAAACTATGGTGCTGACATGCTAATTACCTAAGGTTCAACGCCGGTACTTAGTGTCGTCTTGGTCGATACTTAATCAACCACGCTGATATCTAACTTTGAAAGTCACTTATTCCTATATGTTTTTTTGGAGGTACCGGCATGGTAAGGTTAGAATTAAACCATGCATGTAGCATATTTCATAGAATATTCCTTGGTACGTAAAAAGTAACTTCTAAACCGATATAGTTATTGGGTTGAATACAATGTCGGCCTTCATTGCAAAATGGGGGATATAATTTGGCCGGCATGGATGTAGTATGAATACCATGCTTGCGGCATTGTATTCATACTACGTTAATGTCGGCACCGAGCTTTTTCAGCTGCAACAATGGCGAAATCAAAGAAAAAAACCAAATTTTCAACTCATTAACCCATGTACCTGAGTATGGGGAGTGCTTGTATGTTGAACTTGTTTGCTTTCCTGGGTTGGTTCTTCACGAAACAATTCATGCTCATAAAAATCATGATCCAAGGGTGTTAGTTCCACATATAATTGCAATTGTGAATTGTTGTCATTAGTAGAAGATTCAAGATATGCTCTTTTCAGCAGCAATTCTCTCTTCACAATCATCCACCATTTTCACCAATAAAAGTTCTCTCTCAAATTTCCCCCCTCTTTCTACTCTCACCTCACTCAAATATACACAATAATCATTTAAAAAATACTTATGCATTTCCCTAATTATAATTAAACACTAAACCTGATTAGTGAGGGGTAGATTAGGAATTCGTTAAAATACATAGATAAGGGGTGACCCTGATTTACTATTTATATCCAGTTTGTCTTTTGCCTCTATCCCAGAATTAGTTTAAGTATCCCCCAATTGCGCGTTCATCTTATATGCATCTCAACTTTGAAATGTCAATATTTCCTTGACTATCACTGGTGGCATAAAATATTGTATGTGTTGTTGTGGGATTGTTCTTCAACTGATGATGGCATGTTGAAGAACATCTGTTCCTATGAAGCATGAGGTGGACTCCATTCTAGTCTCTTATATAACTAAAGTTTATACCATCATTGAATGATAAGAGGAGATAGAATTGGAAGTTTACTAATCAAAAAAGTTCCCTGGTACTACAGTTTTCATTCCTTTCCGGTTAACATCTTATCTGTCCTATAATCTAAGGTATGAACCTAACTATAACATGTTATGATTGTGAGCTATCTAGTTACAGAATAGAAGATCCTAAACATTCAGTAAAGTCAGCATAAAGTAAACCTTTCTAAACATGGAAGACTAATATTGAATCATGCTTCATGCTTAGCCTAAAGTAATCATGTTTAGTTGCTGAAATTCTAACAACATTCTCTTGAATAGCTCCATAAATGCAGGACAAAATCCATTCTCCCAAAGAAGCATCAGTTTTCAAAAGAAATGAGAGTAAACTCCTTTCTCCTGGATAAGTTCAATATGGAATCCATGCTAAGATCTTCATAGTTTGAAAAACACAAGAAAAGTACAAATAAAGCAAAGCACCAATAAAGCAATCAAAACACAAATCAACACCAGAAAAGTACAAGTAAAAACTCAGAAGAAAGAAACAAATGTACAAATAAAACAAGCAGGTGTACACATTCTTATTAACTAGCACTTGAGTCAATAAGTAAAAGTATAAAAGTATATGCGATGAGATGACAAAGTACAAACAAAATAGAGAACAAAGTGAAAAGCAGGAAAAAAAAGGAAATAATGCTACCACGAAAGTAGCAGTCTAGATATAGCTCAAAAGAACCAAGACAGGGGAATGCAGAAATAACTTGTTCATCAGTAGCATAGAGACTTGCATGTGGTTTTATTGGCATCTTGAGACATAGGAGCTTGAATGATAACCCCTGACTGAGATTGGCCCATTTCATCCATTCGTAAACGCTGCTACCTCTAGAGTCTGGAGGAATTACCATAACAGCATGACCTGGAGCAACTGGATTCAATCCTTCTAGATTAGTAGCTTGTGACTGACTTGTCATTTTCCTTGAGCTTTCTGCAGACACCCTTGATGTTTCTGATGATGTTGGATTTCTTATAAACCTCAGCAATTGATTGAGCTCGGTAATTAGGCTATTTGCAATTGTTTTGCATCGTCTCTGCTTATGGTTAGCCACATAACATTTGGTGAAAACGTGAAAAGGTTGGTCTTGATAGTAGAACATGACTTTGACCTTTTCCCCTTTTATCCTTTCAACTTTTACTCCTCTCCTCCAAGGGGTATCAACAGTGATCTTAACACTGACAGTAACCTGTTTATTGGGTGTAGCAATTCCATTTGGAGGATCCACCTTTTGAACAAATCTGCCCATCTTCTCCGCAAAAGATCTAGTTTGGTATTCTTGGGGTTGATTCCTCAATTCAAACTCCACCACAAGATGATTCCAATCAAGATTGTTTACTTCAACTGAGAACTAGATGGCTACCTAAACACATACCGGCAAATAGTTAAAAAGGAAC
Organism: Papaver bracteatum; assembly: GCA_023529315.1. NCBI lineage: Eukaryota > Viridiplantae > Streptophyta > Magnoliopsida > Ranunculales > Papaveraceae > Papaver > Papaver bracteatum. The sequence goes on along the minus strand of JAJJWX010000284.1, from coordinate 101,912 downwards.
TCTATGAATAGCACATCCTAAATCAGCTGCCCATTGGCTAATTTTCGGAGAGAAAAATGATGTGGGAAAGAACCAATTAACCTCTTCTGACTACTATTAATTTTCAACTGTCAGAGCACCTCACCTCGACATTGTATGACAACTGTTCCTTTAATCTTTCCCAAACAGCCGGTCCTTCTGAATGAAGATTCACATAAAGATTTACAAATCGCACATCTGATGGCCACAGAATCGAGTAGAAGGAACTTCGTTTTGTTATTAGACCTTCCTCTCTAAGCCATGTATACATAGAGAACCTAAGTTTAATTCTCTCTACATCATAAGAAAAATATTTAGGATGTGCTACCAAGTACTGCAAAGGTTTACCTAAATGATCTGCTAGAAGCTTAATCTTCGTCTCAATCACATCCTTTGTCTGTTCGAGCACAAAAGGAGCAGATTTGATCATCTTGCAGACGTCATGGTGGTCTAATCCTGCATTTACCAAGTAGTCGAATCTCTCCTGTAACTGGTCACCTTTACCACGAAACTCCTTCAGAGCTTTAACAAAGTCCTCTGTATTTTCCACATATCCTATCCTCAACAAGAATGCTGTTTTCTCCCGAAGATGTTCATGTCCACCAGTATCACACTTTTTTGCAGCAAAAGCAATCAACTTTTGAGGGTCTTCCTTTATGATCTCACACAACTTTTGTGGGCTTATGTTTAGCTGACATAGAACTGTTCTAGGTTGCTTCTTCAAAGAACAACAACCGAATGCATGTGTGTGCGAACGGATAATCATGGCAATATCTTCAGTTTCCATTTTAATCTCTGACAGAAAATGCAGCGCCCCCAACAGATTTTCAGTAAAATTCCCAGCTACGAGTAGGGAATGTTGAAGGAACAAGAATACTATTATTTCCGCTGAAAGACCTATTTTCAGTAATAGAGCTACCAGTTTATAGATCTTATTCCCAGAATCTTCAAACAGAAAATCAGGATGTTTGTCAAACAATCTTCCAATTTCTAACTTTTTGAAACCCATTTCTTCAAGGAATTCCATCATGACAAGCATTTTATTCCAACTATATGTGTTCCCATTCGATAAATACTCTCTAATCCACCTGCAGCTTAATACCCCAATACTGTCTAACTTTTGAAGAAACTGAACAAAATCTTGATTAACAATTCCTGTCAAGAGTGTTGGATAGCATGTGACTAACGCAATAATAGTGGGTTTACTCAGACCCATTTCATCTTCATAAGCTCGAAGTTTTGCAGCCAAGACCCCATGGTCAAATCTAAATATCTCATTCGCTTCCTTGTACATCTGACCAATCTTGTCACGAGAAATCCCGTAGTTACAAAGAACATGATAATTATCAAGCAATATCTTTTCATCACCGAGAAACATCAAATCACGCGGAAGAAGTGAAGTAAACTCAGATGGTGCCAAACCCAAACTCTCAAAGAACGGTTCAAACTCATTAATGGGGTGATATCTAAGATACTTCGTCAACGACTGACTAATGCCTTTATCATTATCAACCTTTGATACAAGTGTTTGAAGAAATATAGGAGAATTCTTGCTTATATGTTCTGCATCATTATACTGCAAGTTTCTAGTGTAATGTAGGTAATCAAACAATACACCTTGTGCATCGTTGCAAGCAACCTTCCATACTCTATTTGCATTAGAAGAACTTTGTGATTTGCTTGACATATAAGAATATCCACCACTATCAAAACAATGCTTTTTCACCAAATTGAAGTGTTCTAAAGGTTCAACAGAACTAATTGGAGTAACATAACAAAGATTGGCATTCATAAACGCTCTAACTCCTCGAGGAATGATTCTTCGGAGTATCATGGCAAATATAAACTAGAATTTGATGATATGTTGGCAAAATTTGAAGGAATTCTACAAAATTTGGTAGAAATTGACAGATTATTACTCTATAACCTAGAATTTATAATGTATCACTGACAGTTTAGCAACTCCAACATATCAAATATTTCTACCCTCAGAAATCTCTGTATAATGAAGCTAAGCTCTAACATAACACAATGGAAATAAGAAAGAGCGCAAGAACACACTAGTATACATACAAGAGAATGGAATTGAGACTCAAAAAATCAAAATTTAGAATCTGGGTTTGTTTAGTTTTACCTTAATTTCATGGGTTTCAGCTCTTTTATGCTTTCACGGGAGAAAATATATGCAGTTTCTTTACTGAGTCGGCCATGAGAGATGGTTTGAAGCTTGGGGTTTTTAGCGGAGCCCTAAACCGGGTTTATTGGAAGTAATCTTTTCCGATTCCCATTTCCCAACACAAAATATGATATGTATAGTTACACCCTGATTACACCGCTTTCTGGGGGTAGATATCACTTACGAATTCTCATATGGGGCACCCATTTGACTTTCAATGGATGTTGAGAAAGTCATTGTTGGAGTTTGTGAAGTTTATAAATGTGATGCTAGTGAATGGCTTTTGATTGTGTGATCCACCACCACTACCACCGGAGCAAGCTGATGGCTCATTACATTTTTTTACTTCTTCAACTTACTGATCCAAATATTTAGGTTTAATAAAACAACAATACAGAACCCAAATGCTATGCTACTAATTACTATAAGCATGTTGGAGGAAGCATGTGCCTAGTGGTGTTATAATAAGTTTCAGTAGACCGGCTTCCTACACCACCTGAGTTCCATGGCTGCTAATAGTAGGTATCAGTTTACTGGAGAGGGTACCAAATCTCATATACCACAGAACCCTTTGTAGTTTGTCCTATATAAAATCTGGTACCCTTTCCTATAAACCGGTACCACAAATAGCAATGTTGCTAAGTTGAGTTATTAGTTTGTATCCGTACGGTTATGGACTCGACTGGTCCGAACCGGACTTTCAATATCCCCACTCCAATTAATGGGTCCATGTAGAGGTGTAAATTGGGCTGTGCTAGCACGAGCACACCAAAGACAAAGACGCTAAAATTTGAGCACAAATTTCACTCAAAGACGTGACTTAGCTTAGCCCAGCACGGCACAACACATTAGTTAAATGGGACGTGCTGGGTTTGACTAATTGGCACAGTAGCACAACACAACACGCGGCACAGATAAGCACGTGGCCCAGCACAACACGTTATAACATGTACAAATACACCATATAACAAGTCATAATGCATCAAATTTTTTGTATATTTCACAAAAGAATTCTAGCTAGTTTTTAACATTTTATGCTAGCTTATTTATAACAACACATATAATACCTTAACATTTGGAAAATATATTTCAATATCGTTGTTATAATGTCATCACTATATTTAACTTGAACATTAATTTACATGACAATAATCCAATTTTATATTTGATGGGATATTTCTTTTTATTGAATAAACTTGTTAATTCTTGTGATAATGTCCGACTTAATGTATACATTAAGTGATTTCAAAAAAATTATAGCACGTGTGCCAGCACGGCACAACACGCACGTTTATTCGTGTGCTGTGCCAGTGGGCTGTGTTGTGCCTAGCTTTTGACTAGTAAAGCACAACACGTCACAGCACGGCACATGGCACGTGAAGCACGCGACTTTGTGTGCCGGGCTGTGCCGGGCCGGCACGTTTTACACCTCTAGGTCCATGAATAGAGTCCGTTTAGAAACTTAAAAAGGCAAGCTTGAGGTTTATATAGTTAGTCTTTTTTTCCGTGGGAAACAGTCACAAGAATTTGCTTCAGTTGCCTTTTAGGTTTGTTTCTCAATTTCTCCTTTGCAAATCAAAACCTAGAGTTTCCGCAGAATTAACAAACGAGGAGTAATGGCTGTTCCTGATGAAGCAAAATATGAAGAAGGTGACAAAACTGAACAAGGTTAGTTTCATAGCACCATACTCCGAATTAATGATTCTAACTATGTTTTTAGACCGTTTTTATGGTACCACGTTTTACTGCTCTCTGTGGTTAATGTGTTTGTACACTTGGATTTTCAGTCAAAGATAAGGAAGTTGTCAATTTTGTTATCACCCTTGATGAGAAGAGCGAAGAAGAACTGCATGAGGAGGAGCAAAATAAGAAGAGCCACTTGAATGTCATACTCATAGGTCATGTTGGTATGTCTCTATAACATAAACTTTGCGAGCCCGTCTTGGTGACAACTAAATATTTCATGCATGTTCACAAGTATTATATATGTGGTGTATTTTGTGGTGCAGATGCAGGTAAATCCACAGCTGGTGGGCAGATACTTCTTCTCAGTGGACAGGTTGATGAAAGAACAATCCGGAAATACGAGAAGGAGGCCATGGACAATGGTCGAGATAGTTGGTAAAGTATCTTGTAAATCTTAAATTTGTTAGGGTTATTGTGTTGTATACTGATTTGATTTATTGTTGCTAATATGAACTCGAACCTTTTCCACTGTTAGGTATATGGCATATATAATGGATACTGATTCGGAGGAGCGTGAAAAGGTATGCCCTGTATACTATGAATATTACAGTGTATATCTCGTGTGTCTAGGATTGCTTTGATTCATGAAATTAATTAAGTTTCTTTCTGGTTTTCCTTATATATAGGGAAAAACAAAGGAGGTTGGTAGAGCGCACTTTGAGACCGAAAACAAAAGATTCACACTCTTAGATGCTCCGGTATGTAATCGTTTAAACTATTGCTTAAACTTTTCACTGGCTTTTAGTTCAAAAAAGAAGTGTATGTATAGGAGGAGCCCTTTCTATATTTACTTATGTTTGATTCTGGATTTATCAGGGTCACAAGCATTATGTCTCAAATATGATAAATGCGGCATCTGAAGCAGATATAGCGGTTCTGGTAAGCGTTTTGAGCTTCCTCCATGTTTGCTTTACTTGATTCCTGTCGAATTGGCCTCCTTGTTTATTTTACTTTTGTATCACTTTTCTACGTACATGTAGGTAATATCTGCTAGGAAAGGTGAATTTGAAAGTGGATATGAGGGAGGTGGACAGACGCGTGAGCATGTCCTCCTGGCCAAAACATTTGGTGTGTCTAAGTTAATTATTGTTGTCAACAAGATGGATGATCCGACAGTAGAATGGTCACAAGAGAGGTGCTTATACAATGTGCTTCAACTTGTTTTTGCGATTCTTATGTTTCTCCTCTTTCAAATTCTGCAATAATTTCCTTACGTGTTATATCTTTTAGGTACAATGAAGTCAAATCAAAGATGACTTCTTTCCTTAGATCTGCGGGTTACAGTGCAAAGAAAGGTATGCCAGGACCTTTAAGTTTTCATGACTTGTTTTCTCTCTTTTTGGGATTCTTGTGTAATGGTTGTTAAAGACTCCGAGTGCATTTCTGAAGTCGGTTACATTTATATGTTTTGCTCTTTTCGCTCATGTATGTTTATCCAGTCTACTACTTTAAGAAAGCGTAATCACCAGTTCTGGATATATTACCTTGTCGTGTGTAGTTTCCCTTATCGGGTGATTATTTTTCTCTTGCAACTTGCAGATGTTCAATTTCTCCCAATTTCAGCGCTGCTTGGGTCTAACATGAAAACTCGGATACATGAGAGCGAGTGTCCTTGGTGGGAGGGTCCAAGTCTCTTTGAGGTTTTGGATGCCTTAGAAATTCCTCAGAAAGATCCGAATAGTCCAGTCAGGTAGGAAGTTTGTAGAAATGTTGGGTTATTACTTGATACAGTCTTCTATTTCCTTTCGACTATATATATCTGCATATCTGTCAGAGCACATTTCTAACCGGTTATACAATTTTATTTTTCCTTAAGGATGCCAATTATTGGCAAATTTAGAGAGTTGGGAACTAATGTTTTGGGAAAAATAGAGTCTGGTAGCATTGGGGAGGAAGATACCCTGCTGATTATGCCCAATCAGGTAAGGCGGTCATCTCATTGTATTACTTTACTCGAGCACAATGTCATCTCATTGTACAACGGTACTAATAATAATTGTACAAATCAAAATAACAGGCCCAAGTGAAAGTGCTTGAGGTGTATTGCGATGAACAAAAAGTTAAACGTGCTGGTCCTGGTGAAAATGTCCGAGTCAAATTGTCAGGGGTGGAAGAAGCAGATATATTGGCTGGCTTTGTCTTGTCTAGTGTGGGTAAGTTCTCAAAGCGGATATGTAAACACTAATGGTAGTGTTCTTTTTCTACTATCATCCACTTCTTGTATCTAATCGGGTATATAACTTTTCTATTTGCAGAAAACCCAGTAACGGCAGTGACCGAGTTCATTGCCCAATTGCAGATCCTAGAGTTGCCTGATAAAGTACGTGCACACACGCTTCAAGGACTAATTTCATTTAGGGATACACCTTACTCCTCTATGTGTAGCATACACGCCCTTAAACTATTATAAATCAAACTGAAATCTCATTCTGCTGTCGTAAACTACAACTCGTGTTTCCTCAGATAAGAACTGTTTCAAACTTAAATAAAATTTCAAAGAATTGAGAGAAGAGTTGAAGGTATAGTTTCAAATGAAGAATGCAAAATTATTTGAACGCAAAATTGACCAGATTCAAAACATCCGCTAAAAATACAAGGCTCAATTTAAAATTCTCGAGATTCTTCTCGAGGCACAAAATCACTGACACGAAGGAAGATGCTCCTTTATCCAAAAGCGAGAAGGCAAAGAATTAAGAATGGTGAAAAAGATAGGGTCTGTGCCCACGCCACGCCCACGCCCACGCCCACGCCGAGCCGAGCCGAGCCGAGCCGAGCCGAGCCGAGCGAGCGTTGTATGCACCGCGCGAACGGGAAAAGGCAATAAGAAATGCAATAAGGTTTAGGCAACCTTGCCATAGTCTAGGGCTTTCCCCAACACAAAGGTCTAAAGACCCAAAGGGCCATTGCTTTTTCATCTGTCTCTTCATATTCTGCATACCTTCCTATATTGACTGTTATATTCTTTTGTTGTTCCAGACTATCCTCGCTGCACCTTACAAGGCAATATTACATGCTCATTCTGCTGTCGTAGTGGATTGTGAGATTGTTGAGCTAGTGCACCAAATTGACCCAAAAACTAGGCAACCTATCACAGAGAAGACTCCTTTTGTTAAGAATGGTGCTGTGGTTGTATGCCGGATTCAGGTAAACTCTTGGATAGCTACTCTTCACGATCCTTGTTTACGAATGGAATTCGGAACTGGGTCTCAATTGCAAATCTGACTTATCCGAATCAGTCTTATTGACTGAGTTGACCTAGGCCGATATCTGTTTTGACCCGTTGACCGAGTTAACCCTTTGACCTTAACTTGTTGACCTTTGACTCTAGGCTTGACTTTGGCCTAGACGTTGACTTTTAGTTGACTCAGATGGAATGGATTAGTGGACTTGGGCTTATGGCTACATACAAGATTGTAAGTATTCATAAGACTTAGCTACATAGGTATTACACAATTTTTTATTTTCTGCTAATTTAGTTCATTATTGTGCTTTTTAGGTTAGCAATTTGATGTGTATAGAAAAGTTCTCAGACTTTCCACAGCTTGGACGATTTACCCTTCGTACTGAAGGTAATATGCAGTGCAAATTTCTAGCGTCTTTCATCTTTGTGCGCTGGTGTAGTACTAATGATGATCGTGGTACTTTCTATACAGGTAAAACTATTGCATTTGGGAAAGTAATTAGCATCTGAACCGAGGCTGGCGGATTATCAACAATGAAAGTAAGTCACAAAGCATTAACTTCACCTGAATATGTAGTTTACTATTTGGTTCACATTTGCTAAGTTCGGAGCATGGGAGTAAAATGTTCAACCTAAAACACACGACCTTTCTTTCATTAAATTGATATTTGGTTTCTGCAAGTCCGCCCTTCCATCATCTTCCAGGGACAAGAATTCCACCTTGTCCAGTGACCAGAGAAAATATGATCACTCAAATCTCACTCGGGTGAAAAAATCTGCACAACAATCTCTTGCTTTGCCAATCAGTGAGGTTTCCCGTCACACCAGTGCTAGCAACAAATGTTTACGCAAAGAGAAGAGTCATGAGAGACATCCTGATAAGGGAAGTGGCAAACATCCAAACGGTGAGTTATTCAAATAAGGGTGACTCTACATTTGTCCAGTCACGCAGCTCAGATAAAAGTGCATAAGTCGAGAGGATGGCTAAGCTGAGCCAAATGTTGGGTTATTTGAGGTAAGATTTTTTTTTTTTTTAGTTCACTTTTCATGCTTGAATATTAATTCCAACTTCAATTTTCGCTTGTTTATTCAGAGATTGTCCGATGCGTTGAATTCAAGTCATTCAGGAAACTGAGCCTCCCGCGGACGGTGACTATTCAGATTCTCCTAGTTTCATTTTGATGCGACACATTTTGATGTCATTGGAACCATCTTCTATTTTATTTTATCTTCTAAAGTAGTACGCGATATGCGAAAAAAAGTTTGCTCTAGCAGCTTGGATGGTGAATTGGTGGTTCCCAGTTCAGTTTTTTACTTCAAGGGCAAAAATGAAATTTCCATCATAAACCACCACCCCCCTAGATAAACCACCACCCCCCTAGATTCACCCATCCAAGGGCTCTAGCAGCTGCTAGAGCAAAATCGCCTCCACGATATGCTGCTCCACACTTTCAGATATCCTTTTAGGTTTTTTTAACTTCTTCAAGATAGTTTGTCTTCTTTGATTAATTACTATAAGCTATTAATGGTTTAAAGTATAAACTAATTTACTTGTAGTCCTTCATCTACACCATCTCCCCCAAGATATAGTTTTGCATGATTGTCTACATATTTTATTTTATTTTCGAACTCAATTAGAATAAGAATAACTCAAAAATTTTTACAAGGTGCAGAGAAACAAACGTAAAAGCTAAAAGAATACCCTATTGTCAGAAGCTGCTTACCATGGTAGGAATGAGATCCCAGGTGGTGCACCCAGAACTTGTGAGATGAAACGAAGTAGCATAACATAAGGGACCAGAACAAAATCATAGTTGTTGTAAGAATTTTTTCTGGGATCGATGTTAATGGAGGTGGTGGTGGAGGGAGAACCGTATGAAAATGCCCCAAAATAGACCCCATAGTTGTGAAAATGCCCGGACCGTTAGGCGAAAGATTAAAATGCCCCAAAATGATATCAAAATGCCCCAATCTGTTAAAGTTGCCGTTAAACATGGTTAAGTGGTCAATTTCACAACCATGTGGTCCGCACGTGTGATAAGATGACATTTATACCCTTTTGACATTTTGGGGCATTTTTTGGCTTCTAGGACATTTTACAATCGTGTTTTAAACAGTTTACACGTGGCAAAGATTCAGAAATGTACGGTCGCAGATGAGGATGTATTTTACAAAAATGATAGTTATTTTTTACAAGACCAGCGTTGCGATAATTCGAAAACAAAAGATTAAGTGGATATCAATTCAAACCATAGATTCATAAAAAAAAGACTATTAACTCATGAATTGAGAAATAAAACCATTATTGTCTCCATACTTTTTAAAACCATAAACAAAAGACTGTTAAAATTCTTAAACATAAACTGGCTACTAGTATGTCTACCATTAAAACTTCTTAGGTCTAGAAATGCTGAAAAAACATAAATGAACAGGGGCCCAACATTTTGGGAAATTACTGATATTTAGTTAGGATTTCTAACCCTTTTTGATGATGGTTCAGTAATGTTGATTGTTTGGCTAGAAATCTTAACAGGACCATTATAAGTCTGGTTAAAACATACAGTAAAAGGTGTAGAAGAAGTAGATGGATGTGGCACCTTCCTTTTAGCCCCAACATCAGCTGCAGTAGAGGAGGATTGTGCAGTTGTCTTACCCTTTACCTGGGACCAGCTGAAGAACAAGATGGTGTAGTAGCAGCTGCTTTGCCCTTTGACAATGGTGGTATATCAGCAGATTTCTTTGATGCAGATGTTGTTGCAGTAGTTGGTGCAGACAAGGCCTTCCTCATCTTCTTTGTTGGTGCAACAGTAACACATAACTCATCTCCATTAACAGAACACTCCTTTCTTACTCCTAGACTTTTTTGGCTCATCTCCATTCTCCTCATCTTCTTTTTTAGCTCCAGATAGATACGAAAATTAAATTCAACCAAATACATCAAGATTTTTTTATGGGATTTCTCTCATTTGATGCCTAGAAGGCAGAACACACAAAGAAGGCAGAACACACAAAGAAACACACTTCTCCAAGGGTATGCAATGCAAAATAAATGATGCATGTACTTAGAAGGCAGAACACACAAAGAAACACACTTCTCCAAGGGTATCTATCGCATGTATACTTCCCTAAAGATCTGATAGGGACAAACTATTCAGATAAAAATCAAAAACCTACATTTAAAAAGAGGGAATTCAATCCACTAAGTCCTACACATTACACTAAGTAAATGAACGCACAGATTGAATCAAAAACCTACATTTAAAAAGAGGGAATTCAATGATCAATCCACTAAGTCTTACACATTACACTAAGTAAAAGAACGCACAGATCGTCTCTTGTCTCCCTTAACAGATGCTACAAAATCTTAAGTTTCAAGTTCTAGCTAATCGGAAAGTTGGATAGTTATTAATTAATAGGCAATAACTCTCCCTATTCACATAAATCTTGAACTTAATAGTAAAATCATTGTGCATATCGAACTTGCAGTGATTGCCAAATAACATAAAAAGAAATGACTTTCACTATACTAGTAATAAAAATACGCCACAGATAGGTTTCAGGATCTTGTGTCTTAGAATGGTTCACCAAGAATCACTAATTTGTTAACTGATCTTTGTGAACGGTCCAACATTTTAATCCCTAATTTCGTTTTATTCAAACCCTAATTAGAGTTATTGAAACCCTACTTACAACTGTGGTGAAACCCATTCTACAGCTAATGAAACCCTAATTTCAAATCTACTCTCTGAAATCCTAATCGCAGATACCAGCAGAGCAAGGTTGGGTTTCGAAAACCACAAATCGTAAAACAAAATTAGGGTAATAAGTTACCTGTTCTTCGCTGCAACTTCACAGTTCTTCCCCGTCTCTCAATCTCTCTCTGTCTCTCTCTCTCTCTCAATCGTTCTGTGTTTTGATATTTCTGTGGCTCATTGAGAAGATAAGATTGTGGTACTCGAACGAACCACACGTTTGGTACAGGTGTCAGTCAAATCCACGTGTCAACAGTCAACATTGCACGCGTGTAATGGGTCCCGAGCTATTTCCGTCGAAGGGAATTTTGGGGCATTCGTGTAACAGTTGACCGGTCAAAAAATTAAAAATGCCCCATTTTTACTATTATTAAAAAAACTAGGGGTGCACATACCTTATCCATACCCGCCAATCCTATCTTACCCGCCAGTGTTTTAACCGTATCCTATCCTACCCATTATTTGGCGGGTAGGGTGACGGTTAGAGATTTCTTACCCGCTGTTAAATGGGTAGGATGACGGGTAAAACACGAAATTATCCTACCCTACCCGCCTAATATTGAAAAGACAAAATAACCCTTCCATTTTTTTTTTTAACCTGCCCATATTTTCGTTATTTTAAAACTTACCATGGGCAAACTAGAAACTTGATTTTTCATACCTATCTGGCTACTCTTTTCTCTTCTTTCTTGTTCCCCTCAAATCGAACGGAAGATATAACCCATCATCGCCTTTCCCAGTTTAAACCCTAGACCTTACTCCTCTTGAATTCACGTTCATCTTTCAAAGGTCTCGCTCCTAGTTAGTAAGTTCGCGAATAATATTCGTATAATTCGCGAATCCGTCCGTATCGACCGAATCCGTACGTATCGACCGTATAATTGTAACTCCGACTTAGATTCGCGAATTTTTAGCTTAAATCGAATTATACACGTATTTACGAATTACCGAATCATACGCCCCGTATAATACTTTGCCACATCATCAATAAATAATCATTATTTTTTATATTTTTGACTTTTAAAATTTTACATACACTAATCTGATTCCAATACCATCAACGTTCATGTTATTTGCTGATTGTGATGCACATATCATATGTATAGTTCATGAAAAGTATTAAACTATAGTATTTTAGGAGAGATTATATTAAAAATGATTTTTTAACAGGTTCATATATGCCGAATTTTGTACGCCAATGCATATCTCTAAAACGAATTATACACGTCATTACGTATACCGTTCCAGACATCGCTTTAAATCACGAATCGTTGACCGGATTTTTGACCGAATTTAACTTTTACGAATCCGTATAATATTCGTATGTATCCCGTTCCGAACGTATCTCGTACCACGAATTGCTAACTAGGATCTCGCTTAAAACCCTTTAGTCGGTTGGTTCGTTTACACCCTAATAATCTAATTCCGGCAAATCTGATGGAGAAGGTTTGAATTGACGTCCAATCTTAGGTAATCACATAATTCATATTTTTTTCCCAATAATCTGAATGGGTTTGTCTTTTTATATCTGAAAATTTCATTTTTTCAATGATCACCGTTGTTCGTCTCTCTTTATTTGATTTTCATCACATCGAGTTCTCATCTGCGATTTCTGTATGTTTTCATGGTTGTAAGTGGTTTCAGGTTTGACCGATGTATTCTTGTTGAATTTTTTGGGAGTAGATTCGATTTACTGTGAATCAGTGCTAACATGATGTTCATAGTTGTCTCTGAAATTAGTGAATGATGTTCAATTTGATTAATCTGTTTTTTTCATAGATTTGTTGTAGGTGTATTTGTGTAATTGCATCTGATTTTGGGTATCATTCTTCAATTTGATTTGATTTGTATTGTTTTTTTTTTGTTGTTGTTCATTTCCTGATTTGATGAGTTCTGTATGGGTATGCAAAGATATCTAAACCATTCTCTAGAGTAAATTATTCTGTGTCTCTGGAACCTTATCATTTTTCCTTAGGTATATACGGGGAACCTTATCATTTTCTTGAATTCAAACCAATTTAGTAATCTATCGTCTTTAAAATACCTCGATTTATCTTGCATGTTGCAGACCGATAGAAAATATAGTTTTGGCACCCTTTGCTTAGAATTATCATCCATAAAATAGGTCAGAGGTTTAGCAAATCTCCAGGTATTAAGCTTGAATAGTATTGATTTATCCGAGCTTACGTCCACAGAAGGGAATTTTGTTGAATTCAGGGATCTTGAGTAGTTGTCTTGGGTATTTGTGGATTTTGATGATTTTGTATGTTTACTAATGGCATTAGTCTAATGCTATGGTGTTTAATTCTTTGCAGGCCTGAAGACCTTCGAATTCCATTTGAAAGATTTAGACAAGTGAGTGATGTGTATTTTCCTAAAGATTTTTACTCAGGGTGAGCTTTTCTACTGTGAATTTTGTGTGAAAAATAGTATTTGATTGCTCTGCTTGCACAAGTTTTTGCTTTAGATCAATTTTTTAATTGTCCAGTTGTGCTATAGCTTTCTGTTTCATTGATTAGATGGATTCTATGCAAGTGTTTGACTGGTGGGTTATATAGGTGGGTAGACATTGGTTTAGGAAATTTGTCGTGTGAGTATTAGGTTCTCGACTTTTAATACGTATCTGTTCATGCTTGTTATATTGTTCTGCCTAGGTAATTTCTTTAAGTGTGAAAATAAATAGTGTTTCTAGGGGGAGAGGTTCTGCTTTTGCTGTACAAGGTCGATTGAATTATTGTGCTTGGTTTTTATGGTGGGTTACTTTTTGAACTGGTTGGTCAGGGGTATGTTGGTTTGAAGTTAAACAAGCCCGAGCCCCAGTCTTGATGAAGAAGTACTGTCTAGCATTGCCTAATTTTCCCAAGGGTGTTAAGAGTATTGTTCAAATGAAGAATGTTCTTGTATGAAGAGTAATTGTTTAAAGAACAAAGATGGTGAAACAACACTTCAAAATGCTGTGATTGCTGGAAATTTTGAAGCTGTAAAAGCAATGGTGCAAAAGAACCCAAAATTGACCCTCATACCTGATAATTATGGATGGATTCCTTTGGTAAATTAACTATGTTTTACCATATATCATTTGTCTGTGTGACTCTAGTTTGAATTAACTCTGTTTTACCATTATCATTTGTTTTCTAAATTAACTTTGTTTGGTTTTCCCTGTCCGCGTACAATTGTGTTGCCATGCATACAAAGCAGACATTGGAAATTATTGGGTGGGAAAACCAGCAGACATAGAGAAAGCTGGGGAAAGTTTGAATGCTGGAATTCCATCAAGAGGTATAGTTAAATAGTGCCTTTTGATCAACATTTGATACACACCAAGGCAGTTAAAAAACATTTGTGACAGAATGATGCATATATAAACAGCCGCATATGTTTTTTCTTTTCCAGGTTCAATCCCTTTTATCAAGCAGTTATACAACAAAAAATTGATGAATGAAGAAGCTGTAGCATTGGTTAAAAGCATTTGTGAAAAAATCACCTCCTCAATGAGTAGCGCAGAAATCGAAGAGTTTTTCCAACGTACAAACATCCTGGGCACGGCAGCGAAATCTGGAACGGTTGAACTTGTAACTGAGTGTTTAGAGAATTTTCCTGATCTAGTTTGGGTTCGAATGGGAGAAGAGGGACATAATGTATTTATGAGTGCAGTTCAAGAACGACAAGAGAAGATATTCAATCTCGTTTACAAAATCAGCGGGTATAGGAAGAAGCTGGAAGCCTCAATAGACTTTAGTAACAACACTATCTTGCATTTGGCTGCGAAGTTAGAATCTTGTTCCAAACTCAGTTCAGTGTCTTGTATTGCTCTGAAGGTGCAAAGAGAGATCCAGTGGTTCAAGGTAACTTTTAGAGCTAGTCTCATGATAAACTGCACTAACTTTTAGGATGTTATCTGACCGACCGTGTTTTGTGCAGGAAGTGGAGAGTATTGTGCTGCCGTCACATGGATTACTAAGAAACCGTGAGGGAGATACTGCTCAAGATATATTTGAAGATAAGGAGCACAAGAAACTATTTTTTGATGGAAAGAGATGGATGACAGACACATCTCAAGCATTTGTATCTGCACTGATTCTTACCGTTGTTTTTGCAGCTACGTTTACGGTACAGAGGAATCCCAATTTTCTTATACACAGTCCAGCATTTTTTGTATACACAGAAAGTCCAGTACACAGAAAACTTAAATTAAAAAAAAAAAAAAAAACGGTTATACCCGCCACCCTATCCTACCCGACCCGCCATTTAATGGGTCGGGTAGGATCTTACCCGTTTGATGGCGGGTAAAAATTTTCTTACCCGCCGGTAAGCGGGTAGGGTGGCGAAATAGGCCATATCCTACCCACCCTACCCGTTGTGCAGCCTTAAGAAAAACTAATGGATTAGAGCATTTCAATATTATTTTGGAGCATTTTAATCTTTCGCCTAACGGCCGGGGCATTTTCACAATCATGGGGTTCATTTTGGGGCATTTTGACACTTAACCCTAATAACAGAAGAGGAAGAAAGACCCCCTCCTCCTAGCTAGTAAAAAATCACTTCGAAGCCTAATAACTCTTTAACGTAACAAACTACTCTTTCTCTTGGAATTTTGGGGTCCCTCACAGGATATTATATGATGTGGAGAATCTGGAGATAGAAGAATTGTCTTCTGTTATGTAGTTGCATAATTATCTTATCTTTTGCCTACAAAGTGAAAATAATATCGACAAATAACCGATTATTAATGTGGTCGTCTCATTAGAGGAACACCAATACTTCTGGCATCATTAAAGGGACACCAGGCCTGCAGCATCATCAAGGAGACACCATGACCTCTTGTTAGAAACGTAACACTAACCCATAAATTCATTCATATCTTCCCCCATTGCAAATAACTCTAATGTGGCCGAGGCTGCATTCTTGGTGCATCAAATCCTGAGATTCTCGCTTGTATTAAATGAGTAAGTTATTGAGAAAAAAACGATCATCACTTACAAATCGTTTTACGGCTTACTTTTTTTGACTTGAAAGGTGCAAAAGGGAACAAAACTAAGGCCAACAAGCCCTAACAACAACTATCAGATTACTTACCTCGTGAAAGATTCTCGTATCAGGATTAGTTAAACCGTGCTAATCCACTGTAATAATCAAGCTGCAATACATATTGCAAACAATCAAAGCATGTCACTTTGTCCGTGAAAGAGTTTAGTCGGGATTAATAGCTCCAATTTATGCAAGATCCCATGATCAACTAGCAGACGTCTTCACGAAAGCTTTATGCCGAAAACATCATCAACGTGTAATCAGCAAGTTGGGAGGACACGGCATCTCTGATACGGGTCCAATTTCAGGGGGACTATTGGAAACAAACGTCTATCTATACCGTAAATTGAGAAGCCAGTGTGCTGAAAAATAGCTTAAACGTAGCTCACAACATAGAGTTTTAATATGTTTAGTTTCTTTCCATGTATATCATTAGGTCTCTAGTTAAGTTAGGAATCTAATTCTCTTTACTCGCAAGTTAGGAATCTAACTGTGACCAACTTCTATCTCTGTATAAAATACGAAGTATTATTCTGTCTCGTATTTCAGACTCCAAAAACACGTCTCTCTCTCGCCGAAATTTCTATCCTCGCCCTAACAACAATGGCATCTCAAAGCAGCAACGAAGAATCCCTAACCACAATGATATCTCAAAGCAGAAACGAAGAAGGAATCCTCGCTAGGGTTTCAAGTAGAGTATCTCAATCAAAAGTAGTTTCCCATGGGAAAATTGCTGCATCCAATACAGCTTATTATGGAAAAAAAGCTGCATCCATTACAGCTTATTATGGGGAAAAAGTTGCATCCAATACAGCTTATGTTACCAAAAGACTCGCCAAGAGTACTGGGAAAGCAGCTTGGATTCTTGGAACAAGTGTCTTGGTTCTCGCTGTTCCTCTTATTATAGTATATGATCGTGATCAACAGATCGCTGAACTTGAGTTTGAGAATGCTAGTTTGCTTGGAACCCCCAGCTCCTCCTACCAGACGAGGTGAATCGAATGATTCGATTTCAATGAGGTCATAAAAGATGATTCCTTTCTAGGTTTTTTTTTTTTTTTTTTACGAGGAAGAATTGAATAGTGATTTTTTGTCGCAGAGTAATTTTAGAATTTACTTTGGAGTTCATATAATTTATATTTGAGTTTTGTTTCGATTTTGTTTTCATTCTTCATGAATGCTCATATTTGAAAGATTTGTTAAATTATTATATTGTTGGGAGAAGATACAAGCTTTCTAAACAAAAGATTGAGAAGTCTGGTGAAGCTTGCGTGTTCGCCCTATCTCGTCACGATGCTTGAAAAGGTGCGTCCCGAAGCCCTACCCCGTTGGCCGTTGCAATGCACCAAATCTGAATTAAACCTTAATTTGGCCCCGCTCTGTCTGTGGTTAATACTTCATTAATTAAAGGTTCAGTTTGAATTTGTACGAATAGGAGAATCATTGG
The DNA here is from genome assembly GCA_023529315.1 of Papaver bracteatum. Classification (NCBI taxonomy): domain Eukaryota; kingdom Viridiplantae; phylum Streptophyta; class Magnoliopsida; order Ranunculales; family Papaveraceae; genus Papaver; species Papaver bracteatum. The sequence goes on along the minus strand of JAJJWX010000284.1, from coordinate 84,564 downwards.
AGTAATAAATTGATTTTAATTGAAAATTTTATAAACAATAACTGTGGCCACATAGTCATCCCACCTTCATGGTTTGCCCTACTCCGAACTTGTTGATTTCTCCTACTCTCTCGTCCCAATTTAGATGAAGGTTTTAAGCTTTTTACAAGTCCCATGTTTTCCTATTTTTTCCAAAAAAAAAATCTTGATTTGTCCATGCTTTGGAATCGTGTTAGGAAATAGAACTATAATAGTGTGAATTGTGCGTGTGAAGGCATTAGAGAATAGGTGTGTTAACTGTCAGGTGACAGTTAATGTATACGTTAGTCACAGACTGTAAACGCAACCTTTGCATGTGACAAGATATCACAACGCAGCACTGCATCATTGTTTGTTTGCATCTTTAGACCGAGCCTAGATGGTCGGGACTGGATCACTTCATGAATTGAGTGCTTTTGGGGCTTAAAGTGTGCTAGACTTGGGAGTAAAAGGGGCTCAAAATGGGCATACAACTTTTGCAGTTGTATGGGCAATTGCCAATTGGGCATAAAATATTAACAGAGCATATGCGGCTTTTGAAATAAAATAAAAATAAAAAAACATAAAAACATACATCTGCAAGGTTAGATGTCCTACAAAAAGGCTTTATTTAATGTATAAAAATTCATGAAACAAGCCTGTCCTTGTCAAACGGAATGAGCAGCATATATTACTGTCAATTGGTACAAGAAACAATTCAAATTGTTTTGATAAGAAGCATCACTAGGGATCCATGAAATTCGGATAGTCATACACCGTCAATTGGTGAAAGAAACTATATAATTTACTAAGAGTAATTCAAACTGAATTGTAGATTGATTAACATCTAGCAAGAAACTTTCACTCCTCCATGTTACCCACAATGAATGTGCAAAAAAGTCGGCAACATTTTTTTCTTAATGTAGGGATGAGATCCCAAGCTCATTGGCCCGATTAGCAATAATGAACAGCATATGATACACGTGAAGACGTAGACAATTATTTTATGATCCGATCCTTCCGTGTCTCGTTATGGATTCGTCTAGATCGTTCGATCATTATTCATAGGAAGGATTTGTAAAATTATTGAACTGTTGGGAGAAGATGCAAGTTTTGTGAAGAAAAGCTTGAAAAATCAATGAAGCATGTTAGGTGTGCACATATATTATATTTGGATTCAGTTAGTCGTACCTAAATTTGTATCTCTTATGTATCTGAATTTGAATGTATATCTTTCAATATCTGTTTTTATAATAGCAAAACAAGTTTTAATTGAATTAGAAAGTCCAACATGTGGATACCATTGATATCTCTTTGTTATATAAAGAGGAAGATATAGACGTGCTACGACGTGGTAACCTTGGCAGGTGTAAGGGTAAACCTTAGTTTGGGTTTATACGATCGGACACATTTTACTTCAAAATTCAGTATCATATGGTCTTTCGCTGTGAAGTTATAGTTTGAAACTTCATTATTTTAAGGGTCTGTGTCTTATATTACATTTCCATTTACAAAATATATTTCTCTGTAGTGTGAAATCATGCCAGCAGGTAATTAATATGTATCTGTATCTTATATTGCATTTCCATTTACAAAATATATTTCTCTGTAGTGTGAAATCATTCCAGCAGGTAATATGTATCACTCAAAATGGGATTGTATGCATATAAATATTTGTTTATAGCTGTATTCCTCAATTTCCAACGTAGGCCTGGAACTTTTGGATTCGCCATGTAACCTCGGAATATACATGATTACCGAGGGACAGGTAAAGAGTTCTGGCCAACTCTGCTAACTTACCACCAATTACGAGAGTGCCAAGAAGGTTCTTCTTCTATTTGCACGTTCATTCCATTACTTCTTTGGAACAGTTGTCTTTCCGGTTTTTTATTTCTTTGCAGACTATATAACTAAGGCGAAGACAAAGTACTCTAAATATTTTTGAAGCATATCAAAAATATGCAGAAATCTGAGGGTGAAAGAAGCGGATTGGAAATAAAAGTTCCATTGTTGTTGGAAGAAGAAGCTTCATTGTTACCTTGCCTCCAACTAGAAGATGTCAACGATTGTATTCATTATCATGATAGAAATCATTATCATGATATAAATGAACATAAAGAGGATGATTTAGGGAAGAGGGTGTGGATAGAATCAAAGAAGTTATGGCATATAGTTGGTCCGGCAATATTCAGCCGTATGACCACCTATTCCACTATCATAATCACTCAAGTCTTTGTTGGCCGCTTGGGGGATCTCGAACTCGCTTCATTCTCCATTGCTTACGCTGTTTCCACCGGTATTTCGTATGGTTTATTGGTAAATCTCTCTCTCTCTCTCTCTCTCTCTCTCTCTCTCTCTCTCTCTCGTAAAGTATGTTGATTTCATTTTTATGCTTTTAATTCTTTTATGATGTTAATTAGTTAGGGATGGCGAGTGCATTAGAGACGCTATGCGGCCAAGCTTATGGAGCAAAGAAATATCATATGTTGGGTATCTATATGCAGCGTTCGTGGATTGTTCTTTTTATCTGTGCAATTCTAATTCTTCCTATTTACATATACACGACTCCAATTCTTAAACTCATTGGACAGCCAGATGATCTTGCGGAGCAAACAGGGTTTCTGACATTGTGGTTGATTCCGCTTCATTTCTCATTGGTTTTTTATTTCGGATTACATAGATTTCTCCAAAGTCAACTTAAGACGGCAGTGATAGTTTGGGTTTTTTTGGCATCTCTGGTTTTTCATGTTTTTGCGAGCTGGTTTGTTGTCTACAAACTTGGTCTTGGCTTAATTGGTATTACTGTCACCTTGAATCTATCATGGTGGGTTTTGGTGTTTGGGATGCTTGGTTATGTTATATTCGGTGGTTGTCCCAATACTTGGACCGGATTCTCTATTCAAGCATTTTCTGGTCTTTGGGATTTTTTTAAGCACTCTGCAGCTTCTGGGGTTATGCTATGGTATGCATTTAAGCATCTAATTAACTCCCTCTCTTTTCTTTGTGATCAATATCTTTGTTTCATGTTTCTAGCAATTGTGTTTCATTAAGCTTTTGATGAGTGTGGAGAAATGCATGCAGTTTGGAGACATGGTACTACAGAATATTGGTATTAATGGCTGGGAATTTGAATAATGCTAAAATTGTGCTGTCGATGCTCTCTCTGTCTGGTGTGTGTGCTTTAAATATTCGTCTTCGATCTTTGCAAATGTGTTCAATTCACTTTTAGAGGTGGAAAATTAGTATGAGTACTGATACACTGACCGCGGGCCATACCGCACCTCACAAAAACAGGGGTCCCCCTAATCCAACGGATTTGTAAGGGTGGGTTAAGGATGGGATCCACCCCTTCCCTCTCACACATCGATCATCGGATGGCCCGCGGGATGTTTTTACGAAATTAATATACATGTGATTGTGAATATAATATTTTTTTGACACAGTATGAGCATCAATACATGGGAGTTTATGATTCCTCTTGGTTTCTTTGCTGCAACTGGGTGAGTTCCCTATATCCGTACTTCCATAGCAATGTTGTATAATTTACAGTCCTTACCTGTTATCGACTAGTTCCACAAGCCCGCGTGGGTTCAAGTCTCTGCATAAATAATATTGATGAAATATAGATGTTTTTATTGACAGAGTGAGGGTGGCGAATGAACTTGGAGCTGCTAACGGAAAAGGTGCAAAATTTGCAACCATAGTATCAGCTACAACGTCTTTGGTGATAGGACTCCTTTTGTCCTCTACGATCACTATATTTAACGAAAAGTTTGCAATTATCTTCACATTGAGCAATGATGTACTCAGAGCAGTTGATAAGCTTGCTGTCCTATTAGGAACTACAATTCTATTGAACAGCATTCAACCTGTCCTCTCCGGTAATATATCTCAGCTTTTGCGTACTACTACCACCATCATTAAATCGTCTAATTAGTTTCATTTTATTGTTATGAATAATCAGGTGTGGCAGTTGGGTCAGGATGGCAAGCATCGGTGGCTTACGTAAATATCGGCTCCTACTACATTGTGGGTCTACCTTTAGGAGTTGTCCTTGGTTGGGTTTTCCATCTTGGTATTTCGGTACATATCCTCAACTGCGCATTCTTTAGTAACCGTGCTCTTCATGTTATGCAACCAGTTTGGGCGCAGCACTGTAGTAATATGACTTGACAAGCACTAAAACTAATAAAATTCGATGGGGGCATATTGGACAGGGTATATGGAGTGGGATGATAGCTCTTCATGTTATGCAACCAGTTTGGGCGCAGCACTGTAGTAATATGACTTGACAAGCACTAAAACTAATAAAATTCGATGGGGGCATATTGGACAGGGTATATGGAGTGGGATGATAGCTGGGACTGCTGTTCAAACATTGATTTTGATCGCCCTAACCATCAGATGTGATTGGGATATGCAGGTAAGAATCCTGCATATGATCTAACATCGCATCTCGTTGATTCTTTTTTCAGTATTATAAATTCTCCATAAACTGATTGTTTCATATTTTGGTTTTGAAGGCTAAGATAGCATGCTCGAACGTGGAGAAATTGGCCCATCCATATCCGGATCAACAGATAACCGAATAACTGTCTTCCTGCAACATTTACGTGAGACGTACCTAAGACATTGTTGAAGGAGAAGAAGTAAAGAGACACAACTGTTCTCTACATCTCTTATTGTACTTAGATGGCTAATTAAATAGTATCCATGAAACCTCACGGTCAAAAGATTTCATATCCTTCTCTGGCTTGGGACAAATAGATGCAAGATAACGTGGGTATTTCAGTGTAAAGTTTGAATCTTAAGTTTACAAACGTGATGGAATTGAATTGTTAGAGTATCTATTCCTATTTGTAATCTGTGTGTGTGAAATGTGTGTGTGAGGTAACTGCCAGTGGCAGTTTTGTGTACGTTGTGTATCGGCCATCCCTATAACAATTTGAATTGCCTTTTAAACATCTCAGTGGCATCTGAGATCGGAAGAAAGAAAATTGAAACTCGGAAAAACCTAATGAAGATTGTCTAGCGACTTTATCTTCTCAACTGAAATGTTTAAAAAGAAATTCAAACTGTTATAGGATGGCCGGTACACAATGTACACAAAACTGCCACCTGACAGTTACCTCACACGCTCAACACACACATGTGCTCACACACACATTTCACACACACAGATTACAAATAGGAATAGATCAAAAATGATACATTGACCGAAAATGAGCACCGCACAATGCACCGAGGGAGTTTTTGTGAGAGGGGAGTGGGGCCCATTCCTGCCCCACTCCTAATCCTAGTGTTTAGAGCAGCTCCCAGAACCGTTGGATGTCCGAAGTGTAAATCGCGGTACACTTTTTCGGTCGGTCTATCAACACTCGGAATAGATACTCTAACATGAATAAACTGTCAGAATATAATTTGAGTTAATTATATTTATTACTCCATATTTGTTGTTGGCCTCGACTCCCACATGCAAATGCTAATCAATTGCTGTGTAATTGGGAGTCTTTCATACATATGTAATACAGCTCCTTTGGATTGTTTAATGTACCTTTTTTCTCTCTTCAATTTTGTTTTTACTCACACCTTGATTCAACTTCAATAATTTTATTTCTTCTGTTTTTTATCAAGGTTGTTTATTAGATCGTGAATAGATTAAAATTTTGCATATTAAAACGGGTTGTTAATAGGAGTAAATTTAAAAAACTTTCCTAGCACATTTGATCCTTCATTTGATCCGTAATTTTTGTTCCAGAAAATGGGTCATATCCCTAAACACCATAATGGATGGGAGCAATGGATTACTATAATTTGAGCCAGGGTGAAACAGACACAAAAATATTTATATTCAGTTTTAACTTTATCCTTTGTTCTTTACTCTTTCGTACTCCCTTCGTCTAGTTTAGATGTTAAACATGGGATATTTTTTGTCATAAAATACTTACTATACTTTATATTTTTCCACCTTTTATATTGATTTGCCCTTATCTTGGAATCAGGTCATAACATGGAAAATTGTGTATTTTAATTTTCTAGACACACTCTTAAATACTTATTTCTATATATTTTTTTTGGACTTAACAAAAAAAATCTCTATATATTTTTTAAAATTTAATTTTCCAAGTAAACAACAAAAACCTAGACATCTAACAACTAGGAACCTTAAATACTAACCTAGGGCAATTGTGGAAAAAAAAACTATTCTCTCTATGTTTCTTAATCTTTGTGCAAAATCCCAATATAAGTTATAGTATGCAATATAAGTATCTAACTCCCTCGTTGTTCTCTGTAGATATTTTTTATTTCAGGTTTTTAGTAATTTAATTTCATTATGGTGGGTGTGGCAAAATACATGCAGTTCGGAAACTTGGCACTACATAATATTGGTATTGATGGCTGTGAACCTGAACAACGCTAAAATTTTCATTGATGCTCTCTCTGTCTGGTGCGTGCTTCAATATTCATCTTCGATTTTAGATCTCAAATAGATTATTTTCTTGATATATGTGTTCAATTGACATTTGGAGGTGAAAAATCATATTTTTACGAGTATAAACTAATATACATGTGTTTGTGGTTATACATGATTTTTCGACACATTATGAGCATCAATATACTTGGTTTTTTTGCTGCAACTGGGTGAGCCTATTGGTACATGATCTCTCCGCCTCGGTTTGACGATGGCAACTTAAAGAAGAAGGAATCTCAATACCCTTTTCGCATGATTAATTTTGGAATACAAGTCGGATTCTAGAATATTGATTATAAAAAGAGGAGGGGCATATAGGTAACATAACTCAAATATTATATTTTTAGTTTGGGCAGAATATCCAAAAAGGATATTGTAACCATGAAATTTGAATCCTTGGTTATTTGAAACATAGTCATAGTTTGCTTGTCTTAGATACCCAAGAATTCAAACCTGAGGGTTATTTAACCAAAAAAAATATATTCTAATAACAGATTTTAACAAATCAATGTTCATAATGGATAGACTAACCTCACATCAATGTCATTTACGTACACATTATGCAGCACATAATAACTTCATGTTGTTTGCACCTTGGACATTTTTAGTATATTATAAAGAAATGGCTTTCTATTTAGACTTTATACAACATGAACTTGGAAAAATGGGACTGAACAAGAAAAGTTAAAGGGTTATTTGGTTTTTGGTACTTAGTTTTTGACCTAAACCTGAGTTTGGTCTAACATTTGTCCGGCCTTTGCGTTTGGTCTAAAAACTAACATTGACCAGCGTTGACTCTGCTAAGTGGTGACTTGTATAACTGTTGACTTGATTTGTTTTTTTTGTACCCTCCAAAATAATAATATATTTTTATTACACCCCCAACTCTAATCTTCATCTTCTTTTCATCGCAACTTCTGTTGCTACATCCAGATACTCTTGCGCATCAGTTCCATTTGTCAGACATTCTCCAAACTAAATTAGCGACACTAATCTACACATTCATAATAGAATCATTAATTATTTGAACAATTATTGGAGAATCATAGTAAAATCGGACACAATCATTTAATCATGGTAAAATCAGAAACATAAATTTGAGAATTCGTTAATCTGGGTGAGTTTGAATTCGTTGAAAACTTGAGAAACATCAGCTGTCATTGGATAACAAACCCAAAATCCATCGTATACAGTTTACAAAATCAAAAACCCCAAATCCCAACCCTTGGTTAAACGATTCAAGTAGTATTCGGAGTTCTTTCAAACAGAAAACCCCAAATCCAAAATCCCCAAACCCCAAAATCGTAACATCATGAACAGATAAAAAATTCCAAATTAGTCTCAGCCTCTAAAAAGTTATTCATATCTCCCACTCAACTCAGCCTTAGGTCATTTCCTTCATCCCTTGTAGACACAACAGAGGCACCAGCTTTCTCTTAAATTCGTCCACCAACAGCTATCAGAGAGCTCAATCAAAGCTCAATTTCTCATAACTAACATGAATTCAGTCATCATCTTCAATTACACATCTAACCCTAATTCCATCTGTTACATATCTTCTCGGCTTGAAAATACCAAATTCCTCACCATATTTGAACCCTTCGATTCATGGAAGCAGCTTCTCACCATTTCGCATCAAATCCTTTCATTCTTCTTTAATTTCAACAACACTTCCATCATTCTTCCCTGATTTGATTCGAATCCATCTCAGATTCATGTAGAACTCGAATTGAAAACACCCATCTGTTCGTCCAACCAATTAACGGCATCCGCGGCATCAGATCTTTCCTCTCGATGAACATTTGCGAAGCTCAAATCTTCATCATCGTCTCTCAATTGGAAGAAGCAACTTTCACCAGCAGAAGCTAATTATAAAACCCAGATAAAATGAAGGTGAGAGGGATGAAATAACAAAACGAATTAAAGGTGAGAGGGATGAAATGAAAAAACAAATTATAATTTGAGGGCCAAAGAAAAATTAATTAAGTCAAACACTTAACACGTCACCACTCAACGGAGTCAATGCGGGTCAACGTTTGTCTTTAGACCAAACGCAAAGGCTGGACAAATGTTAGACCAAACCCAAGTTTTGGTCAAAAACTGAGTACCAAAAACCAAATAACCCAAAGTTAAAACATCTGAGAAGTTGGAGGAAACTATGATATACACCACGCTTTGTTTTTAATGTTCTCACAACTAACTCAACTCAATTATATAAAGTTTTATTTGAATCTCTCAGGTAAGAAATGAAATGCACAAATAAACACGATAGACTAATAATGGTACTTAAAGATCCACGCACAAGGAAAAAAGAGTTCAGGATCAGAACTGATAACAACTTGCATATAGAAACAAACCATCTGCGCACATATTTGTTTCTTTTGGTTTCCTAAAATTCTATCTTTGATTTTAATTTAATGATCTCGCTTTTGTAATGGTTGGGTCGGAACTGATTTCCAGCAATAGATTTATTTACTTTTATATATTTAAATGTTGTTTTTAATCTGGAACTATTAAAGAAGTATATGATTACCAAAATAGTAGAAAGAAAATCTCACGTAGATAAGAAAATCTAGACATATAATTTGATCACATTAACATATGATTATGACTCAAGATTAAAGTCTTGAAGTGTTATATGAAAATGATGAGCTTATAGTTCGTCTGGCTAGTTTTAGCTAACCTTTCATGACAAAGTCATTGTACACGATTAGGTTATGGTCTATCCTAACTAAATTGTATATTTTTTTATGTTAATCTCAAATCAAAGATTCATCTAATGGTACATATTGATTGTTTGATTCCAAAGCTACCTTAGCTTAAATCTAAAACAACCTTTGTTTTAAAAGTCTATATAAGGAGAAGCTCAAGCGACTGGGATCTATGAATCCATGACACTATTCTTGTATGTCCTAGTTGTAAACTAAAGTCATCCTCTCTTTTAAACCTTTTTAGGTTTAGCGAGTAAAAAGACTTCACCTAAGGATTCGTGAAGCCAGGTCCAACTACGTTTATCTTGATAGTTCGTTAGCTCCAACAGGCGAGATAGATAAAAATCACAAAGTTTCTTCATCTCAGACTTTGTGATTCCACAAATATATATCCCTTTATAAGGATTCTTTATTGCAATCAAATTAGGAATTACTTGTGAGGTGAATCATAATCTACGTTGTTGTCCGGGAGTCGTAAGTATCGCATTTTTAGGTTTGCTAGAATTTGTATATTGTAATCGATTTCCTATCTCACCTTGATCTTTGATTAAAAAGGAAATCACATATGGGCTTATCTGTGGGAGGAAGATTAGTTTAAAGTCCTCTATTGAGTTGAAGAAACTCTTAGGATGTAAAGGACGTCAGCTAATAGAATCAATTGTGCATAGTCTTGCGATATCAAAGAGGCGTAAGGAGTGCGACTGTAACTAAATCGTTGTGATGGTAGATTCGGTCTCAACTAAATTCCAGTCCAAAGTTTTGATTGTATGTTGTAGAGGCTTAATATAGTTTGGTGTTCAATATGGACAAGGTCCCGGGGTTTTTCTGTTGCGGTTTTCTTGTTAACAAAATTTATGGTGTCTGCGTTATTTCTTTTTCTGCATTATATTAGTTATCTTTATAATTAAAATATCATCAATCAAACTAGATACATCCATTGTAATTATTGGATATGACTTGATTGATCTTGGATATTGATCTTTGGTGTTTTCCAAGAACTATCACTATATAATCAGGTTAACGGACTTGTTTCCGAATGCATATTGATTGTGAGAAAAAGAGATATAAACTCTCCTTATAATTCCTGATTGAGATTCATTAAGTTAAAACTCTCGAAACTGTAATTGAGTTTAGTCCATATAGGTTTCCTAAGAAAGATTGGTGGTGTATTTTGGTACCCCCACATTATCACAAAATATGCCTAACATTGCCTTCCCATCTCGTTAGGACAGTGCATGACCAAAATTTGATCGCTGGTCATACAAAATATGCCTATAAGAATATACCAAAAGGAGTTTACCCTGATAATTAGCAGTTTTTTTGGATTGGTATGAGAATATTTACCATCAACTACAACATATAAATTACCATTATTGAATTACTTTCCGCAAACGGTACAAACTAACTTTTAACTTTTCATCACTGATTTATAAAACATACTGATGTGCAATTGGAATTTTTCCAATCAAATCCTCTTCAAATTTAAGCAATATTATTACTTTAATAGTGAGTTATTGCTTTCAAGTATGATGATAAATAGTCTTAAACCGAAAGTTATTCAACTTCATAGACGCAATCAAAGTAACATAATCAACTTTTACAAACTCTGATTTTAATGAATCAATTTTTAATAACAAATTTTGACTAACTAATGTTCCATCAAGAAAGTTCACATCAATTTCATTTACAAACACATTATGTAACACATAATAAGATCATTATGTTTGCACCTTGGTCATTCTTCAAGAGCGTTTAAAGAAGTGGCTTTATAACCTATTTAGACTTTATCCAGAATGAAATAGAAAAATGAAATTGAATATAAACAAGAACGGGTACAAGAAAACCTTTATATTTGAGAAGCTGGAGGAAACTATGATATATACCATTCTTTGTTTTCGATGTTTGTCACAACAAACACAAAAACCTAGAGTTATATATGAATCTCTCAAGCAAGAAATGAAGTGTACAAGTATAAGTGATACTAGTAGTGGTGTCTAAGCCCAATGTATAAGAAAATCTAAATCGAACATCAGTATTGATAACAACTTTCCTATAGAAGGGAGCCATAGGAACATCTTTGTTTCTTTTGTTTTCCTCTATTTTTATATGTGAGTTGTAACTAATTTTCTCCCTTTTGGTCGGTTCGGATCTAATTTCCAGCGAGAAATTTATTTAATTTTGTTTAGAATTTGTCCTTCTGACTCGAACTAGTAAAGAAGTATATGATTACCAAATAATAGAAAGAAAATCAACCAATTACATAAGAAAATCTCCAATCGAACCAAAAATATGGCTGGTCTCACTAAAAACAAACTAGATGATATCCTCCAAAGGAAATGTTCAAGAGGCCTACTCAAATTTTAAATGAAAACCCAAAATGATATTAGTGATCACTAATCGCCTGATTAGAAACTTTTAACATCTTTATCGATGAATAGCACAATATTAGAATAATGTGCGTACAGTATATCCAAATTATGACCAGGAAATCTAGGCCAGTCCAGAACTATAGTTTCTTATTGTCCCTTATAGGACAGTGCATGAACAAAATTGGGTCAATTTTCATACAAAATTTGGCTATAAGAATATACCATAGGAAATTTACTCGTGGCAATTAGTAGTTGATTTTGGATTGATACAAGAATTTTTACCAGTAATTAGAACACACAAATTACCACTACTGACTTCGTTTTTCAAACTAATTTTAACTTATCGTCATCAAATTATATACAAATATTCAATTTGAATTCTTCTAATCAAATTTTCTTAAAATTTAAGCAATATTACTACTTTAATAGAAAGTTATTACTTGTAAGTATGATGATATATGATCGTAAACAAGCTTTTAATCAATAGCAGGGGAGATAAATTTTGAAAGGAAGGCAGTCAATTTCATAGACCCCATCAAAGTAACATAATCAACTTTTACAAACTTTTATTTTAAGAAATCAATTTCTAGTAACTAAATATAACAAACTAACATTCCTAATGGATGGACAAAATTCACATCAATGTCATTTACCACACGTTATGTACCACATAACAAGATCATGTCGTTTGCACCTTGGTCATTCCTCGAGAGTATATAGAAGTGGTAATATCACTTTATTTGACTTTATTATACAAAATGAAAGAGGAAAAATGAATTTGAACAAGAACAATAGCTTTATGATCAAAGAGAGAGGACTCGAAGGATAGAAAAATTTAAAAAAATGTGGAAGTTGGAGGAAACTGTGATATATACCAGACTAACAATTAGTCTTTGACGTTCTCACGACTAACATAAATACCAAGAGTGTAATTTGAATCTGTCAAGCAATATATGAAAACAACAGACCATTAATTGTATCTGAGCTCTACATACAAGAAAAACCGAATCCTAGAAAAAAATCGATAACAACTTAAAGAGTATAAATGAATTGTTAGTACTCCTTTGGTTATTTTGTTTTCTTTGTTTCCATTCAAGTTGTAATAATGTTCTATCTTTTGTTGGGTCGGATCTAATTTCCATCTAAAGGTTTCATTACTTCTATTGCCATAGTGGTGAAAAAAACAAGACCCAAAATGAATATGGTTGCCTAAAAACAAACTAGATTACATCCTTTAGAGGAAATGTTCGAAAGGCCTACTCAAATTTCAAATCAAAAGCCCTAGTCACATTAGTGATCATTAATCGCCTGATTAGAGAGTTAATATTTTGTATTCTGCCATAATTGTGAAATTTGTATCATTATATTGTTCTTGATTTTAACGTAGTAGTGCACTTTGTACGCACCGTCTCTGTAATTTAACAAACTAATAGATGGAGAAAATTCACATCATGGCCATTTACAAACATGTTATGTAGCACATAATAAGCTCTTGGTGTTTGCACACTACACCAAATCCTGGATTTTGTCACAGGGTATATCTGTTACTAAAAAAATTTGTAACACATATACGCCGTTAGAGAAACGCTGTGATATTAATTGTTATCTTTTTTTGTAACAGTTATTACCGTGAAAAAATTTGGTTACAGTCACATTTATAAACTGTTACGTTATTTAATAGTAACAGTTAACCTAATTTTATTAAAGTGACACGTGGCTTATTTGTCACAGTAATTATAACAGAATTAATTGTGATTCTAACTTTGCAACAATTCGGTGATGACACGTGTCTTACGCCGCCACGTAGGCATCAATTAAGATTTACCGCGTGTCACTTTTTTCTAACGATTAGAATAACACATATAACTGTTGCATACTTTTTGCAACAAATTCCCTATGGACACTGTCATCTTTTTGTCACTATTATCAACGTTTAAACTCATTACTCTCATTTGTAACAACATTAAGATGATGACACGTGTGGTTTTTCTTCACAGTTAAATCTGTGACAATTTTTTCAATTACAATTAAAAAAAAATGGATAGTCCAGGTCATTCTCATGGACCTGGGCTATCCATTTTACAGGCCTGCAAATTCTTCTTTTTCAATCCATATTTTACCATTGATGCATACATTACAAAAACACAAACTCTCCACATTTTAACATAACTTTTCAATAAAATTCTGCACACACAGATATGAAACTGTACATTCTCATTCACAAATGAAAGCTATTCATTGCTCTAAACCAATACAACCAATAAGATGCACAAAATATGATTTCTATGACTAACTTACAGACTTCCACATGAAGAAAACTTACAGACTTAATATTTTGTGTTAACCTTAACACAAAATATGATTTCTACAACACATATTATACAAACCCATCTTAAGAAATTAAAGACTAATTAAAAAGACCATAAAATGAAGAGAAAGATGAAAGATTGATGCAAGATTGCAAAATAAGAATAAGAAAATGGCAATACTTATCTTTGCTGTAGTATTAGGCTTGTATAGTTTGTCATAGCTATCAAGTTCACCTGGAGACCATAAACATGTAAATTCATAAGTAAATATAAGTGGAGAAACAAATTGTTAAGAAAACAAGTAAAGTGGGAACAAGGTAAGTGGATTACTTTTTTATTGGTCGAGCCCTTAGCTACTGAAATACGAAATTAGCTATGTCATTTGGCCCAGTTTTCAAAAAATAAATATTACATTAGCATCGGACGAGCTCCAACTGAGAATAAGTGGATCTCAGCTTACCAATGGAACTAAACTAAAACACAGCTCCTAGGTTGGTTTTGAAAATTTACCGTGGCTATCCCAACATCAAGATCAGCAGTGAAAGTGTCCTCGGTTTCTCCACTGCAATGGCTGGTCACAATTCCCCATCCAACTTTCTAGACATTCTCACGGCTTCATTGCTCTCAGTCACTTATCCAATTTGGTTAACTCCGTAGCATGAGAGGGTTCATAAGAAAGAGTCTCGAAGTATTCAGGCCATAGATTTACTGAAAATAAAACATATATTTTACCTTGAGAAGAAGGGAATTGCATGACTTCTCTTTGATTGCTTTCTCAACTCTCTCGCAAAATGTCAATTTATTTACTTTAGAAAGATGAAGAAATCAAGGAAACTAATCACATTTCTATTTATTTCTTCTTCATTCTATTCTTAGATACCCATTGAGAGATGGTTAGTTTCCAGATAACTAACCTTTGGGCTGGTGACCAAAGATTATCTTCGTCTCCCATAATCTGTACTTTGTCTCGTATTCAGTGGTGGTGTATCATGTTGTATAAAGCCAAATGACATGAGATTTCAACAACACAACAAGGATTAAAAACACAAAAACTTAAAGTAGTATAAATGGAGACACACAATTTTAAGAATAACATGAACATCAATCTGCACCAAGTATTGAGTCGTCAATCCTATGGTTCCATAAGTTCGGTCAAAGGAAAAATACCCCTTGGTTTAGCCTAACACGGAAACAAAGTGAATTTTAGAGAAACAAACCTTTTCTTAACATCATAAGTATATATATATGTAACAAGGTTTCCACCACAAATACAAGAGAACTAATTTCTAATACTTCCACATCTACTATGTACAACACATAATCTTGCAAGAACAAATACTTGAATCATGCTTTGAAAGTTAACATATAAACTCCAGAAATAATCCATATCTTAACACTCGTTTAAGACTCATTACCATTATCAACTAACAGGTCTCTGAACTTTAATTTATTTTCCTTCCACTTACATTATCCTCCTTAAGCTATTTTCTAGAAAAATGAAATAAAGTTGTAAACCGCTTGCAAATGCTAGCAGAAATCAAACTCATCAATCAATTAACACGTAGAATTAATAAAAGACGTAGCAGAGAAACCACAAATTTCATCAAATGAGATCCTTACCCAGCAGACTTCCCAGTTTCCACTC
Organism: Papaver bracteatum; assembly: GCA_023529315.1. Lineage (NCBI taxonomy): Eukaryota > Viridiplantae > Streptophyta > Magnoliopsida > Ranunculales > Papaveraceae > Papaver > Papaver bracteatum. Next base: position 69,061 of record JAJJWX010000284.1, on the reverse strand, counting down.
GTATGGACCTTGAGAGTTTATGTACAAACTTTACATCCAAATGCAAGAAATTCAAACAAAATGGGATTTAAAACATAACATCAACAAGACTTATAGTTAAACAATCGAACCATGTGTGTATACATTTTGTTACCTCTACAAATGTAATGACCAAGAGTCCCACTTCCACCAAAATCTCGATGACCAGCATTTATACTTGACCAAAATATCCCTTTATAAGCTTTCTTTTAGAGTTTTGGTGAACCAAGTTTCCACAAAGACCTATAATAGAACAATTTTCAAATATATAGCCACTTCAACGGATCAAGTTTCAACACACTTAAACCCTAAGTAATACCCATGAAACATAATCTATTATGAGCTGAGAAACAAGAATCAAACTCATTAGTACAGTTCAAATTCCATTTGACATAGTAATTTAGTGCAATAACCATCAACAATTTCCCAACCGTAAATCATAAGACATCATAAGAATCTTTTTGAACCTGTACAACCACCAAGTTTGTAATAATACACCCGAGTCTATAACATATATAACCCTTTATAACCTAGCTCTCGCTCTCTAATTATCGATTCATGACCACCAGTTCAGTCCATACAACATCCACCACTAGAAGCGAGCTGGGCTATTAAAGACCATGAACGCTTTATTCATTGATTCCCTCTCCAAGAATCCCGTCACCACCGCCAGCTTCAGTACGATGTAATAGTACTTAAACCACCATAGTTTAATCATCAAGGACAGGGTATACTTACATTCTCCAAACCAAGCCCTTTCCAAAGTTGAGAATGCAACATCTACCTCAGAAATATAATAAAAATGCGCATTCGTTAACTTCAGCAAAGAATACTCAATCAACAACACTGAAATCAAACCATTTTGTTTGTAATTATAAAATCAGAAGAAAAAGAATCTATAGAGAGACAGGATCGAAGGATTTACCATAAAAATGCTTAGTTTCTCACATCGGACTATCGTTCGTCGCTAGTAACAATCTTCATGTTCTCAGGTGGCTCCACTCTGACCTCGAAAAGTGAGTCACCACTAAACATAATAAGCACATAGATAATGAATGTATGGTTTCATTCTATACCGCCCACATAGAGCATATAAAAACAATGTACCCTTCAAAATTAAAAAGTAAATATTCCGAAAATTGAGAGAATCATTTCAAACCTCTCAATGAAATGAAAACCCATTAAAAAAAACTAAATGCATACACAATTAGAAAACAATTTTAAAAGAAAAACCTCGCAACACCAGCCAAAACAAGCCTACAAAATTGCAAAAATTCCTTTTTATTCATGTGACCAGAAAATTATAGAACTTTACTTATATGTATAACTAATCTCGATTTAATGTCAACCAAGAAAAACTCAAACTCATACATAAACAACAAAAAAGACAAATCAAAAGAGAGATTAATTTTTAATCATTGATAACTAACCTTTAGACCGAGAATCGATCTGATGAATCAAGACGAAATATATCGAATTGAATATCACGGGTTCAAAGATTACTAGAGGTGGACCTAAGTTTTCAGATGAACAAGGAGATGAAATATATCGAATTGAACATCCTGTGACCAAAAGATTATCTTCGTAATTGAATATCACGTCTCCCATAATATCATAATTGAACATCCCAGTTCAAAGATTACTAGAGTTGGACCTCGAAGTTTCTCTTCCCGTGAACATGAGATGAAATATATCGGAATTGAACATCCTGATTCAAAGATTACTTTGTTGAACCTGAGTTTCTCTTCCTAGTGAACTCGTATTCATCGAAATTGAACATCACATGTTCAAAGTCTACTAGAGTTAGACCTAAGTTTCTAGTTCATAAGATCAAGATGAAATATATCATAGCATCACAGTTCAAAGATTACTAGAGTTAGACCCGAAGGTGTACTCGTTTCTGGAAGATCTCAAGATGAAATATATCGAATTGAGCATCACAAAGTTTAAAGATTACATGTCACATGTATAAAGCCAAATGACATGAGATTTCAACAACACAACAAGGATTAAAAAAAATTATTGAGACAATGAAAATGACCATATTACCCTTGTTGGAAAAAGTGCTTAAAGTAGTATAAATGGAGACACACAATTTTAAGAATAACATGAACATCAATTACCCTTATTGGAAAAAAGTGCAATAAATATTAGAGATCTGAAAATGACCATACTACCCTTATCTAAATAAGTTAAGTTTCTCGATCATTGAAAATGACCATATTACTTATTTGAGTCGTCAATCCTATGGTTCCATAAGTTCGGTCAAAGGAAAAATACCCCTTGGTTTAGCCTAACATTGAAATAAGTGGAATAAATATTATAGAGACAGTGAAAATGACCATACTACCTTTATCGGAAATAAGTAAAGTAAATGTTACTGGACAGAAAATGACAATCACCCTTATTGGAAACAAAGTGAATTTTAGAGAAACAAACCTTTTCTTAACATCATAAGTAAAGTAAATGTTACCATTGTGAAAATAGTCATATTATCCTTAATTGTCATTTTCACAGTCTGTAATATTTATTGCACTTTTCCAATAAGGGTAGTTTGGTCATTTTCATAGTCTCCATAATATTTATTGCACTTATTTTCAATAAGGGTAATATGGTCATTTTCACAGTATGTAACATTTACTTTACTTATTTTCGATGACGGTAGTCTGGTCATTTTTCACAGTCTCCAAAATATTTATTGCACTTTTTACCAATAAGGGTAGTTTGGTCATTTTTATAGTTTCCATAATATTTATTTCCCTTTTTTTCAATAAGGGTAATATGATCATTTTCACAGTCTGTACTATTATTTTACTTATTTTCGATTAGGGTAGTATGATCATTTTCACAGTCTCCATAATATTTATTGCAGTTATTTCCAATAAGGGTAATATGGTCATTTTCACAATCTGTAATATATATTGCACTTTTTCCAATAAGGGTAGTTTGGTCATTTTCGCAGTTTGTAATATTTACTTTATTTATTTTCAGTAAGGGTAGTTTGGTCATTTTCACAACCTCTAAAATATTTATTGCACTTTTTTTCCAATAAGGGTAATATGGTCATTTTCACAATCTGTAATATTTACTTTATTTATTTTCGATAACGGTAGTTTGGTCATTTTTCACAGTCTCCATAATATTTATTGGACTTTTTTCCAATAAGGGTAATATGGTCATTTTCACAGTCTGTAATATTTATTGCACTTTTTCCAATAAGGGTAGTTTGGTTATTTTCACAGTCTCCAAAATATATATTGCACCTATTTCCAATAAGGGTAATATGACAATACATTTTCATATTATGTAATATTTACTTTATTTATTTTCAATAAGAGTAGTTTGGTCATTTTTCCAGCTCCATAATACTTATTGCACGTATTTCCAATAAGGGTAATATGGTCATTTTTAAAGTTTATAATATTTACTTTACTTATTTTCGAATAAGGGTAGTCCTCGTCATTTTCACACTTCCATAATATTTATTGCACTTTTTCCACTGAGGGTAATATGGTCATTTTCACATTCTGTACGAATTACTTTACTTATTTCCGATAAGGGTAGTTTGGTCATGTTCACAGTCTCCATAATATTTATTGCATTTTTTTCCAATAAGGGTAATATGGTCATTTTCACAGTCTATAATATTTACTATATTTATTTTCAATAAGGGTAGTTTGGTCATTTTCACAGTCTCCATAATATATATTGCACTTTTTCCAATAAGGGTAATATGGTCATTTTCACTGTTTATACGAATTACTTTACTTATTTTCGATAAGGGTAGTCTGGTCATTTTCACAGTCTCCATAATATTTATGGCACTTATTTCCAATAAGGGTAATATGGTCATTTTCACAAAGATGTAAGAATTACTTTACTTATTTCCGATAAGGGTAGTATGGTAATTTTCATAGTCTCCATAATATTTATTGTACTTTTTTCCAATAAGGGTAATATGGTCATTTTCACAATCTAGTAACATTTACTTTACTTATTTCCGATAAGGGTAATATGGTCATTTTCACAGCCTCCATAATATTTATTGCACTATTTTACAATAAGGGTATTATGGTCATTTTCACAGTCGGTAACATTTAGTTTAATTATTTCCGATAAGGGTAGTATGGTCATTTTCACAGTCTCCATTATATTTATTCCACTTATTTCCAATAAGGGTAATATGGTCATTTTCACAGTCTGTAAGAATTACTTTACTTATTTCTGATAAGGGTAGTATGGTCATTTTCACATTCTCCATAATATTTATTGCACTTTTTTTAATAAGGGTAATATGGTCATTTTCACAATCTAACGTTTACTTTATTTATTACCGATAAGGGTAGCCTGGTCATTTTCACACCCATAAAAATTATTGCGCTTATTTCCAATAAGGGTAATGTGGTTATTTTCACAATCCGTAATATTTACTTTATATTTTTTTCAATAAAGGTATTCTCGGTCATTTTCACGATCTCTATAATATTTATTGCATTTATTTCCAAAAGAAGGGTAATATGGTCCTTTTCACGGTCTTCAATTTTTATTGTACTTATTCGATAAGGGTAGTATGGTCATTTTCACAAAGATTCGAAGAAGCATGAATTTTTGTTGTGGTTTTGTCGAGAAAATCGAGAGAAAAGGTTGATTTTTGTCCAAGTCAATTGTCTTACAAAGTCATGACTTGTTGACTTGGTCTTGATCCTTTTTTATAATATTAAGAAAATTAAAAAATAAAATTAAAATAAATTTTGATATTTAGAAATTAAATAAAATTGTTATTTTGTATAACTCATATGCGAAAGTAGTGACAATCAAAATTCTAAGAGTGATTAATTCGGGGTTGTTTTAGATGTGGTGGAATTTTTGGGTGGAAACATCATTTTAGATTATAATTGTGATTGTCTAGATAATTGTCAACAAATATAATTGTGACTAGTAAAAAAGTTAAATATTCAGATTCATTATCACGATTACAAAATTTAGCAACAGTTATAATTGTTGCAGGACTTATCACAGGTATATCAGTGACTGAAAAATAAACTGTGACAGGTTACACTGTGAGAAAATCCTGGTTTTGGTGTAGTGGCACTTTGGACGTTCTTGAAGAGTATATAAAGAGCTAAACCAAGTGGTTTTACAACTTATTTAGATTTTGTACAAAATTGAGCAACAAAAGATCTCCCTTAGAAGAAACCCAACTTATAAAATGTAAGGAAATGTGACTAAGGTCCGTGAAGGAAGGTTGATCTCCCATAGCAGAAATCCAACCTATGTTTTGAAAAAGATAAACAAGGTTCAATGTGGTACCAACAAGTTATGGATAGAGATTATGGAGCCTAAAATAAAACTTCCCATTTTTAATTAGTGCTGGTTTTCTATAAGGAAACGGGATGGATGTAAATCCTTAATGAGTCTATAATTAGTTACAGGTGTATCGCAGTAACACCTTGGAGACTTACCTATATGAGTATGGAAATCAGGCTGTTTTCTAAGAGAAGAAGATCGTTCTCTAAAGAAGACTCATGAATCAAGGATATAAGCACATGGCCATTAACGTGCTAAGCTACAGAACATATGATTTTTATGAAATCAATATGTGTGGAGATTCCGGTTTTATCATAAGGGGTACTTGGTTCAAGACTAGTTTCACCATAGAACCTCGATAGGGCTTTGAATTTCTTACACTAAGTGAAGGTTCAAATCCAAAATATACCTTAGTCTCAATTTAGCTTACACTAACTAGATTCCGGTTTTATCATTTATGTACTGATTTCAACGATGATGCTTAGTCTCAATTTAGCTTGAACTACGTTGGCTTGATCCCACTCGGGTACGTATGCAATCAATTGTGTGATGCAACCACTCTAGTTTAATTTTTTTAATTTTTTTACTTTGTTTTTATATATGTTTTTTTAATTTTGAAAATAGGGGGAGAATGTTGGATATTTTCAAGATTGTTTGCCGCTATACGGGGGTGCATAGCCCCTTACGGCTGTGTTCGACCAGACAGGTCAGGTCGTGGGGGTCTAGGGGGAACGCCCCCTAGCAGAGTCCGAGACAGCGTCTCATGGATTTTTTTTCAGGTTTTACTTTGGAAAACCTAGAAGTTTTTATTCAAACTTGAACAAACGCGTCTCTCCCATAATCCATCATTAATGGATTTTGGAAGCGTCTGTTGGTGATGAAAATGCATTACTAACAGGCATGAATATCCTTATAAATAGTGAAGGCATTCTCCCACTCTCATGAATCAATTCAACTTGTTTTCTCTCTTTCTAAAGCATCATCAGAAATCTATCTCGTGTGTTCTTGATTGGGTCAAGGGGTGCAAACCTTGAATCCAATTTCTATGTTGTATGGCTTTCATTGTATATTGAAGGCATTATTTCACATACTTGTTGCAATAGCCAATTGATATTGGGAGGGTAGAAATAATCGTCTAAAAGAAATCTATTCGATCCTTGAAAGTCACTAGTACAATGGTCGGTTGTCAGCCGAGCAAAAATGATTTCACTTTCTCACTCTACTAAATATGAATGAAGTATGTGATAAGAAAGAGTTCGTATCCACAGAGAGGCGATTGTTGTTATGCAATTTTCAGATTCTTAAGTAACCAAGATAACCCAAGAGTGTGTTTTGTTTTTATCAAAGTAGTAAAATAAAATAAAGCAAAGCAAATAGTTTGAATAATCAATAAAGAGAAGATATTGGTCACGGGATAGTATCATTCACAAACATGTATTTTTCATCTATGATTAGAATTGGTAATTTTAATCTCGCAATTATCAATAGTCCTTGGATATCTTGATCGCAAGAGTATCCCGTTTATTTCCTGATTTTATCACAAACAACATTAAAAGATGTTATTGTGAAATCTACTTAAAAAGCAACCTAAAGTGTAAAAGCACAATTAGATTTAACTCCCTAAGAGCAATAAGTTCTATGAAATAAGACTAATCAATGCAAACAAACATGTAAAAGCACTAATTCGTTTTAACAAAGGGTATGATTCATATGCGATTAAAAAGATGCATCACTACAAGTATTAACCACAAGATGCTACTAGAAATCAGAGATAACAACTTTTACGTATTGAAAACCCTAATATAGCTATAGAGATGGAAAAAAAATCCAATTGATTCCAGACTCAACCAAACTAGCAAACAAATCATATGATAATATAAATAATGAATCATAAACGATAGAATTGAGACAAAACTAATTCATAGAATCAAATAACATGCTTGAAGAAATCAACTTTTATCCCATAACCAATAATTGTATTTAGCTACACATATTAATGGAGTTCATCATCATAATATTCAAAGAAAGTAGATGAAACATAAAAGAAAGCAAACCCTAGAAGTAGTTCTCTGCAAAATCTCAAAGAATAGAATAAAACGTGATCTCCAAAAAGAAGTAAAACTTCTCCTTTTGTAGCTTCTCTCCAAAATTAGGTCTAACTCTTAAAATTCCATTAGATAGAAGTTCACCAAGCCCACAAGTGAGATAAACCTGTGTAGAAATTTTGTCCCAAAAACGCTCACCGGAAAACTGGGTTTTTGGCCGGAAATTGGCCGGAACCCGGCTAGAAAAGTCACAACCGATCACCTGAAAGTTCTTCTTCGACGACAGAATATTCCGTTGAGATTCCATCCAAGTTAACGGTCCAACGGGTCAAGATGTTAGTCAACTGAGTCAAGGAATGATTCAGTCACTCAGTCATATCATATTTGAACCGAGTCAGAATTGGCTAAGCTAACTTATCTAATTTCCAAGGCCTAAGCCATTTTGCAAGGCCTCAACTGTGTCTCACCAAGATGGTTGTTCACAAGCTCAGTTCTCATTCACTTGCCAGTCCATTGTAGTAGAATTGCATCACCAATAACACTTCCCAATTTTCTTTCTGCAACCCCTGAGCATCGAAACTCTTCTCAAGCCATCATCTCCATAACCAACTGCACCAACAAAACTCCATTTGAAACCGCAGATTCAACTCATTCTATCCACCATTCTCTAGCACCACACATCACCAGCATCATTCTCTGCCAAAGCCACTCAATTTCCGCACCACCAGCTTCAGTTCAAGTCCCAAAACCATGCAACATCATCTGTAGCTCCAGTTTCCTGCAATCTTTCACTCCATTCTCTTTATTTATGTAACAGCTGCAGATGCACATCATTCAAACTAAAGCCCCTTATTTACTTGCATGTGTTCTTCCAAACTCTGAAATTCAGTTCACAGCTCCCATTTTGGCAACACACAACTACACAGCACCGAAACCCATTCATAATCTCCTCCATTTCTCACAACCCTTGAATGTACCAAGCAAATAAGCATCAATTGACTAGCAGCGCCAGCCTGCAATCCATCCCTGCAACCTCAAATACACAGCCTAACTCTCCATCTCTTGACGCCTGCACAACCAATTTCTCTTCTGAGTCTTCACAACAACTCAGTCTTTTATGTACTGTTCATTATCCTCCTCATCCATCCAAAGCCACCATTAGCACTGTCCATAACTCAAGACCACCACCACCACTAGCAGCAACTCTCATTCTCAGTCTCCTTTCTGAGCTCAAGCTGCCTGCATCTGAGTCTCCAACTGAAAACTTCACCACAGCATCATCACTTCTTGTTCACTGCAGCACCAAGTTCTACAGCTGCAACTCCAAAACCTGAAACCCATTCATTTCATTCACTGTCACAGCCATGTCCCCTGCCAACTTCGACACTGCCTTGCATCTAACCCTTGTTCACCAGTACCTGCTACCACTGCAATTCAGCTGAGTTATTCAGGCCACATACACAAAAAAAACCACCACTCATCTCCATTGCACCAGAACTCAACCCATTCTGTTTCAATTTGTCTGAAACTCAAACAATTGTAGCAACAAAATTCCACCAGTTTGCAGCTTCATAGTAACTACAACTCCGTGTAATCTATCTTGGTTTCTTGAAATCAGGTCTTACTCATCTGCTACTTCATCAATTCCTGTAAATCACAAGCTCAGCACCTAGATCCCCTTTTTAATCTTCTTTCAACATCAACACAAATCCTTTCAAAACCCTTGTAAACATTTGCCATGTACAAATCCAACTCCAACACAAATTCTTCTCTGGGTTCTAACAACAAACCCTAAATCACAAATTTGACTCATACCCATCTTTAAATCTTCACTGATTCCATCTTCTTTGTAATCTTGCTCAACAACAGCCATACAAACCCTAGTTCTTCCCTGCTTGAATCGATCCCCTTTTCATTCTCATTTTCAGAACCATAACCTCTTCTCGATCACCATCAATTTCTGCTCGATCGTCTCTCAATTTCAGCAGCAAGAGTCGCTGCTTTTTCTTCTGTCTGAATTTCAGGTAAAGGTGAATGAGGGAAATATCTCTCTCGAATTTAGGGTATAGATTAATCATTGGGGTGGATGGTTGCACCCCAAAGATATTTTCACCCGCTGATAAATGATAAGGGACACCCAGATGGCAACCCCTTAACCATAGTTAGATGCCTTTTATAATTCTTCCAAAAGCAAGTTGCCCCTTAACATGTGGCTGGGCTCCAGATAGTGTTTGCCCATGAAATTACAAGTTTGCCATTTTTATGCTCCAAATGAATGCACTTCCACCAGCTGCATCCGCCTCTTGCATCTCAAGTCCACTTCTTCTCTTCAATATCTTAACATCATTAAAGCCGCCATGCTTTTTAGACATAATTCACATCACTAAATCTGGCATACTTTTCAGACAGAGATGAAGAAATTCAAGCAAATAATGAGACGTAATCCGCCTCCAACGCTTTTGCCATGTTTCCTCCTCTTTTGATCCAAATGACTCCAAAGTACCTAAATACTCAAAAACAAAACATAAGATACATAATTTACAAGAAAACTAACAGAGAAAGCATAAACAATAGATAAATAATAAGGTGTTTTAGACACCTATCATACAACAATTTCTTTGTGTTAAGAAATCTATTCGAGCCTTGAAAGTCACGAGTACAACAATTTCTTTGTGTTTATTTCATCCTCTATTTGAACCCATTTTCCAACACCCTTGTCATTCTTCAAGAGTATATAAAGAAGTGGATTTATAACCTATTTAGACTTTATCCAAATGAAGCAGGAAAATCAAACTGAACCAGAACAAGAACAAGAATAGCTTTTTACCCGAGGGAAGAGAAGAAAACTGTGAGAAGTTGGGGAAAACTGTGATATAACCACACTTTGGTTTCATTGTTTTCACAACTGCCTCAATTGCCAAAGATTGATTTGAATGTCTCAGGAAGGAAATGAAGCGCAGAAATAAAAGCCACAGACCAATAATGATATGTAAGTATGGACAACAAAAATAGAACCCAGAACTAGTATTGATAACAACTTAAGAGTCGGAACGAAATGTAAGTACTTCTTTTGTTTGCCTTTGTTCCCATCGGTAAGCTGTAATTAATGTTCGCACTTTTGTAATGGTTGTGTTAATTTCCAAATACAAATTATTTTACTTTTAACAATTTGCCTTTGTTCCCATTGGTGAGTTGTAATTAATGTTCTCCACCAAGAGTACTAATTTGCTTGGGAGTGTAACTATTTGGTGTGGAATGTTGTCAAGTATAAATTTTGGTAGGCGCCCAAAAATTGGTACCCCTATTGTAGTCATTCTACACCAAATTTTGTTGATATTTTCAAATTATAGATCCCATTTCAACAAAATTCAGAAAGCTTTAAAATGCCATATATACATTAAAGGACAGAGAAGTATATCAAATTTCTCATTTTCTTGGCCAACGGATGCTAAACATTATTAGTAAGGGAGGGAGTAAAGATGCCAATGCTGGGGGTAGATCATGAACGGGAGAAGCAAAGATGTCCGACCTTAAAAATTTGTTTGCAGTTTATAAATGCACTTGTAAGCAAAATTGAAAACGAGTTTTTTGCGAACTTTTATCAATGAACAGTATCCCAAAAGTGTGCATATCCAAATTATGACCAGGACAAACCTGTTAGTTATGTAGCACATAAGAAGCTCATGTTGTTTGCACTTTGCATCTTGGTCATTCTTCGAGAGTTATAGAAGTGGTTATATATCACTTATTTGACTTTATTATACAAAATGAATGAGGATAATGAAAGAGAGAGGACTCGGAGGAGAGAAAAATTGCAAAATTTGTGGACGATGGTGGAAACTGTGATATAACCCCACTAACACTTTGTCTTCGACGTCCTCAGACCGGACTCACATACCAAGAGTGCAATTTGAATCTGTCAAGCAAGAAATGAAAACGTCAGACCATTAATTGTATCTGAGATCTATGTACAAGAGAAACCGAATCTTAGATCAAAATTGATAACAACTTCACGAGTATAACTGAACCGTTAGTACTCTTTTGGTTATTTTCTTTTCCTTTGTTTCCATTCAAGTTGTAATTAATGTTCCCACTTTTGTAATGGTTGGATAGGATCTAATTTCCATCTAAATATTTCATTACTTTTATTTGTCGTATTGGTGAAAAAACCAAGACCCAAAATGAATATGATTATCTAAAAACAAACTAGATTACATCGTGTACGTGCAATGTTGGAAAGCCCTACTCAAATTTTAAATTACATCGTGTCGTATTGGTGAACCCCCTAATCACATTAGTGATCACTAATCGACTGATTAGAGAGTTAATATTGTGCATTCAGCCACAATTGTGAAATTTGTAACATTACATTGTTTTTGATTTGAAGGCAGTACACTTTTTACGCACCGTGTCTGTGTCTTTTAACAAACTAACAGATGTAGAAAATTCACATCATGGTCATTTACAAACACGTTATGTAGCACATAATAAGCTCATGGTGTTTGCACCTTGACCATTATGGAAAAGTATATAAAGAGCTTAAAGAAGTGGTTTTACCACCTATTCAGACTTTGTACGAAATGATAGAGGAAGAAAAAATAAAACAAAATTGAGCAAGAAAAGATTTGTAAAATTTGAGAAGTTGGAGTCAACTGTATTTTATACCAGATAAGATGACAGACACGAAAAAAATGGAATTATTTTTTAGATGTGTTCTTGTTCCTAAGATACTGCGCTATTTGTTAATTAGGCACGGAGATGTTTTTACTCATTGTCAATGATTTTATTTGTTAATTAGGCACGGAGATGTTTTTACTCATTGTCAATGATTTTATGCTAATAATGTCATTTGTGATTGAAAATCAAATCTAGAAACACTAAATTGCTGTAAATTCATTTAAATTTTTTAAGAATTTTACAAAATTTAAGGTTTTTGGGAAAGCCTGCTTGCAAAAAGCTAAAGTTGTCCATTCTAGTTGCATTTTTTATTTTTGATCCGTAAGACCATAATGCTTATAATTTTTTGTAAAAGCGCGTTTGGTCACTCCCATTATAGAGAATCGGTGCTAACTAGTTTCCAACTCAAGTCATTGTTATCATCATCCAATGGTTTTACCATTTTATTACACTCACATGGTAATTACAATTGAGAAGCCATTTATTAAGGCTCACACTAATTGGGCTGAAATGCATGATTTTTCGAACTTTACAAGGTGTACTCTTCTTTTTCCTTTACCGCCTATTATAGTTCATCCACAATGCCTTTTGTAACAATGTATAATTCTCTACCACCAACTGTGCAAATGGCGGTGATTCAAAATCTATGACTCCCATTGTTATTGGTTCACGCCAGTCGCCAGATAGGTTTCCTAGAGTTAGGTATTTCAAGATCGAGATTAGAATGTTGGAAAATTAGGCTAAAATAGAGGATGAAAAAGCAAATTAAGAACGAAACTGGAGCTTCAAGGCCTTGCAATTCTTTTCAACAATTATTTCGAACTTTCCCAAATAATTGGCGAGTACAATCGGTCAGTGAAATATTTCTTTCGGGATACAATGAAGCCCTAACAACATAGTTGGATTCAAATGTTGTACTCCCTTGACCCAACCAAGAACACACAATTTGTGGATTCTAATGATGCTTAGTGAGAAAACAAATCATCACTACTTACAGAGGACTCATGCCTATTGGAGATGTTTCTTCATTCTCAAAAGACACCAATAGTGTCTAGTGGGAATGGATGTATCTCTTGTGAACAATCACACCCTTTGGAGATGCCTTTTCATCTCTAACAAAAATCCATTGCATCTATTCGGCATAGGATGCTCCACATCGTAGCGGCAAACTAAAAAACGAAAACCATTTTATTTTTTATGTTATTGAAAATATCCAAAATTAACCATCTCTACCAAATTTCTATTTATCCTTAAATTTATTGAACTGATCACATTGTTTCCTGTGAAGAAGTAACAACCAAACTTTTCACCCTCTTTTATCGAGAAGATAATTGCTAAAAACTGTGGGAAAATTAGGCTAAAATAGAAGATGAAAAAAATCTAAGAACGAAACTGGAGCTTCAAGGCCTTGCGATACTTTTCAGCAACTATTTCGACCTTTCCCAAATAATTGGCGAGTACAATCGGCCAGCGAAATATTGCTTTCAGGATACAATGAAGCCCTAACAACGTTGTTGGATTCAAAGGTTGTACTCCCTTAACCCAACCAAGAACACACAAATTATGGATTCTGATGATGCTTAGTGAGAAAAGAAATCAGAGATTTTGATGTATTTTTCCATACTTGAATGAAAACAAATCATCACTACTTATAGGGGACTCATGCCTATTGGAGATGACTCTTCATGCTCAAAAGACACCAATAATGTCTAATGGGAATGGATGTGTCTCCTGTGAACAATCACACCCTTTGGATATGACTTTTCATCTCCAACAAAAATCCATTGCATCTATTCGGCACAGGGTGCTCCCATTGTAGCGACAAACCAAAAAACAAAAACCATTTTATTTTCTATGTTTATTGAAAATATCCAACATAGGATTAGCTAATATTATTCCTACGAGAGTACTATTAGATCTCATTATCCATGGGATGTATGTTAACAGTGGGGTAGATTATTAATGGGAGAAACAGAGATTTCAAACCTTAAAGTAGTATGCAGTTAGTTGGGTGAGTCTTGACTATTGTGTTTTGTAACAACATTGCATGCCCTTTTGTGGTTGTTTGTAAAGACAACTGATAGAAAAAATTGAAAATGAGTTTTATCAAACCTTTATCAATGAACAGTACTTCAATAACGTGCATAGACCAAGACAGGCCTGAACAACATTGCCTTACTGTCCCCTATAGGACAGTGCGTGACCGAAAGTATTCAATTTCATAGACCCATAACATAATCAACTTTTACAAACTTTGATTTTAAGAAATCAATTTTTAATAACAGATTTTAACAAACCGACGTTCCTAAAAGATCGACATAGTTCACATCAATGTCATTTACATACACGTTATGTAGCACATAATAACTTCATGTTGTTTGCACTTTTGTCATTTTTGAAGGGTATATAAAGAAGTGGCTAGATAACTTGTTTGGACTTTATACAAAATGAAACTTAACAAGAAAGGGTGATATTTGAGAAGTTAGAGGAAACTGTGACACATACCACACCTTCGCCGTCTTCACCGCAACATAACCTAAAACAGTTGTTTATCTCGCCTAACATCAACACCTTAACTGATAGCGAGTTAAGCTTTAGTTTTTAATTTTAATCTTTATCTTTATCATGATTTCAATTTTGAAAATAAGACCTTAATTAAATTTTTTCATTAGGTTTTAATTTTTAATAGAAGCAAATCATCTTAATCACGATTCCAACTTTGAGAACTCTGATGTAAAATCTCACAAAACCGTTTGATTCTTTTTCTTCCCCTTTTTTCTTTGATATACCATTTGATTCCATTGTGAAACAAACACAAAGCCATTCCCAATTTAATATAACATGATTTAAAAACTTTGTAACTTAAATCAAGAGATAGTTATATGCAGTATTATGAGGAGGGATGGTGATGCTGGTGACTATGATTGTTGTAAGTGGTAGTGATAATAGTTTATTAAGGTAGTTGTGGAAAAGGTGAGTTTTCATTACACACTTTAATTTAGGTCTACATCTATTCAATTTTTAGTCTGTGGGTGGTACATAGGAAAATTGTGGGTGGTATTTAGGTAAAACCATATCAAATGTGTACATTCAATAAGAAGCAACAATAGAAATGTTTGTCTACCCTCGAAGCCCATTAATAAGATGGGCCATGGCCTCTAGTGAAACAAAGGATATAGATGTAGACTCGTAGCTGCGACTTTGGACACCAAACCAAAGCTTCAGCAAAGTCTCCATCTTCCGCGAGGACTACTTACAGCCTTACGCATAAGTGTGTGTACATTTGCAGCAGCAGGATAACCGTCCTTATTGATCTTCTCGGTTCCGGTGTTGCGCAAGTAAAGAAAACATATGGGAGAAACCGAAAATGATCTAAATGGAAGCCCAAGTACACGACGTTATGATGCAAGCCGCAAGGGAGGGCAGTGCTTGGAGCAGTTTCAGTGGCCACGCTAATTGTGAGTCGCCATGGCCCCCAAATGGCCAAGTTGTAATGTGCTTCTCCACCAACGTTTCAGGAGAACCATCTGGTGTTAGCCCAGTTGGCCAGGAGCCCGACTCTCAAATAAGAGGTCAGCGGTTCGAGTCTCCGCTCAAACATTAACAAATTAACATTAACATAACATTCTTTACCAATCAAAAAAAAAAAAAACAAAAAAACAAAAACGTTGATGATTGGAGTACTAATTTGTTTGGGAGTGAACCAAATTAGTGGTGTGGAATGTTTTGTCTTGTATAAACTAACTCTTTAAGTTTTCATCATCAAATTATTGTTAAACGTAATTATTTGCAAATTTGAATCCAATTTGCTTCAAATTTAAGCAATTTTACTACTTTAACCAAACTTTATTGCTTTTTCTAACTATTCTATTCATTGACTAAGTAGAGAGGGAGATTGATTTGGAAAAAAAAAAAAAAAAAGTATTCACAGACCCCATCAAAGTAGAAACCTTGATTTTAATAAAGGGAAGAAATCAATTCAATTTCTATGAAATTTTTTTGCATCAAAAAAAATTGGGTATACATTCCTGGTTCTTCAAGTTTCTAAAAAAGCCTCTGTAGTTATTAGACAAACAAAACCCAGACAAGGAACCTTGAATTGATCATAATCAATGAATCCAAAGTTAGACCCCAAACATTCAAAATCAACAACAAGATGCAAAATCATAGTAGTGATGAGCAAGAACAAAAATTGAGTAGAAAAAATAAAAAATAAATTGTAGTATGATTACAAGAAATTATATAAAGCTATGCTTTTTGCAATAACAAACATCAAATTTATGAGCATCACACAAATATTTTTTCCTTATCTTATCGTCGGTCTTCTATTGTGCATCTGACCGCATGCTAATCGGAAAGGATGATGGGAAAAATAACTTAAAAGATGTTATTTTGATTATTAAACGACATTTGCATTGGAGGCATCAATACATTATGTTGCCCTGCATTATTTGCATCTTCACACCAAGCCTCGGTGGTCGGAACTGGATCATATCATGAGTTGACGGCTTTTTGGGGCGTAAAGTGCTAGACTTGGTAGTAAAAGAGGCTCAAAATGGGCATACAACTTTTGCAGTTGTATGGGTAGTTGGGCATAAAATATAGCAGAGCATATGCTGCTTTTGATAAAAAAAACACAAATACATAGATTCTGCAAGGTTAGATGTCATCACGCCTAAGATTGATGTTTTTAAAAATAAGCTTTGATATCTTTGTCAAACCGAATATCAATTGGTAAAAGAAAAATTCAAATAAATGATTGTTTGATAAGAAGCATCACTAGGGATTCATGACATTCAGATAGTCATTTACTGTGAATTTATAAAAGAAATCGTATAATTTACTAATTGATAATTCAAACCGAATCGGAGATGAATTAACCTCTGGCAAGAAACTTTCCCTCCTCCATGCTATTGACAATGAGTGCCCAAAAAAAAGCTAACATTTTTATTTATGTGGGGATGATTTATTTAGAGATCCCAACAAGCTCCTTGGCCCAGTTAGCAATAATGAACATCATATGATGTAGACGATTATTTTGTGATCCTTTCGATGCCCGTTATGGATTTGGCTAGATTGTTCGATCATTATTTGTGAAAGCTCATACGAAGTATATGTTATATTATTAAACTTTTGGGAGAAGGTACAATCTTTATAAACAAAAGTTCATGAAAAGTCAGGGAAGCACGTTACGTGGGCACATATATTATATTAGTCTTACGTAAACTGGTATTTTTTTAGGTGGGCACTTAATTAGAGATAATCTATTTCCATCCCCTTTCAACAATCTCTTTTATTTTCGAGCCTTTTTAGGTTCCCTAATACATCTAATCAAAGACATCATCCGAGATTGTCAAATTGAGGATCATCCTCATTGGCTCTTCTTCTTTTTCAACATATTCCTTTTCCTTCTTAACATTCCATCACACCCATCGATAGGCTTGCATTGGCCCTTGTGGTTTTCTCTTGATCTAGTTCACTTAGTTTCATGACTTTGTCAAACCATTGAAACTCATCGCACTTTGGGTGATTCAAACACCTTAGAAACATTCTTCCATTTCCAGCATCATCGATTTTTGCAATTCAAAAGTGGCGTGTCCCATCACAGCTTCTACACTTTGAATAAATAAATGGAAATACACAAAAATACTAGGTTTGTCCATTTGTAATCATGTTAACAAAATCATTCCCGCTAGGTGAGAAGGTGACTTGCAAATTTGACACTGCAATGATGACTCAGAAGAGAAAATTATATTAAATCCATAGTATTGAAGAGTATGTTGTTAGTAAATCTACTTACTTTGCAAATAGAGGTAGATGATGAATCCTCCATTCTTTGAACCGTGCTTGCTTTCTTGAGAGAATGATTTTTGTTATTTGGTGCTTGGTTTGTGTAGTTTTTTCCAAAGGAATGGGGGAAAAGAAATGCTCCAACGGTCTTATTTTTAAACAAACTCCAATTTTACCCATTCCGGCTTATTATACATAGGAATTTTTTTCTGATATTTGGCTCGTTTCACAAAGAAATTCCCATCATCGTTTTATAACATCCAAGCAACATTGAGTACATTATTATATTAGTCCATTAATTAGTCATACTTCCTCCTAGATATATCTCCATCCTCATGGATTATCAATCACCATTCAAACACCTTAGAAACATTCTTCCATTTCCAGCATCATCGCTAAGTTTATTAAACCATACACGAGAGAAAACATTAGTTTCCCATCTCTACTTACTTTGATGAAAGAAAACGTTATATATGAGGAACATATTGTCCACTAAAGTGGAAAAGAGCCATTATATCCTCATCTATTTAAAGGAATGGATACAATCAAAAGATATATCTCCGATGGATTATCAATCACCACTAAGTTCATCAATTCTCTCGAAAAAGAAAAACGTGAGGAACATATTGTCCACTCGACACAATCATCAACCACGACCAACTCCGTTGCCACAATACTAGAAAAACTAAGAAGGAAGGAAGAAACCACCAAGTCAATTTCCGCAATGGAAGAAGAGATAATTAAGAGGAAAAGAGAAGAAAAAGAGGAAGCAAAGCTTGAACGTTATCGTCAAAAATTAGATAAGATAAAAGCGGAAGCTGAGGAAGCGGTTAAACGTCAAAAAGAAGCTAAGATAGAAGCAGATGTTGAGGAGGGAACAAAGTGGATTAGAAATTACTACATAGTATCGGATTTGCCGGAGGATCAACGCCCTTCAGATGTTTTTTGGGGTCTTGTAAGGAATGGTTCTTACAAGCATAACATGTTTGACGGTAAGAAACGCAAAATTAAATACGTTGATCAAATAGTACGCATTCGAACAACTGCACTCATCAAATCATGTCTCAAATACAACGAATTTCTTGCAAGATACAGTGGTGATAGGTATGAAGCTCAAGATGCATATACGAAGTGGAGAAAAGAGACTTTTAGGCATTTCGAAGCTGCTTTGCTTGTTGAATCTCGTTCCAATAAATGATGTAAGGTGTATTTGGCTTGAGAGATTTCATTCTATGTGTAACGTTATTTATGTGTTTAAACTTTGTTCCCTTAAATGATGTTAGTTGGAATTTGCTTGAGATGTTTATTTTGTGCTTAATGATGTTTATTTTGTCAAGTTAAATTCGATGCCGGCAAGCCCGATGAGTTAAATTCGATGCCGGTATCGTAAAACCGGCATACTGGATATGTTTACACGCTATGCTGGTTTTCCCACACTAAGAAGTTAAAAAAATCATTAACTTGTAATACCGGCGTAATCGGTATGTAATTGTCCATGCCGGAATTCTGAGGGTTACAATTTCATTCAACTTGTTTGACGGTTACAATTTCATTCCACTAATTTGACGGTTACCAAATCTTTAATGAGTCATTAGAAGGTTACAAAATCGTCGGTTTCTTTAATGGCTCGTCGGTTTCAAACTACTCATGCTATATAAGTGACGGTTTTGGAAAGAAAAATATTCGATATATTCAATCTCTCCTTATTTTTTTCATCTTCTATACCAAAGCAATGGCTCGTCGCAAATCTTCTAAACCCAATCCAGAAATACCTGTTGATGATGCGCAACAAAGTCCTAAAGAGTCTCCTGGTGAGGCGGACGTAACAGATTTGATTCGGTAAGTGATGTATAACACAAAGTCTCCTGTTGAATTGAAGTACTTTTAGGGTTTATCCCATAATATATAACACAAAGTCAAATTTCCTAGGGTTCATGACAGATTGAAAATTCTGCTTAGGGTTTTGAAATTGCATTCTAGTAAAATGAAATTCTAGTCAATTGAATTCAATTTGAAAATCATTATTGATCAATACCATGCCTATGTTTAGGGTTTACAAACTATGCTGGTTTTGCTGAACTAAAATTGTTAAGAACTCTGTAAAAAAAATCAAAAAACCGGCATAGATTTATAATTTACGTATGCCGGAAACCATATCGGCACTAGGGAATTTTCTTTGGCAATGTCGGTTCATGTTCCGACGTTCATGGTATGGTAACAAATGATGCCGGTTTTCGTTCCCTAAAATTTTTAAATCCCTGGATAGAATTCAACCAAAACCGTCATGTAACATATTAATCTTTGCGATGCCAATATTTGTTCCGGCACTCAAGGTATGGTAACATATTATACCGGTTTTTGTTTCATACGTCTTATAATTTTCTGTATAGAATTCAATATAACCAGCATAGAGTTATTTATTGTCGATAATGCCGGTATGTGTTCCGGCGTGGTTTATATGTCTATGGGGTATGCCGGTTTTCTTTGTGTTCCTTTTGTATGCCGGCATCCATTATATAACTCAGTTTAACATGTTGGAACATAGGTCTCACGTACCAATAAAGGACAAAGGAAAAGCAAAAGCTGTTGAAGAATCAAAACGTAAGTCTTCTCAACATAAACGTCAAAATCCGGCTACTTCTAAGGTCACAATTCGGGATTATCCTATAAGCGACTCAACCATCACTGATGATGATGATGAGAGGGAAAATCCACCAGAACCGGAACTAGCAGGTGGCTCATCCTCACAAGCAGGTGGCTTAGGACAAACTGATGATGAAAAGGCACCCCCACCTCACTTCCCTGATAAGTACGACTTGATTCCTGACAGCAATGATGGCAAACATTAGGGTCAACCGATAAACCCGCAACTCTTATTTTCGTATAAAGACTCTTGGGCTCGTTGGATCTATCAAACTTATGTAAGACATTTGTATCTTGTTATTCTATTATTTATCTGTGATCAATTTAATTAAGTTCGTTGTGTTTTTATAAGACCACAGGAAAGCCTGGCGTGTTAGCCGCCATCAACACTCGAATGTGTGGCTTTTGGAGGATGAGTGTCCTTCTGTTCAAGAAATAGTCAAAGCATCTGGGTTGTATCCTGCGATAGAAAATTATGTGTCCACTGATACCGTCACGACAAACTGCTTTTTGGAGAGGTTTTATAGTGAAACTGACACCATGCATTTTCATTTTGGCGAGATGACCATTATCCCTGAAGATGTCCAAAGGATAATAAGACTATAAGTTCTTGGGAAACCGGTTAAGGTAGGAGAAAAGTCGAAGGACCTAGGGTGGGAAAAGATCTATGAGCTCACTGAAAAGTTGTTTGGATGGAACAAGGAAACCACGTTGGCAAATTTTTACAAGAAACAAACTTCTCAGACAAAGACTATAACATTCGTCCAACTCAATCAATTGTTTGGGAATACGAAGAACAAGGAATTGACTCCCGCAAAAGCTCAACAAACTGCCGTTGCATATATGTTGTTCATTTTGGGAACCGCTATATTCCCTAATCTAATGGTAAAAGGGTGCATATGAACAACCTACAGTACTTGGATCCGTTGGAAGACGTTCATAAGTATTCATGGGGCACTGCTTTCTTGGCACATTTTTTGGCAGAAATGCGTCGAGCTTCTAAGGCGAAAGGCCGTCAATTTAATGGGAATTTCACTGTGATTCAGGTATAGTGAACTACATATTTTGTGATTGTTATCATTACATTTATTAGTTTCCAACTATTTATTTTCTTATACATTTCATGGGCACAGGTGTGTGCTTATGAACACTTCCGAGATTTGTTCATAGGGTATAAAGGATTGCAGATTTGGCGTGATTATCAACCAAATATGGCTCTATCTCAGAAATACTTCTTCCACAATACCCCTTCGCCTAACAAGAAGCGGTTTTTAGAAATGAGATTGGCTTTGGACTCATTTTCTGTGGAAGATGTTGTGTTTGACCCTTATAGGAATGTCAGAGGAGTTCACCTTCATAGACATGAAAATTTTTCATTTTACAACGGATTGTTATTTCATCCAAAAGGATTTGTTATGCATAACCCTCTCCGCGTGATGCGCCAACTCGATTACAAGCAGAAAGATCTCACGGATACATCTTATCATAAATATTCTCATGACTTTACTAAATGCCAATCATATGAGAACCATACTCTGGTATGCTACGACCCAGAACCTATTCTTGCATATTGGATCGAAAGGGAAGAAGAATAACTTGTGCTGATACGGATGATTGGGAATTGGATGAGAACGGTTTTGATAGTGAACCAACATTTCTAAGCGGTCATCTACATTACTCGCATCCTTATGTTGTACGCCCGGATATGGTAGGGGTCCCTCCACCACCATCACGTCCCTCCACAACTCCAGATACTGTACCCGGGCTTCTACAGCTCGTTACGTTGTTGGTGCGTTCATTTCTATTTTCTTAACCTATATCTATCCTTATAAAATTGTACATACTAAATACATGTTTAAAAATTCCTTCACAGCTTCAGCGGCTTGGAAATCTGTCAAAATTCATTAAGAAAAAGACCAAGAAAGGAGTGGTTCTGATCATGAAAGAAATGGAGAAACTCGATGAAAAGATAGACAAAATCGAAGATCCAGAGGCAAAAGACTTGTGGGGCAAAAAGAAGAAGAGGGCACACAAGAAGCCAGGAACTGAGTGATTGTTTGTTTCTTTTATAGTATTAGTTTGGTTTATGTTTGTTTGTGTGGCTTGGTAATTTTTGAACATCTTTGTTTCATTTGTTTTCGGTTTGGAACATCTTAACTTTACATTTGGTTTGTTTAAACTTTGCTTATGTTATTTTATGGTATTATGTCTTTGATTATGTTATTTTATGTGTCTTGTTAAACTTTGTAGATGTTGATTTCATTTTTTTTTGGCTTACAACATAATATATTAGTTAATCTATGTCAAACATTGCAATTTGCAATTTCTAAGTTTTTATTTTCCAAAACCGGCATAGTCGATATCGTGTGTACTATGCCGGAACTCTGTTTAGTTCCATAATAAAAAATAGAGTTCCGGCATGATCGGTAGCGCCACAACCATGCCGGTACTCTAACTTTCCCTTGTGAATAAACTATCTATGTGTAGTAACGGCAGTGTTATGCATTTTTTTTAATGCCGGAAATGGAAAAATTATATATGTGTACTTATGGTGTTATTCCGACACAAAAGAGAACATATATTGCAACGCCGGTACGAGTACTGGCATAGTAAAGTTTGAATCAAATCACACTGGCACATACATGGCATATGATTTAATGATTACAATTCAAACTTCCAAAAAAAAAAAGGTGGCGTATTAGTAAACCACATATATCCAAATTACTCATCATCGCTTCCACACGTATGAAGTTTCAACTCCTCCTCTTCAAGAGGATTCTTTGATAAGGCCAAAGCATCCCATAATTGGTGATTCTCCTCATACAATGCCATCCATACCTTCCATATATTCGGATCTAGTTCCTTGTTTTTAACCATCCCATAAACAAGTGGCAATGAACATTTGTCCTTGAGTTATAGAATAACGAAATGATTGTCGTTCACGAACGCCAAAACAACTCTTCTCTTCTTAAGGTATCCTTCGCATTTTTGCCACTTTGGGGTAAATGTTGCGACTACGGTGGGGCTCAAAAAATGAACAACACAGTTAAATGTATCCTCTACTAGATGCCCACAAAGCGGCATCTCATCAAATATTGAGAAGGAAGAAATGCCATGTCCTGCTCGGGTCCGAACACTTGAGCACACATATCATCAAACCCCTCGTCGTGGATAACCAATTGCTCATAAAAGCTCATCATTTTCACAATTTTATCGGCCATCCTCATTCTAGCATATCGGCATGGTGTCATTCCTTTTCTAACCGCCGTCTCGAAGATTCCTAATTGTTCGGTCACGGCATGATAGCCACAATTTCCATCTCCATCGACATCATCCGTGTACACAATAAACTCGCGAATAACCTCTGGAAGTTGGTTTATGTATGACGCTACCTTGGTATAGTAATGTCTAACAGTCATACCCGTCGAGGACTCCTTAAACATATTCATATTACTATTGGTTATCTTAATTATATCCAAACCATCCTATCCAATCTCTAGATTATCAATGTCTTCAGTATGTGATGGGAGATTATACTTCCTTGGCCTACCCCTTCCCCTTTTCCTAGGAACCTCCGATACATGGACTATGGGTGTGGCTTCAGAATGCTCACCTTGTTGTCCTTGGTAGCTTAATGTTAGTACCTTTGGCGGCCTTCATTTTTTCCTTGGAACATCCGATACATCGACTATGGGTGTAGCTTCGGAATGGTCACCTTTTTGTCCTTGGTAGCTTAATGTTGGTACCTTCGGCGGCCTTCCCCTTTTCCTTGGAACATTCGATACATCGACTATGGGTGTAGCTTAGGAATGCTCATCTTGTTGTCCTTGGTAGCTTAATGTTCGTACCTTTCTACCCCTTTTCTTTGAAACCTCAGATACATCGACTATGATTTTAGCTTAGGAATGGTCACCTTGTTGTCCTTGGTAGCTTAATGTTGGTACCTTTGGCGGCCTACCTCTTTTCTTTGAAACCTCCGATACATCGACTATGGGCGTGGCTTCGTACCCCGTCGTTTTTTGTTGACTTGATATCGGTTCCTTCTTTGGCCTACCCCTTTTGTTTGGAACCGGCGCTTCTGCGAATCTTGCTTCTGAAATCTCACATGCGGATAGATCTCGTTTCTTACTTTGCGCGAGTTATTCTTCACGTCGGGTCATTTGTTTCAATTATTTCCTTTGTTTTCTCCTTGGAATTTTAGTTTGTGGTCTACCGGGAAGATATCCCTTTGTTGACTCTTCACTTTATGCTATCCATGGCCGTGTAATTAGCCTTAGTTGTCTCAATAATACTTGTCGGCTAGCCGAGTTTCCACGTGAGTAAGCTTCGTATAATTCCTTGGCCTCCTTTGTATCCCATGGTGATTGTCCGGGAGCTTCCGTAAGGGGAAGGTCGAAACTTAGTTTCTTCCAAAATGGATCAATAACATCAAGAGGTATCAATTCTTCATACTTCATAAGCATATGATGACACGGAAGCCCCAATGAAGACATGTCGGGACAAATACACACATCACCCGGTTTTCCGTAATTTTTCTCATATTGCATTTGTCTCATCATATGTTTTATTGCCCAACAAGAGACGTTGAACTCTATTCCTTGGAGCAACTTAGTATGTTGAATAAATTGAGTCATCCTTTCCATCGAGATTTTCTCAAAAGCTTTCTTGATCCTATCGATATCAGCCTTAAAGTGTTGCTCCATTGCCTCGGTGACCGTAACCACGTTTCCTTGGCCGGACTGGATGAGATATTTCAATCTCCCATGAGAGTACTCCGCTATACTAGTTGGCTCATTACCGTAATGTCTATAACGATTTTTCCACGCACGCACAAATTTTTCCTTGAACTTATCCAACCAATTATCCTGACAATATGAGACGGCACTTGGATGCACTTCGTTATATTTGGCAATAAGCATGTTCAATCTCTTTTCATACATGTCCTCGGTAAGAGACCAATAAACTTTCTCCCAATCCTTTAGAAATTCCAACCACCTTTTATGATTTTCACCGTGTTCTTTGTCGACTCGCTCTTTAATCTCTCCTCTTTCATTTTCTTCTTCTTCGGGTGATAGTTTCTCTTTGCGAACATCTTCCTCCAGTTGAACAACCATTATATTCTTAATATCCGCCTTAAAGGGTTCGAACAAAGCATGACAATGTTTTTTCACATTTTCACCAATATGATATGTACATAGAAAATTTTGTGCATCGGGATATACGTCGGATATGGCATTCATTAGTGCATCAAATTGATCGGTTATGATGACCTTCGGTGATCAATTTTCTTGGAACAATAATTTCAATTGTCGCAATTCCCAATGATAATTATAATCCCTCTCGTTTTCCATTAAACACCAAGCCAATGTGAATGTTACCTTGTCCAATGTTTGCCCCACGATGTTGAACAAGGGCATGTTGTATTTGTTTATCTTGTAGGTGCAGTCAATCATAAGAACATCACAACACGTATGAGCCAATTGTGAAAGCAAAGGATGTGCAATGAATATTTGAAGGGGCTTCTCGTCCGGACCTCTTTTAATGATACGCGTGTAGTTGTGATCCCAAACTCTCTTCTCAAATTCTTGCATAACGCTCCTCCCTTACCATTCCAACCTTATAATGGTTGCTTGTGCGCTATAAATTGTACTTAATGAAGAAACGTTCGTCTCATCCTTTTCCTTGAAGCCTCTGGTAATCACTCTTGGTTTGATACATGCTTTGGTCATTCTCTTTACATCCTCGAATTGATCAGGTTTTAGCTTCGCAACTAGGGAGTGACCTTCAAAATCTTTCGGATCGGGGTGGTTATGACGTCCAAACCACACCGTACATTCCCATTATTTTTCTTCTTCTTTTTCTCCTCTTAGATAGAATACAAGCTTAAAGGGGCAGTCATCCTTCCTTGTAATTGTCTTGTATACCCTCTTAGTCTTCTTTTCATATACATAACCCTTACTCTTATGGCTATTTTTCTCCTTGTATTTTCTACTTCTCTCGCAAACCATCTCAAAACGAACATTTGAACGTTGGCTATTCCTCACTAAGACACACATGTTCTTAAGAGCCGTCACTTTTTCCCGAGCAATTGCTTCCTTTTCATATTTTATTCCCTACATAAGGACAACAATGGGAGATTACAAGAAAATCCCAACATAAAATTGTAAAAACTAGGTGAAAGTATTGTTTGGTAACACACCCGAGGCATTTTATAGTATTCCGATGTATCCCGATGGAGCGGTTTGGAGTTTGGTTGATCGTTGTATGACACAATCTAAGGAATGAATGAAAAGAAAATTGGATTAGTTCAAAACTGGCATTGTCGATAAGTAAAGTAAACTGCCGGGACTAAGCACCGGCATAAACGGTAATTGACTCTCCATGCCAGTATTAAAACCGGCATTCATAGAATTTCAGTTTGCATTTCGGGACAGGGTTCCGACATAGTAAGTTAAAAGAAAGGAATGCCGGTATTTAAGTTCAAAATATCATTAACTTCTATATGTTTTTCATGTACTACCGGCATCCTCGACATTTAAGTTTCCATGCCGGTATCATATACCGGCATTGTCTGTCATGTACTCACATTGTCGGTTTGAATATTCCATAGAATATTCGGTGGTAGGTAAAAAGTATAAATGTGTACCGGTATGCAATCTTGGTTTGAATACCACGCCGATTTGTTCTTGAACAGTTGGGGATATTTTGTTCCGGAATACAAATTTTTTTGAATACAATGCCGGTTATAGAGGTTCCGGCGTAGTATTCATACAACGAGCATGCCGGTACTAAGCTTTTTCAGACAGAAATGGCGGTTTCAAAAAAAAAAAGTCAAATTTTCGACCTCTTTGAAGCATTACCTATGTATTGGGGTTGCTTGTATGCTGAACATGTTTACTTTCTTGAGTTGGTTCTTCACAAAACACTTCATGGTCACGAAAATCACGATTCAAAGGTGGTGGTTCATCATACAACAATTGTGAGTTGTTATCATTAACGGAAGATTGAAGATATGATTGTTGTTGTAATTGAGCTAAAGATTCAGCAGCTGCAAGTCTCTCATCATAATCATCTTCCATTTTCAAAAAAAAAAAAAATTCTACTCAATTTTTTTTCCTCTTTCTACTCTCAACTAACCCACACAAATTCAAATAAACATAAATACACACTTATTATATCTCCCAAATTATTAACATTTTACTAATCATAATTAGTAACTAATCCTGATTAGTGAGGGTTAGATTAGGAATTAATAATTTAATTATATAAGGGGTAACCCAGCTAGGATATTTGGATCCCTATTTTATCATTTAGCAAAAAAAAGTTAACAACATTTTTATTTATGCGGGGATGATTTATCTAGAGATCCCAACAAGCTCGTTGGCCCAGTTAGCAATAATGAACAGCATATGATACACGTGAAGATGTAGACAACTATTTTGTGATCCGATCCTTTCGAGGCTCGTTATGGATTTGGCTAGATCGTTCGATCATTATTCGTGAAAGCTCATACGATTTGTTATACTCCCTCCGTCCTATTTTAGACGAAGGGGAAGGGTTTTTTTTTTCAAATCCCAAATTACATGAAGGTTTCCATATTTTCTTCCCAAACCTTCCTGATTTGTCCATGCTTTGGAATCATACATAAACATAAAATATAATTTAAAATCAATTTCCCAAATGAAAATTTTAAATAATTCAGTAGATTCCAAATCCACACTAAAATCTAGGAATTAAAAACTAAAAATTTAATTATTTTAGGAGATACTAATAAGGGTAGATTTAGAAAATATATAATTTATTTATTTTTTCTTAATATGTGTGAAAACACCTTCCCTTTCATCTAAAATAGGACAGAGGGAGTATTATTAAACTGTTGGAAGAAGGTACAAGCTTTGTAAACAAAAGTTCTAGAAAAGTCAGGAAGCACGTTAGGTGTGCACATATATTATATGAATCTTACGAAAACTGGTATCTTTTAGAGCAACCGCAGTGGTGCGAGTATAACCAAAGAGCAAAAATATAAAAAAAAAACTAAAAAAATTTGGTTTACTCCGTGCTGCCACTCTACGGTGCACGAGCAAAATTTGGTCAAGCGCACATTATAACCCCGCCTAGTTCAAACGTAGTTTAAACTTTTATTTGTTATAAAGCGAACATTATAAGCCCACCGCACCATCAAACGAACTTTTAAACTGCGCCTGGATTATGTGCGTAGTTTACACATCCGTCTCGTTCCAAACGAACTTTTAATACGCGCCTAGTATCGAGTGCACTTTTAACTTACTCTTGACCAAATATACTCTGATATTTGGTTATACTCCATTTTTTATTCTTTACTCCGTCCCACTGTGGTAGGTTTGTGGACCAAATTTTTGGTTATAGTCGTCCATTGTGGACACTCTTAGCTATTTGAACATATTTTTGTATATCAATTGGTCAAGAAATTTGGTGACACCAATGAGAAATGCAATTTGAATCCTCCTCTCAAGTCCAAAGCCAAATGTGTTTAAACTTCTAATGCCAACAATCTTCATACAACTAAAAAGGAGAGTGTGAAGAATGTTGGTCATGAAGTTGACGAAGAACCTATGAGTCCTTTATGCTGCTGTTTATGGGTAAAAATCGTTTCTGCCGATTTTGGTAAATTTGGTAGGTGAGTGAGAAACTGGTTCAAACCCTAAACAAATGTGATGCACGTTGATCACTTTTACGTTCGAGAGATCAATCTGTACAAGTCCGGCCTAAACCAAGAAATGGCCGTTCCAGACTTGCTTCGGTCACAAAGTGGAGGAGAAGGCTTGATTTGGGGAGGATATCGAAGAAGGGTGTTGAGACCAGAGAGTTCTAGAAAGGTAGTATCTCGACTTGTATCAGAAAAGTAAAAGCTTAGGGAGCTTCCTAGTGATGGAATCTTTTTGGGAGATCTAGCAAAGTTTTTTTCTGATATTGTTGTATATTTTCCTGACCAAGACTTGTTGTTTGGCAGAAATAGGTGAGACCTATTTATACAAGTGAGATTGAACGTACCCTGGCCTCATTAAGGAATAAAGTAAAGTCTCGGATTAAATAGAAGAGGTGGTAACCGCAGGTGTTTATGGTGAAAACGTTTTTCACCATTATTGTCTTATTTAATTGACCGCTTTTATTCCTTTTCACACCGTTCTTATTGCGAGCGTAGTGTACGCTGCACGCTGTGACCGCCAAACAAAAACCCCAAGAAAGCATCCCCCAGTTTGTGTTGATGTATCGAGTGTTAGTTGCACCTTGAGTGCAATTGGCGCTTCTAGTAACGCGCGTGGCATGTGCGGAATGCATTTGTGGTAGGTTGCACGTTGAGTGCAAGTGGCAATGCCAGAGCTGCTAGTGGCGCGTATGGCATGTGCGGAATTCCCTGGTGGTAGGTTGCACGTTGAGTGCAAGTGGCAATGCCAGAGCTTCTAGCGGCGCGTGTGGAATGCCTTTGAAAGTGGCTAGCAGTGCGTGTTAGCATGTGCCAATGGCAGGCACGGCCATATTGACCTAGGGTGCGGTGGCGGTTTGGAAAATGGCTAGCGTGCGTGTTGGCATGTGCCAATGGCACGCACGGCCATATTGGCCTAGGGCGCGGTAGCGGCTTTGGAAAAATAGCTAGCGTGCGTGTTGGCATGTGCCAATGGCGCGCACGGCCATATTGGCATAGGGCGTAGTAGCGGCTTTGGAAAAATGGCTAGCGTGCGTGTTGGCATGTGACAATGGCTAGCGTGCGTGTTGGCATGTGCCAATGGCACGCACGGACACATTGGTCTAGGGCGCGGTAGCGGCTTTGGAAAAATGGATAGCGTGCATGTTGGCATGTGCCAATGGCACGCACGACCACATTGGCCTAGGGCGCGATTTGCAAGCCTAGGACGCGGGCGCTACCTTAGTATGCGCCAATGGCATAGCGGCTTGGAAAGGAAATTTGATAGCATAGCTAGGGCCAAGGCAGAGTGCGTTTGGCATGGCGCGGCTATCTTGGGCTAGGTGTGGATGGCATGATTTTCGATTGGCACAGAGGTGAGGCTAGCATGGTCGGCATGCTTTGGCGCGTTTGGTGTGGCTGGCATGATTTGACGTTGACACAGGGATTCGGCTAGCATGGTTGGCATGCTTTGGCGCCGTTGGTGTGACTATCATAGCGAGGGCCAAGGCAGGGTGCGTTTGGCATGGCACGGCTAGCTTGGGCTAGGTGTGGCTGGCATGATTTGCCATTGGCATAGATGGGAATTAGGGTTTTGTTCGTTGTAACCCTAATTTGAAAAAATATCCCCTATTAATTACTGACTACATGCATTAAATGTTCTAATAAATGTATCACCGGTGACATTAGGTTATTCAGTGTTTTACGATTTTACCCTTTGTCTAAAAACCACCATCAACAACTTCCTTGTGAGAATAATTTGAGGGGGGGGGGTGCTCCGAAAGCATCGATTACTACTGTTGATTCCTGTGGAAAGATGGGTGTGAATGGTGAGAGGGTAATTTAATAAGAAAAGGTTCTCAATGATTGAATTTCTTATAAAAGTAGGAAACGTTCCGGAAAAAAGAAAAACGAAAATCACTTACATCATATTCATGAAATTGGTCAACCGGTTGTGGAAGGTACAAACTTCTCCTTTACTAATCCCGTCATCCCCTTGGTTTTGAATCCATAACAGGTTTCATGGTTTCGAAGAAGATGATGTTGAAGAAGAAGAAGATGGAAGGGAGATAGCCAATTCGCAGTCAGTTTTGTTAGATTCAAAGGTATGCATCGCAAAACCGTCAGCGTCTGATAGACACATTTTTGTGTCTGAATTGTCCTCAGTGTCCCTATTGTTAGTGCTTTATTTTGTACTTATTATGGTGTTTTTATGCTTGTGGAGGTGTTTTGGAGAAATACATTTGTGTGAAAAAAGTTGCTCAAAAAAGTGCTATTTGGACCCCCTGAGAAAATTGCTAAAGGCACCCAATATTTGGATAAGAGCACCCACTGGCTATTTGGCACCCACGGATTTGGATAAGGGGAAACCCTTTTCTTCTTCATTCGAATTTGGTTTTGGCGAGAATTTGGGTTTTGAAAACCCGATATTTTGCAGTGAAGATTTTGGACGAGTTTGAAGTAGATTTAATCGCTGTATTTGGTTAGATCGATTGAGCCTGTTACACGTATACATGACTGGTATATCCATCATATTCGAAGATACTTGGATAAATCATAGGGTTTTTAGGAAACAGGGGTGTGATTATTCCCGTGAAATATTCTCGGGATTTCTTGTTGTTTTGGAAAGATTATATGTGTCTGCAGCGTGTTGAATCAATCCTACAGCGTGTACGATCATGTTTGGAGCATTTCTGCATCATTTCAGCGTGTGAAAAGTTAATTCAGGGAAGATAATATTCCTGAGAATGTTTTTATTCAATACCGAGTAATGGAGAAATATATGGAGTTATGGAGGAGATTTATTGTGCATGTGAGGCTATATAAAGTTTTGAGGAGTATTAGAGCAGGGATGGAGAGTTTGGGGAGAAGAACAAAGCGAATTCGAGAGCTGCAGAGAATATTTTTTCTGCTGCTATGATCATCAAGAACACGAAGAACAGACGGCTAGCGACAGTCGTTAAAAACTGTGACTATTCTCTGGCTTAGCAACAGTTTCACAACGACAGCTGAACAGTAACCGCGACATTTTCTTTATATCGTTCTGTAACAGTCTCAATTGCAACAATTATAATCGTTAAAAATTGTTGTTTTCATATATTTTCATCCTTGTAAGCACCGTTTGAGTAATGAAATCAATTTTTGAGCGTGTTTCCATGATGAGAAGCTAAACCCCAACACTGGGATGACGGAGGAATACGAATTTCATACATGGGTAATTTTAACTAATTCTTTATATGACTTTTGCACTAATTAAAATAGAATTATGATTTGAACTAATTAGTTATCATTTTATTAGATGGGTTATGCTTTGTAGATGTTTGATGTCCCATGCTTACGATTTAAAACTAATATTTTGAGAATCTACCTTGGAAAAAATAAGAGTCCATGTTGTTTTATTTGTTGAGCGATAATTGTTGAAAGAATTAATATTTGAACCTTTTGTTATGAGTTTGGCGGAATCCTGAGTCCCACCACCTCTCTTCATCCTATGACAATATATGTATATATTTTTCTTTTCTTTTATTTTATTAAATCAATCTCTTCAAGTCCGAGTGAATGACAACTCTACTTACCACTATCTAAAATTACATCAATTTTTGGCGTCGCCGACGCGGACTTGTGTATAGATTTCTTTTTAGGTTTTATTTTTATTTATTTATATTTTTGTTCTTTTTTATGCGTTTTGGTATTTCTGTTTGCTTTCATACTTGGGGTTGAGCTAAAGAAAAAGAGAAGAGAGTGTTGAAAAGTAAAGTGAAGCCAAATAAGGAAAGAAAAGAGAAATCCAAAGGAGTAAAGAATAATATTTTCGTATATAGTTAATTTATTTTATTAGATTTTTTTTCATTTAATTTTTAGAAACTGTAATTAGGGTTAAATTTTTGTAATCTTTTATTTTTGGACATTTTTTTTTTGGACTTTATTTTTGGACTTTTGGACATTATTATTTTTAAACCCTAAGGAAGGGTGAGTTTAAATATAAACTGCACAGGGAAGGACGACAGTTACGATATTGTCTCAGCCCCTCGGGTTCGTACATAGACATAGGAGTCAGTGGCCCGAGTCGACTTCAATGGTTCATCCCCCGTCTTGAACGGGAGGTAAGAATTCTAAATACCCGCGAATCCCTTGTCAGCGGGTTTACTGGATGATTTTGTATGCATATATGTTGAGGTATTGAAAACGTCTCTTTAATTTCCTAGTAAAGGGCAAGGACTGGCCATACAATATAAGGGTTCAGATTTCATCATCGTTCTCTTCTTTCCCGCCTTAGGAAAATGATACCAAACGCGAACCTAAGCTTAAACTTTTTACTAGAACGAGACCGATAGGGTAACGATCTTAATAGGAAAGTCATTCGAAAAATATTGGTTACTCTTTTAAGCATTCTTCGAAGTTCATGATGGTTTCTGTGAGTTGAATGCGTGACTGCACCTCCTTGTAATGCGGTGAGGCCTTGGGTATCAAATCTCCACGCAGCTTCCCTCGCCTTTGTTCAACTTACTTAAACTCGGATTGATTCCAGAGGGGTTTTCTTAAATTGTAACGAATTCCCTTTCGAAAGATTAGAAGCTGGTCTAGAAACAATCTAAGTGGAGCCATCATGCTTTTTGTTTGCTAGAAATCAGTAGGTTTGTTGTGGTCGAGTCATCCTTGTTTGTGCTTGTGTTGAAATCTCTTGCAATTAGGATGTCAAACTGGTATTATAATAGCCATCACAATGAATATGAATATCCAACTAAACAATATGGACATCACTCTTTTTATGACCATAGTGTGAATAGTGGTTGGAAACGCCAACCTTTTGAAGGTTATGGGTCATACCATGGCAAGCCCAATTACTATCCACACGTGCATCAGTCTTACGAGCAAGAATATTATAATACTAGTTCTTTGTATCTAGAGGATACAATCAAACTATTAAAAAGTAGTCTTTTTTATGATCATCCTGTTCCTCTCCCTTCTTTAGAAGAGTCCCTCAGGAAGTTAAATGAGTCGACATGTAAGTTAGATGAGATGAATGGAATAGTTATGGACGAAATAACTACAATAATGAGTGAACCTTCTTTAGAAGATACCCTCAAGCGGATAGTTGATATGAACGAAAGAATTGATCGAAATAATATGAATTTCCAACAGAGTGTTCCCAGTTTCACCCTTGAAAATTAGAATAGCTACTATTCACCTAATCAAGATGACGAGGATATAATTGGAGACACTAATTTTTTAGATGAGGTTCAACCATTTTCATGTTATTATGATGATTATGACAAGGATAGTGTCGATGAAGAATCAGAAATATGTAGGCATAATAATCAGGAATTTGCTACTTCAAATTTTGACCTTCAAGAAAATAATATTATTTCTGGTTCAGATCCTAATAATTTTAATAATTATTCACCTATTCAAAAGGATGAGAATTTGACTAGAGATACCCCCGTTTTAGACGATGTAGTATTTCCTTTTGATTACGAAGCAAATGATGGTTTAGAGGAATGAGTTTATTCTGAGTCTAGTGATTTAGAAACAATAGACTTAGAAAAAGTAAATGAACTCGTAGAGATGAGTGAGGATGTACCTGAATTTGAAGAATTAATTGACCATTTTCAGGAATCAGATGACCTTGAAATTTGGGAAGTTGTGACTAGTCTTTTTAGAGACACTGAAAACTCTAAGTTTTGGGGTGATTATCATTCTCCATGTGCCTTAACTCTTTGAAAGGTCCCTAACTTGGGACTTGACATATGTTCCTCAACCATTTTAAAAGATTATCTTCATACACTTTTTCCTGAACCTAGTTGTGTCCATAAAGAAGTTCAGTTGTTAGAAACCCATCCTCTGGTTGATGTGGTTAACCCAGGCTATAATACCACGATTGATTTTGTTTTCCCACCAAAACCCTTCCTTCCAATTGTGGGGACATACAAGTTTCAGATGTGTCAATTATTAAGTTTTGAGACTAAACCTAATTACTTTAGGAGACTAGGGTCGACATATTTTCTTAAAAATGACCACTATTATGGTCAATTGTGCGAGTCAAGTCTGATTGACTTAGAGGATCCCCAGTTATTCAGGTTATTATTATGTTCTACGAAGTTCTTAATTGAGTATTTCCACACTCTAGAACCTGATCTTCAGGATACTGCCTTTGAGGAAATCCAGCTGATGAAAACTTTTATCTAGATCCTTTTATAGAGCCTGAACCCGAACCACAACTAGATGTAGTTTTCTTAAACAAAAAAAAATATAAGGGTGTGTTGGATATCTTCCTAGTCTTTTGCATTTTCCTATTCTTGTGGTTAGCACTTTTTGATCCAGATGACCCGCAGTTATTCCGGCTGCTGCTTTATGATTCTTCGAGGTGACTAATCTCTTCCATTGTCAGGCTGAATACTTTAAACTTAGCACTTTTTGGGAGGTAACCCAATATTCATGCGACACGGTAATTTCTTTCCATATCTCTTTTGCTTCAAATGGTAACAGTTTCTCCTTGTTCATGTTTTTAATTTCATCTTTAGAACATTGAGGACAATGTTAGATTTAAGTTTGGGGGTATGGGAGAAACTTTTAAGTTGCGGTATAAATACATAAACTCCAGAGCCTAGAAATTTATGTTTATTAAGGTTGGCACTAACCAATCTAAGTGGATGGAAGCATCTTGGTTATAAGAGTTGAGGAACCAATTTGACTAGATGGAAACATCTATAGAGTCTATTCATAAAAGCACAGATCTCAGGTGTTAGAAAAAAAAACATGGTAGTTTCGCCATATCCTCGTGATGGAAACATCGAAAGAATCCTGATCACTTCTTTTTTTACCATTGCTAGGGTCAAATAGAGTGACTGAGAAGAAGAAGAAAAAATGAAAATGAGACCAGACCACTAGACCACCTGGAATAAATACAATAAAGTCCACCACTGGTACCCTTGTATATGCCATATGAGTTGACCTAGAGTTAGGATTATCGACCAATGGTTCCCTTGTATATGCCATATGAGTTGACCTAGTGTGTTGATATTAGTCCAGACAAAGATCTCACCCATTAGGATAGGTTCACCTTAGTCAACATCATCCACGTTTTTCTCTACATCCATCTTCTTAATCTATCCATGTGATTGGTTGACTCCGGTTTATGATGTCCAGAAACTATCTGAGTAGTGCTCTGTCACTTTATATGAATTTTAGTATGCTTGAGTGCAAACTCGTGTACATCAATTGGAATCTCGCATCAGGGTACTTCCTCCTGTAGTCAATAAGTATGCCAACCAAGAAGATTCTTTATTGCCTTCCAAGGTTCTGTGTAGATAGATTGGGTCTAGAGTAAAGGTTTTATGGGTACACCACTGGTAAACCCTCCGGAGACAACAATCCGGCACTAGAGATACCTAGCGGTTTAACGGCTTGCTGCACGTGCTAAGTGTAGTCATTTTATTTTTTAGATTAGATTTGCTCGAGGACTAGCAAATAATAAGTTTGGGGGGTATTTGATAGACACATTTTTGTGTCTGAATTGTCCTCAGTGGTGTTTTTATGCTTGTGTAGGTGTTTTTGGAGAAATACATTTGTGTGAAAAACGTTGCTCAAAAAGTGCTATTTGGACCCCCGGAGAAAATTTCTAAAGGCACCCAACATTTGGATAAGAGCACCCATTGGCTATCTGGCACCCACAGATTTGGATAAGGGGCAACCCTTTTCTTCTTCATTCGAATTTGGTTTTGGCGGGAATTTGGGTTTTGAAAACCCGATATTTTGCAGTGAATATTTTGGACGAGTTTGAAGTAGATTTAATCGTTGTATTTGGTTAGATTGAGCCTATTACTCGTACACATGACTGGTAGGTCCATCAGATTCGAAGATACTGGGCTGAATCATAGGGTTTTGAGGAAATAGGGGTGTGTTTATTCCCGTGAAATATTCTCGGGATTTCTTGTTGTTTTGGAAAGATTATATGTGTCTGCAGCATGTTGAATCAATCCTACAGCGTGTACGATCATGTTTGGAGCGTTTCTGCAAAATTTCAGCGCATGATAAGTTAATTCAGGGAAGATAATATTCCCGAGAATGTTTTCTTTCAATACGGAGTAATGGAGAAATATATGGAGTTATGGAGGAGATTTCTTGTACATAAGAGGCTATATAAAGTGTTGAGGAGTATTAGAACAGGGATGGAGAGTTTGGGGAGAAGAACGGAGCGAATTCGAGAGCTGCAGAGAATATTTTTTCTACTGCTGTAATCATCAAGAACACGAAGAACAAACGGCTAGAGACAGTCGTTAAAACCTGTCATTATTCTCAGGCTTAGCAACAGTTTCATAGCGACAACTGAACAGTAACCACGACAGTTTCTTTATATCGTTCTGTAACAGTATCATTTTCAATAATTATAATCGTTAAAAATTGTTGTTTTCATATATTTTCATCCTTGTAAGCACCATTTGAGTAATGAAATCAATTTTTGAGCGTGTTTCCATGATGATAAGCTAAACCCCAACACTGGGACGACGGAGGAAGACGAATTTCATACATGGGTAATTTTAATTAATTCTTTATATGACTTTTGCACTAATTAAAATAGAATTATTATTTGAACTAATTAGTTATCATTTTATTAGATAGGTCATGCTTGCTAGATGTTTGATGTCCCATGCTTACGATTTATAACTAATATTTTGAGAATCTACCTTGGAAAAAATAAGAGTCCATGCTGTTTTATTTGTTGAGCGATAATTGTTGAAAGAATTAATATTTGAACCTTTTGTTATGAGTTTGGCGGAATCCTGAGTCCCAGCACCTCTCTTCATCCTATGACAATATTTGTATATATTTTTATTTTATTTTATTTTATTAAATCAATCTCATCAAGTCCGAGTGAATGACAACTCTACTTACCAATATCTAAAATTACATCAATTTTTGGCGTCGCCGACGCGGACTTGTGTGTAGATTTCTTTTTAGATTTTATTTTTATTTTTTTTATTTTTGTTCTTTTTTATGCGTTTTGGTATTTCTGTTTTCTTTCAGACTTGGGGTTGAGCTAAAGAAAAAGAGAAGAGAGTGTTGAAAAGTAAAGCAAAGCCAAAGAAGGAAAGAAAAGAGAAATCCAAAGGAGTAAAGAATACTATTTTTGTATATAGTTAATTTATTTTATTAGATTTTTATTTCATTTTATTTTTAGAAACTGTAATTAGGGTTATATTTTTGTAATCTTTTATTTTTGGACATTTTTTTCTGGACTTTTGGACATTATTATTTTTAAACCCTTAGGAAGGGTGAGTTTAAATATAAACTGCACAGGGAAGGACGACAGTTACAATACTGTCAGCCCCTCGGGTTCGTACACTGACATAGGAGTCAGTGGCCCGAGTCGACTTTAATGGTTCATCCCCCGTTTGGAACGGGAGGTAAGAATTCTAAACACTCGCGAATCCCCTGTCAGCGGGTTTACTGGATGATTTTGTATGCATATATGTTGAGGTATTGAAAACGTCTCTTTAATTTCCTAGTAAAGGGCAAGGACTGGCCATACAAGATAAGGGTTCATATTTCATCACCGTTCTCTTCTTTCCCGCCTTAGGAAAACGATACCAAAAGCGAACCTAAGCTTAAATTTTTTACTAGACCGAGACCGATAGGGTAACGAGCTTACTAGGAAAGTCATTCGAAAAATATTGGTTACTCTTTTAAGCATACTTCGAAGTTCATGATGGTTTCTTTGAGTTGAATGCATGACTGCGCCGCCTTGTAATGCGGTGAGGCCTTGGGTATCAAAGCTCCACGCAACTTCCCTCGCCTCTTTTCAACTTACTTAAACTCAGATTGATTCCAGAGGGGTTCGCTTAAATTGTAACGAATCCCCTTTCGAAGGATTAGAAGCTGGTCTAGAAACAATCTATGTGGAGCCATCATACTTTTTGTTTGCTATAAATCAGTAGGTTTGTTGTGGTCGAGTCAGCTTTGTTTGTGCTTGTGTAGAATTCTCTTGCAATTAGGATGTAAAACTGGTATTATAATAGCCATCACAATGAATATATGAATATCCAACTGAACAATATGGACATCACTCTTTTTATGACCATAATGTGAATAGTGGTTGGGAACGCCAACCTTTTGAAGGTTATGGGTCATACCATGGTGAGCCCAATTACTATCCACACGTGCATCAGTCTTACGAGCAAGAGTATTATAATACTAGTTCTTCATCTCTAGAGGATACAATCAAACTATTAAAAAGTAGTCTTTTTTAGGATCCTTATGTTCCTCCTCCTTCTTTAGAAGAGTCCCTCAGGAAGTTAACTGAGTCGACATGTAAGTTAGCTGAGATGAATGGTATAGTTATGGACGAAAAAACTACAATAATGAGTGAACGTTATTTAGAAGATACCCTCAAGCGGATAGCTGAGACGAACGAAATAATTGCTCGAAATAATATGAATTTCCAACAGAGTGTTCCCAGTTTCACCCTTGAAAATTAGGATAGCTACTATTCACCTAATCAAGATGACGAGATAGAATTGGAGACACTAATTTTTTACATGAGGTTCAACCATTTTCATGTTATTATGATGATTATGACGAGGAAAGTGTCGATGAAGAATCAGAAATATGTAGGCATAATAATCAGGAATTTGCTACTTCAAATTTTGACCTTCAAGAAAATAATATTATTTCTGGTTCAGATCCTAATAATTTTAATAATTATTCACCTATTCAAAAGGATGAGGATTTGACTAGAGATACCCCCGTTTTAGATGATGTAGTATTCCCTTTTGATTACGAAGCCAATGATGGTTTAGAGGAACGAGTATATTCTGAGTCTAGCGATTTAGAAACAATAGACTTAGAAAAAAAATGAACTCGTAGAGATGAGTGAGGATGTACCTGACTTAGAAGAATCAATTGACCATTTTCATGAATCAAATGACCTTGAAATTAGGGAAGTTGTGACTAGTATTTTTAGAGACAATGAAAACTCTAAGTTTGGGGGTGATTATCATTCTCCATGTTCCTTAACTCTTATAAAGGTCCCTAACTTGGGACTTGACATATGTGCCTCAACCATTTTAAAAGAATATCTTCATACACTTTTTCCTGAACCTAGTTGTGTCCATAAAGAAGTTCAGTTGTTAGAAACCCATCCTCTGGTTGATGTGGTTAACCCAGGCTATAATACCTCGATTGATTTTGTTTTCCCACCAAAAACCTTCCTTCCAATTGTGGGAACGTACAAGTTTTAGATGTGTCAATTATTAAGTTTTGAGACTAAACCTAATTACTTTAGGATATTAGGGTCGACACATTTGCTTAAAAATGACCACTACTGTGGTCAACTGTACGAGTCAAGTCTGATTAACTTAGAGGATCCCCAGTTATTTAGGTTATTTTTATGTGCCACTAAGTTCTTAATTGAGTATTTCCAGACTCTAGAACATGATCTTCAGGATACTGCCTTTGAGGAAATCCATCCGATGAAAACTTTTATCTAGATCCTGTTATAGAGCCTGAACCCGAACCACAACTAGATGTAGTTTTCTTAAACAAAAAAATAGATAAGGGT
Source organism: Papaver bracteatum (assembly GCA_023529315.1). Lineage (NCBI taxonomy): Eukaryota > Viridiplantae > Streptophyta > Magnoliopsida > Ranunculales > Papaveraceae > Papaver > Papaver bracteatum. The sequence continues at coordinate 28,362 of JAJJWX010000284.1, read as the reverse complement.
GTGTTGGATATCTTCCTAGTATTTTGCAGTTTCCTCTTCTTGTGGTTAGCACTTTTTGATCCAGATGACCCGCAGTTATTCCGGCTACTGCTTTATGATTCTTCGAGGTGACTAATCTCTTCCATTGTCTGGCTGAAGACTTTAAACTTAGCACTTTTTGGGAGGTAACCCAATATTCATGCGACACGGTAATATCTTTCCTTATCTCTTTTTCTTCAAATGGTAACCGTTTCTCCTTGTTCATGTTTTTAATTTCATCTTTAGAACATTGAGGGCAATGTTAGATTTAAGTTTGGGGGTATGGGAGAAACTTTTTAGTTGCAGTATAAATAAATAAACTCCAGATCCTAGAAATTTATGTTTATTAAGGTTGGCACTAACCAATCTAAGTGGATGGAAGCATCTTGGTTATAAGAGTTGAGGAACCAATTTGACTAGATGGAAACAACTATAGAGTCTATTCATAAAAGCACAGAGCTTAGGTGTTAGAAAAAAAAACATGGTAGTTTTGCCATATCCTCGTGTTGGAAACATCGAAACAATCCTGATTACTTCTTTTTTTACCATTGCTAGGTGAAATAGAGTGACTGAGAAGAAGAAAAAAAAATGAAAATGAGACCAGACCACTAGACCAACCGGAATAAATACAATAAAGTCCACCACTGATAAACTTGTATATGCCAGCTGAGTTGACCTAGAGTTAGGATTATCGACCAATGGCTCCCTTGTATATGCGAGTGTGTTGATATTAGTCCAGACCAGTATCTCAGTCCATTAGGATAGGTTCACCTTAGTCAACATCATCCACGTTTTTCTCTACATCCATCTTCTTAATCTATCCATGTGATCGGTTGACTCCGGTTTATGATGTCCATACACTATCTGAGTAGAGCTCTGTCACTTTATATGAATTTTAGTATGCTTGAGTGCAAACTCGTGTACAACAATTGGAATTTTTCATCAGGTTACTTCCTCCTGTAGTCAATAAGTATGCCAACCAAGGAGATTCTTTAGTGCCTTCCAAGGTTCTGCGTAGATAGCTTGGGTCCGGAGTTAAGGTTTTGTGGGTACACCACAGGTAAACCCTCCGGAGAAAACACTCCGCCACTAGAGATACTTAGCGGTTTAACGGCTTGCTGCATGTGCTAAGTGTAGTCATTTTATTTTCTAGATTAGATTTGCTCGAGGACTAGCAAATAATAAGTTTGGGGGTATTTGATAGACACATTTTTTTGTCTGAATTGTCCACAGTGGTGTTTTTATGCTTGTGTAGGTGTTTTTGGAGAAATACATTTGTGTGAAAAAAGTTGCTCAAAAAAGTGCTATTTGGACCCCCTGAGAAAATTGCTAAAGGCACCCAACATTTGGATAAAAGCAACCACTGGCTATCTGGCACCCACGGATTTGGATAAGGGGCAACCCTTTTCTTCTTCATTCGAATTTAGTTTTGGTGGGAATTTGGGTTTTGAAAACCCGATATTTTGCAGTGAAGATTTTGGACGAGTTTGAAGTAGATTTAATCGTTGTATTTGGTTAGATTGAGCCTGTTACACGTATAAAGGACTGGTAGGTCCATCAGATTCGAAGATCTTGGGTTGAATCACAAGGTTTTGAGGAAATAGGGGTGTGTTTATTCCTGTGAAATATTCTCGTGATTTCTTGTTGTTTTGGAAAGATTATATGTGTCTGCAGCGTGTTGAATCAATCCTACAACGTGTACGATCATGTTTGGAGCGTTTCTGCATCATTTCAGCGCGAGAATGTTTTCCTTCAATACAGAGTAATGGAGAATTATATGGAGTTATGGAGGAGATTTCTTGTACATGAGAGGCTATATAAAGTGTTGAAGATTATTAGAGCAGGGATGGAGGGTTTGGGGAGAAGAACATGGCGAATTCGAGAGCTGCAGAGAATGTTTTCATAAGAATCTGTAACTATTCTCAGGCTTTGAAAAAGTTTCACAACGACAGCTGAACAGTAACCGCGACAGTTTCTTTATATCATTCTGTAACAGTATCATTTGTAACAATTATAATCGTTAAAATTTGTTGTTTTCATATATTTCCATCCATGTAAGCACCGTTTGAGTAATGAAATCAATTTTTGAGCGTGTTTCCATGATGAGAAGCTAAACCCCAACACTGGGACGACGGAGGAAGACGAATTTCATACATGGGTAGTTTTAATTAATTCTTTATATGACTTTTGCACTAATTAAAATAGAATTATGATTTGAATTAATTAGTTATCATTTTATTAGATGGGTCATGCTTGCTAGATGTTTGATGTCCCATGCTTACGATTTATAACTAATATTTTGAGGATCTACCTTGGCAAAAATATGAGTCCATGTTGTTTTATTTGTTGAGCGACAATTGTTGAAAGAATTAATATTTGAACCTTTTGTTATATATGAGTTTGGCGGAATCCTGAGTCCTAGCACCTCTCTTCATCCTATGACAATATTTGTATATATTTTTCTTTTATTTTCTTTTATTAATTCTTAAAATCAATCTCATCAAGTCCGAGTGAACGACAACTCTACTTACCACTATCTAAAATTCAATCAGCGTCCAAGTCAATTGCAGGAATTGGTAAGAAACTGAGTTTGAAATGCAAAGGTACAAGTATGTTCCTAAATGGTACCCTTTTAAGTTCAAAAGATAAAAAGCTCTTTAAACCTAAAGCTCGTAACAAAGTATCGGCATATAAATTATTAGAGTTTGGTTCTTTATGGGGTTTATAATTTCCAACTTTAAAGACTAATCGTAAAGAAATGTTTAGAGACCTCGCAAAGAACCGCGATGAGTCAGCTAATTGACAATAGCCAGTGTCTGCAAGCTGTTATTGGATTGTTAGGTTTCACAAGTTGTGTTTTCTTTTGTTGATACTCTTTGAATTCTTGGGAATTTCTTTACTTTAGATTTGTTTTTTTTTCCTGTGGATTTTTTCTCTCTGCCATTTGTATGAGCCTGCACACGGCTTGTTGATCGCTGTCGTATGCGTCAAAAATAAATTATAATTTCTCACTACTCAAAATATAAAATATAACAAGGGCAAGAAAGGATCGTTCCCACATAGAGGACTAGGTTGTCAATATATTTTCGGTTTCCTGTAAATAACACGGGGGATTTTTCGGATTTTTAATAAAGCAAAGAAAGAAATAAGCAAACAAATCAAATAGAAGAGATATTGGTTAAGGATTCATCTTCATTCACAAACATTCTTTCAAAACAATAAGTAGAATTGATATTTAATCTCAACTTTTATCAAAAGCCCTAGGATACCTTGATCGCAAGAATATCCCGCTAATTCCCTCTTATCATCAACAAACACATTAAAAGATGCGAGTATGAGTTGTATCTAAGAGAACAACCTAACGTGTAAAAGCACTAATCAAGTTTAATTCCCTAGATGCATTAATTTCTATGAAATCAGGCCAATCAAAGCAATTGAACGTGGAAAGCGCACTAATCCGATTTAGCAAAGGTCACGATTCACTTGTGATTACTAGGATGTATCACTACAAGCAATATTCACAATTATGCTACTTGTATTCAAGGATTATCACTTTTACGTATAATAAACCCTAAACTAGCAATAGATATGATTACGAGTTCAACCAATTTGCAACTTGACAAAACAAACAATCAATTTTATTGTAATACGTCAATCATACAACTATATTTTCAGAGAATCGTGAACGATAAATATGAGACAAAACTAAAATATTGAATCAAAGAATCATGCTTTGTGAAATCGAACTAATCCATAACCAAAAATAAGATTAACTACTCATGTTCATGGAGTTCATAACAAGAAGAAAAATAAAGGTTTTCATGTTTCTAAACCCCCGAAAATCAAAAGTAGAAGATGATATATCTATATTATGTATGAGTTGATCCTTTTAATGCTTTTTCCCTTGCCAAATTAGGTGGAGACCAAATAAATTAGGCCAAAACCATCTCTGCCTGCATAGCCCGTGTGTGAAGCCCATCTAGCCAGGTCCATTTGAGTAAATCGACGAGTCAACTCGGCTAACTCGGAGATTGACTGAGTTCTGTCCAATTCCTGCCTAGTTCCGTTGATTCATGCCTACTTTGAGTCATCCCCATCAATCTCCATTGCAGCCAAATCCTCCAGCAAATTTCAAACTACAGTTACCCTTACGTAGAAACTCCAGTTGCAACTTCAATTCAAGACCATCAGGAACACAGCTTCGACACGGCCTGTAAGTCTGATGCATCTGCACAGTAACCATTTCTTCACTAGAACTGCAACATAACATCCCTTGATCTTGACTGCACAGCACAAACTACAACACAGTGCCTCCAAACACCTTTATTCATGCACCTGCAAGGTGTTTCACTACTGCCGCAACACCCCTTATATTCTTAAGCATCAGTTCTAACCCATTCACCTTTTCCTCGAGCCATGACCAGCTGAGCAGCAGCACCAATGCCTGCAGCTGCTATAGTTCCTCCACTCCACATTCTTTGTAACTCCATGTGCAGTATGTAGCTTATCTTCCATTCAATCCAGCTCCAGTAGTAGCGCATCTTCCTGCAATGTCAAATCCACCTGCAATATCATTAGCATCATCCACAACCAACTTAAATTAGTAGCACTAGCAACCATTGCAGCATCGCCTATAACTCCAGCTGTACCAGCGCATCACACTATCAACAGCATAGCTTCTCTATAGATTCACCATACTCCAGTCCCATAGCACCAAAGTAAATCCCTTGTCTTTCCTAAATTGAGAGTAAAACCCATATTCAAGATAACCAAGCTTCTCAACCACCATCGACCAATAATCTGACACTGTAAACCTATCACTCATCTAATAGAAACTTCATTACTCCCATCTCAGCTAACCGCCAAGACTCGGGCCCTTGGCATTGGCACTAACATCATCACCATCAAGAACACTATCTGCACCATCCTCTTGCACCTGTAATACCAGCAGCATCTTAATCTTGTTATCATGACCACAACCATCAGCCTCTCGCTCCACCTGCAATGATATAGTCTTCCTTTAGATTAACCTAAATATCACAACTCCCATTCTATCTTTCCCTGACTTCTCGGCCAAACCCAGCAGCAAGCACACACCAACTCATTCTCATAACCGCCATCCATCACAGCTTCATAACAAATTCAACAGTACCACACAACCATTCAAACCCAATACATATTCCTCCTGATTCTCATAGTAACCCATCGGCACAGCAGCTACAGAAACCACCAGTCTCAAGCCCTTCCTGCAACACAGCATAACTACCATCAAACTGCAGCTTCAACTCTATATAGTGCCCATTTCATTCCCTTCTATATCAGTCGAAGCATCTAACATCAACTCCAATTTTACCTGCCCTTCTCCATTGCAGCAGCAAAAACTCTCTAGCACCAGTACTTGTATCACTGCATCAACATATTTCTCACAGACTACCAGAACCAAACTTCTTTGCCTTGCCTGACTGTCACCACCAATACCCACAGATCCATATATATGCAACACAGCCTATTACCAACACCTTGTCCACCTAAATCAAAAGCTCCATCTGGATCTTCAGTACTCATCCAATAGCTTCAATTATTTATCCTCCGAATTCCATCACAATCCCTTGTAAATTCCCTTGTAAACCTTGTACCAGAAATCTCATTGAAATAAAGCAGTGCATCAACAACATTTCTTCCATCTTCTCTTCCTTGTTTACACAGAACCAACATCTACAACCATTCAATTTTAATTCTAGAGGAACCCTAAATTTCACTCACCACAGATTCATTCAACCACGAGTTAATCCATCTTCCTTGTCTGCATAATCAAAATTGGAGTTGCAATACAGACTCAAAAACCCTTGTTCCAGCGCCTAAATTTCTGCTCACCAATTTTCCATGAATTTCACTGAATTTCTGCATTCCAGTTTCTCGATTTCAGCAGCAGGAGTGGCTACTTTTTTTCTTATGAGTTTCAGGTGAATAAAAGAAAAATATTTTGATATCTCCCATCGAACTCAGGGTTGTAATGAAAGAGGGTTGAATAATGATACCCCAACACTCGGATAAGGGATACCCATCTGAAATATTGATTTTCCTCTTAACTTTCTCATATGACGTCGTAATGACATCATTCCTTCGCCATACAACCTTAGCTAGATCCAACTCACTCGCCCACGAAATGGTGACCCTGTCCTTTATGCTCAAAACAGATAATTCATCCTTCTTTTGCTCCGTATGACTCCAAAACACCTATGAAACTCAAAAGCGAACATAAGATACATAATTCACACGAAAAATAGCAAAGAAAGCATAAATACTAAATATAAAATAAGGTGTTTTAGACACCTATCACTTGTGTGCTTATTAATTTATCTACTTTGATTGATCAAAAAAATAAAGACTTTGAATATCTTCTTTTATTATAAAATAGCAAAGAAGTTTGATTTGATGAACTAGAATGTCCAACGACTCTATATTAGTTATATACAAAGAAAATATATATACAATGATAGATATAGACCTGTGCTATGGCGAGGAAACCTTGATAGGTGTAAGGGTAAACTTGTTTTGGAATTTGGGTTCATAGAATCATACAAACTTTTACTTCGGAATTAGTATTGTAGGGTCTTTTATTGATGTAATTGTAGTATAGTGGTAAAGTTATAAGGTGATGGTACGTAACAACAATAACTTGAATTTGAAACTCAAAAAATTCAAAGGTCTACCTCGGTTTGACGATGTCAGCTTGAAGAAGAATGAATCCCAATACTATTTTCCCATGATTAATTTTGGAATACAAGTCGGATTCTAGAATATATTGATTATAAAAGGTGGAGGGGCATATAGGTAACATAAGTCAAATATTATACATTTAATTTTGTCAGATTGTCCAAAAAGGATATTGTAACCATGAAATTTGAATCCTTGGTTGTTTGAAACATAATTATTGTTTGCTTGTCTTATAGATCCAAGAATTAAAATCTAAAGATTATTTAACCAAAAAAACGGCTTTAAAAAATCAATTCTAATTACAGATTTTAACAAATCAACGTTCCTAATGGATGGACTAAACTCACATCAATGTCATTTACGTACACGTAATGTAGCATATAGTAACTTCATGTTGTTTGCACCTTGTACATTTTTTAGTATATAAATAAATGTCTTTATCACCTATTTAGACTTTATACAACATGAAACTGGAAAAATGGAACTGAACAAGAAAAGTTAATATCTGAGAAGTTGGAGGAAACTGTGGTATACACCACACTTTTTTTTTAACTTTCTAACAACTAACTCAATTATCTATAGTTTAAAGGCGAAAAATAGAATGCAGAAATAAACGTGATAGATTAATAATGGTACTTAAGCTCTACGCTAAAGGGAAAAAGAGTTCACGATCAGTACTGATAACAACTTATATATAAAAACAACCATCTGTGCACATATTTGTTTCTTTTGGTTTTCTCGACTTCTATGTTTGATTTGTAGTTAATGCTCTCTATTTTGTAACGGTTGGGTCGGAACCAACTTCCAGCAACAAATTTATTTACTTTTATTTAAATGTTGTTCTTGACCTGGAACTATTAAAGAAGTATATGATTACCAAATAGTATAAATAAAATATCACATAGATAAGAAAATCTAGACATATTTGATCACATGAACATATGATTGTGACTCAAGATTAAAGTATTAAAGTGTTATATGAAAATGATAAGATTATAGTTTGTCTGGCTAGTTTCGGCTAACCTTTCATGAAAAAATCATTGTACATGGTTCGGTTATGGTCCATACTAACTAGAGTGTATATTTTGTGGTGTTAATCTCAAATCAAAGATTCATCTAATGACGGATATTGATTGCTTGTTTCTAGATCTACCTTAGCTTAAATCTAAAGTAACCTTTGTTTTGAAAGTCTATATAAGGAGAACCTCAAGCGACTGGGATCTTCGAATCCCTGATACTATTCTTGTGTGTCCTAGTTGTAAACTATAGCTGTCCTCTCCTTTAAACCTTTTTAGGTTTAGCGACTAAAATGACTTCAACAAGGGATTCATGAAGCTCTGTCCAACTATCTTTATCTTGATAGTTCGTGAATCCTGATCTTGCCATTGATTGTTGAGCCATTACCTCCAATAGGCCAGATAGATAGAAATCACAAAGTTTCTTCGTCTCATACTTTGTGATTCCACATATATATTATAAGGATTCTTTGTTGAAATCGAATTAGGAAATACTTGTGAGGTGAATAATAATCTAGATTGGTCTTAGAGAGTCGTAAGTACCAGATTTTGAGGTTTACTAGACTTTGTCTATTGTAATCGATATCCTATTTCACCTTGATCTTTCACCAAAACGGAAATCATAGATGGGCTTATCTATGTAAGGCAGATTGGTTTAAAGTTTTATATTGAGTTGAAGAAACTCTTAGGCTGTAAAGGACGTCAGCTAAGGGGATCAATTGCGCATAGTCTTGCGAGATTCAAGAGGCGTAAGGAGCGCCACTGTAACTAAATTGTTGTGAAGGTAGATTCGGTCTCAACTACATTCCAGTTCGAAGTTTTGAAAGGAGATGAAATATCACAGGTTGTACGTAAATCAATCAAAGTAGATACGTCCATTGTAATTATAGGATACGACTTGATTGATCTTTGGATATTGATCTTCGGAGTCGTCCAAGAACTCTCACGGTATAATCAGTTTCATGGACCTTTTTTCTGAATACATATTGATTGTGAGAGAAAGAGATATAAACTCTTATTATAATTCCTGATTGAGGTTCATTAAGTTGTAACTCTCGGAACTGTAATTGAGTTTAGTCCATACAGGTTTCCTAAGAAAAGGTTTGTGGTGTATTTTGGTACCCCACATTTTCACAAAATATGCCTAACATTGCCAAGTTAATAGTAAATACTCTCTCATACCAATCCAAAAACAATTGCTAATTTTCAGGGTAAACATAGAAATTAACTAGAGTATTTACTATTATTGAATTGGATTGGTATGAGAGTATTTACTATTAAATAGAACATAGAGATTACCATTATTGAATTACTTTCTACAAATGGTACAAACTAACTTTTAACTTTTCATCATCAATTTATGAACATACTTATGTGCAATTTGAATTTGTCCAATCAAATCCTCTTCAAATTTAAGTAATATTACTACTTTAATAGTAAGTTATTACTTTCAAGTATGATGTTAAATAGTCTTAAACCGAAAGGTATTCAACTTCATTGACCCAATCAAAGTAACATAATCAACTTTTACAAACTTTGATTTTAATGAATCAATTTTTGATAACAAATTTTGACAAACTAAATTTCCTTCACGAAAATTCACATCAATTTCACTTACGTACAAACACGTTATGTAACACATAAGAAGCTCATTATGTTTGCACCTTGGTCATTCATCAAGAGTATATAAAGAAGTGGCTTTATAACCTATTTGGACTTTGTCTAGAATGAAATAGAAAAATGAAATTGAATATAAACAAGAACGGGAATGGGAACAAGAAAAGATTTATATTTGAGAAGCTGGAGGAAACTGTGATATATACCACTCTTTGTTTTCAATATTGTCACAGCAAACACACAAACCTAGAGTTATATCTGAATCTCTCAAGCAAGAAATGAAGTGCATAAGTAAAAGTGATAGACTAGTAGTGGTGTTTAAGCTCAATGTATGAGAAAAGCTAAATCTAACATCATTATTGATTACAACTTTCGTATATAAGGGAGCCGTTAGAACATCTTTGTTTCTTTGTTTTTCTGTACTTCTTTTGGTGAGTTGTAATTAATTTCCTCCCTTTTGTAATGGTCGGGTGGCATCTGATTTCCAGCTACAAATTTATTTACTTTTATTAGAAATTTGTTCTACTGACTCGAACTAGTAAATAGGTATATGATTACCAAATAGTAGAAGAAAAATCTACCAATTAGATAAGAATCTCCAATCGAACCAAAAATGGGGCTGGTCTTACGATGATATCCTTCGAAGGAAATGTTAAAAAGGCCTACTCAAATTTTAAATGAAAACCCACAATGATATTAGTGATCACTAATCGCCTGATTAGAAACTTAGTATCTTTATCAATGAATAGCATATTCGAATAATGTGCGTACAATATATCATAATTATAACCAGGTAGTCTAGCCCATACCTGAACCACAGTGCCTTACCGTCCCTTATAGGAAAGTGCATGACCAAATCTGGATCAATTTTCATACACCATTCAGCTATAAGAATATACCAAAGGAAATTTACTCATGGAAATTAGCAGTTGAGTTTGGATTGATACAAGAATGTTCACCAGTAACTAGAACACATAAAATACCAGTATTGACTTTGCTTTTTCAAACTAACTTAACTTATCATCATAAAGTTATATACTAATGTGCAATTTGAATTCTTCTAATCAAATTTGCTTCAAATTTAAGATTTTTTTTTTTTTTGATGAAGTATGGTACTATCAATAAGCATATATATATATATAATTAAGAATATGAAGAAACAATTTATCTGCATCTGAAAGAATAATTGTTAATTTCCTATCTGTTTGAACACGACATAGAACAATCAAGATACCTTCACAGCATCTCGGGAACACAAAAAATTTATACGTATCAGAGTGGAGATATTTTGACATCGTAGACGGTGCATCGCAAACTCTAGTTCCTTAGTTCACTTCCCCCGGAACGCCTCTCTTTATGTTGTTCTAGTTTCCTCACTCCATAAATTACCCACAATTAGCCAGACTTGAAGAAAGAAACTTCTCGGAGGTGTCCGTTTCTTTTCATTTTCATATGGCATGACTTCAAAATCTCTGGTGAATAATCAGAATTAACTCAACCAACAATCAAGCAAAGTTGATTTCAGGTAGAACTTCCTTGAATGTGTAACCTATTCCCATTTTTTTTTTTTTTTTTTTTTAAATAATTTGAGTTTTCGAATATGGAAAAAGGCGAAAATATTGAACATTAGAAATATTACTACTTTGATAGAAAGTTATTACTTTCAAGTATGATGATATATGATCATAAACAAGCTTTTGATCAGTAGAGAGGGAGATAAATTTTGAAAGGAAGGCATTCAATTTCATAGACCCCATAAAAGTAACATAATCAACTTTTACAAACTTTGATTTTAAGAGATCAATTTATAGTAACTAAATTTAACAAGCTAACATTCCTAACGAATGGACAAAATTCACATCAATGACATTTACAACACGTTATGTACCGCATAACAAATGTATCTTGCACCTTGGTCATTCTTCAAGAGTATATAGAAGTGGTTCTATCACTTATTTGAATTTATTATATAGAAGTGGTTCTATCTCTTATGTGGTAATGCCGAAGAAAACATTAAACATCTGTGGTTTGATTGTTCTTTTTCAAAAAGGATATGGTCTGCAGTGCTTCCATCTCATGGTGTTAATGGTATATGGCCATCCACAGTCCTCAACCTGATGCAGGTATGGTTTTCACTCAAGTTTCCTGAAGATGATAAACAAGTATGGTCTCTGATTCCTGCTGCAGCTTTATGGCCCATTTGGAATGAAAGAAACTTAAGAACATTCGAAGAGAAAATGACGAATGTTGATCGGGTGTGTCAAAATGCAAGGGCCTTACTTCTTTCATGGGCTTCCATTTTCAAATCAAACTTAAGAGGAACCTAAATTACTTAATTTTCAACTGGGATGTAATTTTTACTTGATTTTTTCTCTTTGTTTTTCTGCCTCTTACTACTTGTAAGATGCTAGTCTGTACATTCTTTTCTCCTCTAATAAAATCTCTTCTTTATCAAAAAAAAAAAAAAAGAAAAAAAAAGAAAGGGAGAATGAATCAAAAAAAGATCAAGAATAGCTTTATACTATAAAGAGAGAGAACTTGGAGGACAGAAAATTGCAAAATTTGTGGAAGTTGGAGGAAACTGTCATATATACCACAGTAACACTTTGTCTATCAAACAAGAAATAAAAGTGTACAAGTAAAAAATGATAGATCAAAACCATCTGGTGTTAGCCCAGTTGGCCAGGAGCCTGACTCTCAAACAAGAGGTCAGCGGTTCGAGTCTCCGTTCAAACACTAACAAACTAACATTAACATAACATTCTTTACCAATAAAAAAAAAATGATAGATCAATCATGTGTCTGAGCTCTGTGTACAGGAAACACCGAATCTTAGATGAAGAAGATTTGTAACAACTTAATGATTAACGAAATGAAACTAATTTTTTGTTTATCTTTTTTCCTTTATTTCCATTCAGGTTGTGATTAATATTGTCACTTTTTAAATGGTTGGGTCGGATCTGATCTAATTTCCATCCAAAACTACGTGGAAAAAACAAGACTCAAAATGAATATGGTTGTCTAAAAACAAACTAGATTACATTCTTTTAGTGGAAATGTTCGAAAGGCCTTCAAATTTTAAATGAAAACCCCCAATCACATTAATCGCCTGATCAGATAGATAGTTAATATTGTGTATTCAGCCACGGTTGTGAAATTTGTAACATTGGAGTGTTCTTAATGGAAAAAATTCACATCATGGTCATTTACAAATACGTTATGTAGCACATTATAAGTTCATGTTATTTGCACTTTGCACCTGGGCTAAAAAAAGTGGTTTTACCACCTATTTAGACTTTTTACAAAATGATGGAGGAAAAAAATAAAATAAAATTGAGCAAGAAAAGATGTATAAGATTTGAGAAGTTGGAGTGAACTGTATTTCATACCTGATAAGAGGACATACGGGAAAACACTGGAATTATTTAGATGGTTACTAAGATACTATATTATTTGCTAATTAGGCACGGAAACACTTTTAGTCATTGTCAATACTTTTATGCTAATTATGTCATTTGTGATTTAAAATCAAATCTATAAGCACTAAATTATCGTAAATTTATATAAATATTTCATAATTTTACAGGATTTAAAGTTTTTGTAAAGAACTCTATTATTGGGGCTGCTCCCCTTTGACTTTTGGGGAGCCAAAAAATGGTTAGGGGGAGATCTCAAGTGTTAAAAAGTCAGATTTACCCTTTCCTAATAAATTAATTTTAAAAACAAATCTTATATAATTAAAACCTAATCCTAATTAAAACCCCAAAAATCAAAACCATTTCAATTTCATTTTCATTTTCTCTTCTCTTTTTCTCAAAAACACTCTCCAAAACCTCTGAAAAACTCTCCAAAACTTAACAATATCTCCCTTTTTTCTCCACTGATTTCTGAAGAAGCTCTAGATGGCAGCAAGATCAAGAGTGACAAGATCCGGCCGATTGAACCCTGATTCTGAAACATGGCAAGTTATTGATGTTCCTTTTAATGGAAATGTGGTGAACTAATCAGTTCAAGCACATGCGAATCCTCCACAAATGAATCCTACTATGTAAGAATCGAAAAACCCACCAGTTATTTTTCCATTAGATTGAAAAACTAGGTTTGATTGATGGTTTTGCCATTTCGGCTGGGAACTCATATCGTCCTGGCGGTAATTGTATATAACGGTTGGGATGTCAAGAACTCCTAGCCGTTAATGGTTAATGCAGTTTGGAAAATTTGGTAACCCAACCGTGAAATACATTAACGGATGGGTATTTCTCATCCGTAAGTTGTCCTGTGTTTGTGAAGTAAAATTGAGTGATGAGTGTTTCGGTTGGGAGTTTGTAACCGTAAATATAATTTCCTGGTCGTTTGTTTTATTTTCCAGCCGATATTTTGTTTACGGCGAGGTGGTCCGCATATTTGTAAGCCGATATTTTGTTTACGGTTTGGTCTTCCGCATATTTGTAAGCCGAAACTGTGTTTACAGATGGGTTATATGTTATTTCCAAACCGTAATTGTATCACTCCTTGTGAATTGGTTGTATCTTCTGATATGTTTTTTTTCATAATTTTTAGAAGGAACTCTGAAAAAGAGAAAGAACCCCCAGGAACTACCAATGTGTGATATTGCTACGATGATGGTACTTATACGTTGCTCAAATTATGTACCACTATTAATTGAATGATGTGAAAATAGGTCAAGAGAGCTGAGTGGATTTCCAGGGGACTGATCTGTAACATTGAGGAGATTCTATATTTGGATTGCGACGAACAAAGAACACTGATTAGGAGGCTTCAGGAGTTACATAATCCAGCGAAGGATGATCTCTATACTAACGACGGGGATGATTGGATCAGTCTTTCAAAAAAAATCAGAAATCTCTATCCAGCGAAGGATGATCTCTATACTAACGACGACGACAAACAAAGGACCATTTCAAAAAAAATCAGAAATCTCTATAAAATCTCATATATATATATATATACTCCCTCCGTCCCAAATTAGATGAGCTAGTTGGTTTTAAATTTTGTCCCATAATAGAAGAGTTATCTCTCTAATCAAGGGGATATTTCTAAAACTACCATTTTAATTGATTATTGTTATTATAAGAAATATGTATAATTTGATAGCCATGTTTGTACTCTTTATATAGGTGTTTTAAAATGCTTTTCAACAATATAAATTTTAGGAAAAACCGTGGTATAATTTACCTGGCGAGATTGGGTTATACCCAGATTAATTGGGGTATACCCAATTTTAAGGGGACATAGTGTGTCATTATTAAAAAGGTGATTTTACTTTAATAACCTTGAACTAATTAAATCTTAAAAATAAACTCATTTCTTAATTTCATTAACCCTAAAATTAAAGAACTAAACAAATCTTAATCTTCTCTCCTTCTTCTTCATCTTCATCTTCCATCAACCAAAGCCATATAAAAGTCTTCAACTTTGATTTTCCAAAAAAATTGTTGACTTTACCGGTGAAAAGAAGACTATAAAAGATGTTTAAACTCAAACTCATCATTGTGTTGTGTGATTTGATTGTTATATTAGGTTAGAAATCGAAAATTATGATTTCTGTGTTTATGGTCCGCAAAGTCGTAACATGCATATCATGCCGACTTTTCATAACAACCATGGCGACTGTAAAATTTTTCAACAGCCGGCAGGGTATTTTTTAAAGACCTTGCCGACTAATACAGCCAGCAGGGTATTTTCAACAGCCGGTGGGGTATTTTTCTCAACAGCCGGCGGGTTTTTTTTTTGTAGACCTTGCCGACTACTATTTTTCAAATAGCCGTCTCATGTGTGTCAAAAAAATAAAGTCGGCATCATCTTCATTTAAATACCCTGCCGACTAAATCTAGTCAGCATTTTCTTCATTCATCTACCTTGCCGGACAAATATAGTCGGCATGGTCTTCATTCGTCGACCTTGCCGATTTTTTATACTTTCAGAACTGAAAGTGTTGATTTCTTCTTTGATTTTGAGTATGATTTCATACAACAGATTTGCAATCCCTTTTTAGAAGTGTTTCGGTTGTGTGCTTCATTTTCGTTGCAAAAGATATTCTCAACAACAACAAAAAGAATCATCAAAAATCATCCCACAAAAGTTCAATCAAAAACAAAATTTCATAACTTAAATTCATAAGTTTTAATCTATTCAATCAATTTAAACTTAATTAATCTAATCAAAATTTTAGTGTTAACTAAACGAGGGCAATTTAGCCATTTTAAAAATATATGGTTAAGGGGTGACCTCTTTTGCTTCAAATGACCCTATTTTATCTTATTAGGTACACCCCAATTAATCTGGGTATACCCCAATCTCGTCAGGATAATTTAAGGGATAAATCATTTATAAGTTTTACTAATTCTTATCAATAAGGGTATAATTGTAAAAAATACTTAAACATACTCTTATTTTCTCTTTGCCTTAAAAATTATGCAAACTAAAACTAGCTCATCTAATTTGGGACGGAAAAAGTATACATATAAGGACAAAGAAGTATATCAAATTTCACATTTTCGTAGCTGATGGATGCTAAGCATTATTGGTAATTAACCAAAAAAAACTGAAAACGCTAATGGTGGGGTATATCATGAATGGGAGAAGCAAAGATGTCCGACCTATAAAATTTGTATGCAGTTAGTATTGCTCGAGAATTGACTCTTTTTGAATTGAAAGAACCATGCCTTTTTGTGGTTGTTCATAAATGCACTGTAAGCAAAATTGAAAATGAGTTTTTGCGAACTTTTATCAATGGTTGGAGCTCTAGCAGGTGGAATTGGTATAGCTACCAATTATATTGCAGAAACTTATGTTGTAATGTGTGCAGCAGAGCTGGCAGTTGAATGGGATATGCAGCGTATCATCATAAGTTCATATTCTAAAACAGTAGTCTCAGACTTTGCCAGAAACCTTGTTCCATGGTTCATTAAGATGAGATGGTTAAAAGCAGTTAAGAAAATCTCTTCCATTTAGTTCAGTCATTGTTTTAGAGAGGTAAAATTTTCAGCTGAGACTGTGGCAAAGAAAGCAGCTAGATTAAGTGCAGGAGAAAAACATGTTTTCATTGGCAGTCCAAACTTTCTTTCAAGGATTGAAATGCCTGAAGTTGAGTACTACAAATTTTGTTAGGTTGAAAAGGTGAATTTAGTCTTGCTAGTTGGGCCTATATAGATGGCCTTTTTTTGACTCGCTTTATTTTGGGCCTATATAGTTGGCTCTTCCTTTCATCTTGGTTTTTGTTGAACTTCCAATTTTTTGGTTATTCTTTTATTAATAATATATGATTCATAAAATGATTTTTTTTCTTATAATGAGTGAACAGTATCCCGAAAGTGTGCACATCCAAATTATGACCAGGACAAACCTGTTACTATATACAAAAAGTCTTCACAAAACCGTGATTAAAACTACCAAATAAAACTGCCTCTCACGGTTCTTTTAATTATGGGCCCTAAAATGGGCCTTGTGTAATTTTAGGTGGGCGGAGCCCACCCCATATGAGGGGTGGTTTTCATGTGGTTTGTTTTCGCCGTTCATACATAACTAGCGGACTATATATCCCTTGTAGGACAGTGCATCTTTAATGCTTATTTTCTCTCCCACATCAAATGAGTGGGTCCTGCCAATGGTGAGAAACAGGGGTCGCATTTAAGGGATGGATGTGTGTATGCGGTTTTTAGGGAGTTCACTTCACCGGTTCATCTAGATTTTTTGTTAATTCTTATTTGCTCTTTTTGTACTAATTGTGGCCAAAAAGATCAAGCACCGTGGTGCACCTTGTTTGGGGAGGCTTACGAAATCCGAGCCGCTATGCGCAATACGAAACCTACATAAGCAATGATATACCAATGCGGAAATAACACAACTACGCAATATAGAAGCAATCACACAACACCGGCAATTACGTGGAAAAACCCCTCCAAGGTGAAGGGTAAAAAAACCACGGGCAAATCTTCCACTATAACAATAATGAGTTACACACAATTCTCCCAATTTGGGGATATACTCTACTTTAAGGTGCCTATAGCACTTGGATATCAATTTGCCTAATTACACTCACCCCTAAGGATGGATCAACAATTCATTCACATATAATATAAGATTCACTATCAATTTGAGAATAGAAGTGATTTGAGATAGTTACTACTAGAGTTTGAACAAACCCTAGATTTTTTCCCCTTTGAAGAGATGTGAAAATTGATCAATCAATCTTCACCACAACAAGCAAAGGAACCTTTGACAAGAACCCTTTCTTCTTCTCTTCAAGATACTCCAAACTCACCAAAGATTGGTGGCTTAATCTCTCTACCTCACTCACTCTCTTTCTCTTCTTCCTCTCTTTCTCTTTCTTCTCAAAACAAGAAGAAGCTAAACTCGTAACACAAAAGAGGTCTCCTGATGCCTTTTGTTAACAAAACACATTCACAAGGCATGTGTTAAGCTCATCCCTTAAATGGTTAAGGGGATACCTCATTTTTTTGAGCCATAAGGCAGTGACCCCAACAATATCCCCCTCACGACTTATGGCAAGGTACCCGTCACCACCAAACCTGCCCTTTTGCCGCAAAATACACATGCTTGTATTTTGGTAGCGACTTTGTCATCATATCAGAACCGTTTTCATCTGTATGGATCTTCTCAATATACAAGACCTTCTCCTCGAGAACTTCTTGTATCCACTGATACCTAATATTGATGTGCTTGGACCTCAAGTGAAAAATCGAATTCTTGCTGAGATGGATGGCACTCTGGCTGTCACAGTAAACAATGAACCTATGTTGCTTCACACCGAGTTATCTAACAAACCTCTTCATCCATATCATCTCCTTGCAACTCTCTGTAGCTAAAATGTACTCTGCCTCTGTAGTAGAAAATGCCACACATTTTTGTAACTTGGATTGTCAAGACACAACTCCCCCTGCATAGTTAAATAAGTAACCCGATGTAGACTTGAGACTGTCTTGAGCACCTGCCAAATATGAATCTGTGTAACCAACTAACTCTGGCTTGTAACCTCCATAGCACAAACACATATTAGAAGTACCCCTTAGATATTGTAGTATCCATTTGACTGCTTCCTAGTGCTCCATAGCAGGATTTGATAGAAATCTGCTTACCACTCCAACTGCATGAGCTATATCCGGCCTTGTACACACCATTGCATACATCAAACTACCAACTGCGGATGCATAAGGAATTTTCTCCATCTTCCGTTTCTCAACATCATTCACAGGACATTGATCACGAGATAACTTAAAATGGTTTGCAAAGTGGACAAATTACACTTTCATCCTTGTCCATGTTGAATCTTTGCAACACCTTCTCAATGTAGATTTCTTGTGATAGCCACAACTTCATCGCTTTCCTATCACGAGTGATCTCCATGCCAAGAATACGCTTTGTTGCACCAAAGTCTTTCATAGCAAAAGCGTCGCCGACGTTGGACTTGTGTATAGATTTCTTTTTAGGTTTTATTTTTATTTATTTTTATTTTTGTTCTTTTTTATGCGTTTTGGTATTTCTGTTTGCTTTCATACTTGGGGTTGAGCTAAAGAAAAAGAGAAGAGAGTGTTGAAAAGTAAAGTGAAGCCAAATAAGGAAAGAAAAGAGAAATCCAAAGGAGTAAAGAATAATATTTTCGTATATAGTTAATTTATTTTATTAGATTTTTTTTTCATTTAATTTTTAGAAACTGTAATTAGGGTTAAATTTTTGTAATCTTTTATTTTTGGACATTTTTTTTTTGGACTTTATTTTTGGACTTTTTGACATTATTATTTTTAAACCCTAAGGAAGGGTGAGTTTAAATATAAACTGCACAGGGAAGGACGACAATACGATATTGTCTCGGCCCTCGGTTCGTGACATAGACATAGAGTCATGGGCCCGAGTCGACTTCAATGGTTCATCCCCCCGTCTTGAACGGGAGGTAAGAATTTAAATACCCGCGAATCCCTTGTCGCCGGGTTTCTTGGATGATTTTGTATGCATATATGTTGAGGTATTGAAAACGTCTCTTTAATTTCCTAGTAAAGGGCAAGGACCGGCCATACAATATAAGGGTTCGATTTCATCATCGTTCTCTTCTTTCCCGCTTTAGGAAAATGATACCAAACGCGAACCTAAGCTTAAACTTTTACTAGAACGAGACCGATAGAGGTAACGATCTTAATAGGAAAGTCATTCGAAAAATATTGGTTACTCTTTTAAGCATTCTTCAAGTTCATGATGGTTTCTTGAGTTGAATGCGTGATCGCACCTCCTTGTAATGCGGTGAGGCCTTGGGTATCAAATCTCCACGCAGCCTTCCCCCGCCTTTGTTCAACTTACTTAAACTCGGATTGATTCCAGGGGGTTTTCTTAAATTGTAATTCTAATTCCCTTCGAAAGATTAGAAGTCGGTCTAGAAACAATCTAAGTGGAGCCATCATGCTTTTTGTTTGCTAGAAATCGCAGGTTTGTTGTGGTCGAGTCATCCTTGTTTGTGCTTGTGTTGAAATCTCTTGCAATTAGGATGTCAAACCGGTATTATAATAGCCATCACAATGAATATGAATATCCAACTAAACAATATGGACATCACTCTTTTTATGACCATAGTGTGAATAGTGGTTGGAAACGCCAACCTTTTTGAAGGTTATGGGTCATACCATGGCAAGCCCAATTACTATCCACACGTGCATCGCCTTCACGAGCAAGAATATTATAATACTAGTTCTTTGTATCTAGAGGATACAATCAAACTATTAAAAAGTAGTCTTTTTATGATCATCCTTGCCTCTCCTTCTTTAGAAGAGTCCCTCGAAGTTAAATGAGTCGACATGTAAGTTAGATGAGATGAATGGAATAGTTATGGACGAAATAACTACAATAATGAGTGAACCTTTTTAGAAGATACCCTCAAGCGGATAGTTGATATGAACGAAAAATTGATCGAAATAATATGAATTTCCAACAGAGTGTTCCAGGTTTCACCCTTGAAAATTAGAATAGCTACTATTCACCTAATCAAGATGACGAGGATATAATTGGAGACACTAATTTTTTAGATGAGGTTCAACCATTTTCATGTTATTATGATGATTATGACAAGGATAGTGTCGATGAAGAATCAGAAATATGTAGGCATAATAATCAGGAATTTGCTACTTCAAATTTTGACCTTCAAGAAAATAATATTATTTCTCAGATCCTAATAATTTTAATAATTATTCACCTATTCAAAAGGATGAGAATTTGACTAGAGATACCCCTGTTTTAGACGATGTAGTATTTCCTTTTGATTACGAAGCAAATGATGGTTTAGAGGAATGAGTTTATTCTCGAGTCTAGTGATTTAGAAACAATAGACTTAGAAAAAGTAAATGAACTCGTAGAGATGAGTGAGGATGTACACGATTTGAAGAATTAATTGACCATTTTCGTGAATCTTGATGACCTTGAAATTTGGGAAGTTGTGACTACTCTTTTTGAGACACCTAAAATTCTAAGTTTTGGGGTGATTATCATTCTCCATGTGCCTTAACTCTTTGAAAGGTCCCTAACTTGGGACTTGACATATGTTCCTCAACCATTTTAAAAGATTATCTTCATACACTTTTTCCCCGAACCTAGTTGTGTCCATAAAGAAGTTCATTTGTTAGAAACCCATCCTCCTGGTTGATGTGGTTAACCCAGGCTATAATACCACGATTGATTTTGTTTTCCCACCAAAACCCTTCCTTCCAATTGTGGGGACATACAAGTTTCAGATGTGTCAATTATTAAGTTTTGAGACAAAACCTAATTACTTTAGGAGACTAGGGTTGACATATTTTGCTTAAAAATGACCACTATTATGGTCAATTGTGCGAGGAAAGTCTGATTGACTTAGAGGATCCCCGCTATTCGTTATTATTATGTTCTACTAAGTTCTTAATTGAGTATTTCCACACTCTAGAACTTGATCTTCAGATATCGCCTTTGAGGAAATCCGGTGATGAAAACTTTTATCTAGATCCTTTTATAGAGCTCCTAACCCGAACCACAACTAGATGTAGTTTTCTTAAACAAAAAAAATATAAGGGTGTGTTGGATATCTTCCTAGTCTTTTGCATTTTCCTATTCTTGTGGTTAGCACTTTTTGATCCGGATGACCCAGATTATTCCTATTTCGCTTTATGATTCTTCGAGGTGACTAATCTCTTCCATTGTCAGATGAATACTTTAAACTTAGCACTTTTTGGGAGGTAACCCAATATTCATGCGACACGGTAATTTCTTTCCATATCTCTTTTGCTTCAAATGGTAATGGCTTTCTCCTTGTTCATGTTTTTAATTTCATCTTTAGAACATTGAGGACAATGTTAGATTTAAGTTTGGGGGTATGGGAGAAACTTTTTAAGTTGCATATAAATACATAAACTCCGAGCCTAGAAATTTATGTTTATTAAGGTTGGCACTAACCAATCTAAGTGGATGGAAGCATCTTGGTTATAAGAGTTGAGGAACCAATTTGATTAGATGGAAACATCTATAGAGTCTATTCATAAAAGCACAGATCTCAGGTGTTAGAAAAAAAAACATGGTAGTTTCGCCATATCCTCGTGATGGAAACATCGAAAGAATCCTGATCACTTCTTTTTTTTTATTGCTAGGGTCAAATAGAGTGACCGAGAAGAAGAAAAAAAATGAAAATGAGACCAGACCACTAGACCACCTGGAATAAATACAATAAAGTCCACCACTGGTACCCTTGTATATGCCATATGATTGACCTAGAGTTAGGATTATCGACCAATGGTTCCCTTGTATATGCCAGTGTGTTGATATTAGTCCAGACCAGTATCTCAGTCCATTAGGATAGGTTCACCTTAGTCAACATCATCCACGTTTTTCTCTACATCCATCTTCTTAATCTATCCATGTGATTGGTTGACTTCGGTTTATGATGTCCAGAAACTATCTCGAGTAGTGCTCACTTTATATGAATTTTAGTATGCTTGAGTGCAAACTCATGTACATCAATTGAATCTTTGCATCGTGGTACTTCCTCCGTAGTCAATAAGTATGCCAACCAAGAAGATTCTTTATTGCCTTCCAAGGTTCTGCAGATAGATTGGGTCTAGGAGTAAAGGTTTTATGGGTACACCATCGGTAAACCCTCCTAGACAACAATCCTAAGATTAGAGATACCTAGCGGTTTAACGGCTTGTTTATCGTGCTAAGTGTAGTCATTTTATTTTTTAGATTAGATTTTCTCGAGGACTAGCAAATAATAAGTTTGGGGGTATTTGATAGACACATTTTTGTGTCTGAATTGTCCTCAGTGGTGTTTTTATGCTTGTGTAGGTGTTTTTGGAGAAATACATTTGTGTGAAAAAAGTTGCTCAAAAAAGTGCTATTTGGACCCCCGGAGAAAATTTCTAAAGGCACCCAACATTTGGATAAGAGCACCCATTGGCTATCTGGCACCCACAGATTTGGATAAGGGGCAACCCTTTTCTTCTTCATTCGAATTTGGTTTTGGCGGGAATTTGGGTTTTGAAAACCCGATATTTTGCAGTGAATATTTTGGACGAGTTTGAAGTAGATTTAATCGTTGTATTTGGTTAGATTGAGCCTATTACTCGTACACATGACTGGTAGGTCCATCAGATTCGAAGATACTGGGCTGAATCATAGGGTTTTGAGGAAATAGGGGTGTGTTTATTCCTGGAAATATTCTCGGATTTCTTGTTGTTTTGGAAAGATTATATGTGTCTCTGCCGAAAGATGTTGAATCAATCCTACAAAGGAATTGTACGATCATGTTTGGAGCGTTTGCAAAAATTTCAAATAAGATGATAAGTTAATTCAGGGAAGATAATATTCTTAGAATGTTTTCTTTCAATACGAGTAATGGAGAAATATATGGAGTTATGGAGGAGATTTCTTTGTACATAAGAGGCTATATAAAGTGTTGAGGAGTATTAGAAATGGGGATGGAGAGTTTGGGGAGAAGAACGAGCATTAATTCGAGAGTTGAAGAGAATATTTTTCTACCGCAGAATCATCAAGAACACGAAGAACAAACGGCTAGAGACAATGTTAAAACCCGCCATTATTCTCGGCTTAGCAACGTTTCATAGCGATATAACTCGAATAAGATTACGATCGTTTCTTTATATCGTTCGTGTAATGATCATTTTCAATAATTATAATCGTTAAAATTGTTGTTTTCATATATTTTCATCCTTGTAAGCACCATTTGAGTAATGAAATCAATTTTTGAGCGTGTTTCCATGATGATAAGCTAAACCCCAACACCGGGACGCATTTGGAGGAAGACGAATTTCATACATGGGTAATTTTAATTAATTCTTTATATGACTTTTGCACTAATTAAAATAGAATTATTATTTGAACTAATTAGTTATCATTTTATTAGATAGGTCATGCTTGCTAGATGTTTGATGTCCCATGCTTACGATTTATAACTAATATTTTGAGAATCTACCTTGGAAAAAAATAAGAGTCCATGTTGTTTTATTTGTTGAGCGATAATTGTTGAAAGAATTAATATTTGAACCTTTTGTTATGAGTTTGGCTAATCCCGAGTCCCAAAGACCTCTCTTCATCCTATGACAATATTTGTATATATTTTTATTTTATTTTATTTTATTAAATCAATCTCATCAAGTCCGAGTGAATGACAACTCTACTTACCAATATCTAAAATTACATCAATTTTTGGCGTCGCCGACGCGGACTTGTGTGTAGATTTCTTTTTAGATTTTATTTTTATTTTTTTTATTTTTGTTCTTTTTTATGCGTTTTGGTATTTCTGTTTTCTTTCAGACTTGGGGTTGAGCTAAAGAAAAAGAGAAGAGAGTGTTGAAAAGTAAAGCAAAGCCAAAGAAGGAAAGAAAAGAGAAATCCAAAGGAGTAAAGAATACTATTTTTGTATATAGTTAATTTATTTTATTAGATTTTTATTTCATTTTATTTTTAGAAACTGTAATTAGGGTTATATTTTTGTAATCTTTTATTTTTGAACATTTTTTTTCTTTATTTTGGGACTTTTTTCTTTGACATTATTATTTTTAAAACCCTTAGGAAGGGTGAGTTTAAATATAAATCCGTACAGGGAAGGACGACGATTAGCATGATATCGTCTCGACCCCTCGGTTCGTACACCGACATAGGAGCCAGTGGCCTGAGTCGACTTTAATGGTTCATCCCACGTTTGGAACGGAGGTAAGAATTCTAAACACTCGCGAATCCCCCCGTCAGCGGGTTTACCGGATGATTTTGTATGCATATATGTTGAGGTATTGAAAACGTCTCTTTTAATTTCCTAGTAAAGGGCAAGGACTGGCCATACAAGATAAGGGTTCATATTTCATCACCGTTCTCTTCTTTCCGCCTTAGGAAAACGATACCAAAAGCGAACCTAAGCTTAAATTTTTACTAGGACCGAGACCGATAGGGTAACGAGCTTACTAGGAAAGTCATTCGAAAAATATTGGTTACTCTTTTAAGCATACTTCGAAGTTCATGATGGTTTCTGTGAGTTGAATGCATGACTGCGCCGCCTTGTAATGCGGTGAGGCCTTGGGTATCAAAGCTCCACGCAACTTCCCTCGCCTCTTTTCAACTTACTTAAACTCAGATTGATTCCAGAGGGGTTCACTTAAATTGTAACGAATCCCCTTTCGAAGGATTAGAAGCTGGTCTAGAAACAATCTATGTGGAGCCATCATACTTTTTGTTTGCTATAAATCAGTAGGTTTGTTGTGGTCGAGTCAGCTTTGTTTGTGCTTATGTAGAATTCTCTTGCAATTAGGATGTAAAACCTGGGTATTATAATAGCCATCACAATGAATATATGAATATCCAACTGAACAATATGGACATCACTCTTTTTATGACCATAATGTGAATAGTGGTTGGGAACGCCAACCTTTTGAAGGTTATGGGTCATACCATGGTGAGCCCAATTACTATCCACACGTGCATCAGTCTTACGAGCAAGAGTATTATAATACTAGTTCTTCATCTCTAGAGGATACAATCAAACTATTAAAAAGTAGTCTTTTTTAGATCCTTATGTTCCTCCTCCTTTTAGAAGAGTCCCTCAGGAAGTTAACTGAGTCGACATGTAAGTTAGCTGAGATGAATGGTATAGTTATGGACGAAAAAACTACAATAATGAGTGAACGTTATTTAGAAGATACCCTCAAGCGGATAGCTGAGACGAACGAAATAATTGCTCGAAATAATATGAATTTCCAACAGAGTGTTCCCAGTTTCACCCTTGAAAATTAGGATAGCTACTATTCACCTAATCAAGATGACGAGATAGAATTGGAGACACTAATTTTTTACATGAGGTTCAACCATTTTCATGTTATTATGATGATTATGACGAGGAAAGTGTCGATGAAGAATCTGAAAATATGTAGGCATAATAATCGAAATTTGCTACTTCAAATTTTGACCTTCAAGAAAATAATATTATTTGGTTCGGATCCTAATAATTTTAATAATTATTCACCTATTCAAAAGGATGAGGATTTGACTAGAGATACCCCCGTTTTAGATGATGTAGTATTCCCTTTTGATTACGAAGCCAATGATGGTTTAGAGGAACGAGTATATTCTGAGTCTAGCGATTTAGAAACAATAGACTTAGAAAAAAAATGAACTCGTAGAGATGAGTGAGGATGTACCTGACTTAGAAGAATCAATTGACCATTTTCATGAATCAAATGACCTTGAAATTAGGGAAGTTGTGACTAGTATTTTTAGAGACAATGAAAACTCTAAGTTTGGGGGTGATTATCATTCTCCATGTTCCTTAACTCTTATAAAGGTCCCTAACTTGGGACTTGACATATGTGCCTCAACCATTTTAAAAGAATATCTTCATACACTTTTTCCTGAACCTAGTTGTGTCCATAAAGAAGTTCAGTTGTTAGAAACCCATCCTCTGGTTGATGTGGTTAACCTGGCTATAATACCTCGATTGATTTTGTTTTCCCACCAAAAACCTTCCTTCCAATTGTGGGAACGTACAAGTTTCAGATGTGTCAATTATTAAGTTTTGAGACTAAACCTAATTACTTTAGGATATTAGGGTCGACACATTTGCTTAAAAATGACCACTACTGTGGTCAACACGTACGAGTCAAGTCCGATTAACTTAGAGGATCCCCAGTTATTTAGGTTATTTTTATGTGCCACTAAGTTCTTAATTGAGTATTTCCAGACTCTAGAACATGATCTTCTGATATCGCCTTTGAGGAAATCCATCCGATGAAAACTTTTTATCTAGATCCCGTTATAGAGCCCGAACCCGAACCACAACTAGATGTAGTTTTCTTAAACAAAAAAATAGATAAGGGTGTGTTGGATATCTTCCTAGTATTTTGCGCTTCCTCTTCTTGTGGTTAGCACTTTTTGATCCAGATGACCTGAGCTTATTCCGATGCGCGATTTATGATTCTTCGAGGTGACTAATCTCTTCCATTGTCCTGGTCAAGACTTTAAACTTAGCACTTTTTGGGAGGTAACCCAATATTCATGCGACACGGTAATATCTTTCCTTATCTCTTTTCTTCAAATGGTAAACTAATTTTCTCCTTGTTCATGTTTTTAATTTCATCTTTAGAACATTGAGGGCAATGTTAGATTTAAGTTTGGGGGTATGGGAGAAACTTTTTAGTTGCAGTATAAATAAATAAACTCCAGATCCTAGAAATTTATGTTTATTAAGGTTGGCACTAACCAATCTAAGTGGATGGAAGCATCTTGGTTATAAGAGTTGAGGAACCAATTTGACTAGATGGAAACAACTATAGAGTCTATTCATAAAAGCACAGAGCTTAGGTGTTAGAAAAAAAAACATGGTAGTTTCGCCATATCCTCGTGTTGGAAACATCGAAACAATCCTGATCACTTCTTTTTTTACCATTGCTAGGTGAAATAGAGTGACTGAGAAGAAGAAAAAAAAATGAAAATGAGACCAGACCACTAGACCAACCTAATAAATACAATAAAGTCCACCACCGATAAACTTGTATATGCCAAATTGTTGACCTAGAGTTAGGATTATCACCAATGGCTCCCTTTGTATATGCGAGTGTGTTGATATTAGTCGAGACGAAAGATCTCACCCATTAGGATAGGGTTCACCTTAGTCAACATCATCCACGTTTTTCTCTACATCCATCTTCTTAATCTATCCATGTGATCGGTTGACTCCGGTTTATGATGTCCATACACTATCTGAGTAGAGCTCTGTCACTTTATATGAATTTTAGTATGCTTGAGTGCAAACTCGTGTACAACAATTGGAATTTTTCATCAAATGTACTTCCTCCTGTAGTCAATAAGTATGCCAACCAAGGAGATTCTTTAGTGCCTTCCAAGGTTCTGCGTAGATAGCTTGGGTCCGGAGTTAAGGTTTTGTGGGTACACCACAGGTAAACCCTCCGGAGAAAACACTCCGCCACTAGAGATACTTAGCGGTTTAACGGCTTGCTGCATGTGCTAAGTGTAGTCATTTTATTTTCTAGATTAGATTGCTCGAGACTAGCAACAATAAGTTTGGGGGCATTTGATAGACACATTTTTTTGTCTGAATTGTCCACAGTGGTGTTTTTATGCTTGTGTAGGTGTTTTTGGAGAAATACATTTGTGTGAAAAAAGTTGCTCAAAAAGTGCTATTTGGACCCCCGAGAAAATTTCTAAAGGCACCCAACATTTGATAAAAGCAACCATCGGCTATCCGCACCTACGGATTTGGATAAGGGGCAACCCTTTTCTTCTTCATTCGAATTTAGTTTTGTGGGAATTTGGGTTTTGAAAACCCGATATTTTGCAACAAGATTTTGGACGAGTTTGAAGCAGATTTAATCGTTGTATTTGTTAGATTGAGCTCAACGTATAAAGGACTCGGGTAGGTCCATCGTATTCGGCGATCTTGGGCCGAATCACAAGGTTTTGAGGAAATAGGGGTGTGTTTATT
>JAJJWX010000283.1:0-121360 GCA_023529315.1 Papaver bracteatum | reverse complement strand
AAACTTTGAAGAACTTAGTTGTATATCCGTCTGGGCCTGGGGCACTTTCAGAGTTTATGGAGAAGAGGGCTTGCTTGATTTCTTCTGTAGTTACTTCCTTTGTAAGCAGCTCTGATTGTCTAGGAGTTAATCTTGGTCTGATATTTGTGAAGAGATCTCCACTTATTACTGTAGGTTGAGCTGTATATTGTTGAGAGAAGTGATCTAGGATGAGCTTCACAACATCTTCTTTTTTGTCAATCCAATTATTTTGTGTATCTTGTAATTGTTGTATGTTGTTATAGGCTCTATGTATTGTAGCTTTCGTGTGAAAAAGGTAGTGTTGTGATCTCCTGATTGTAGCCATTGAATTCTAGATCTTTGTTGCCATTAAGTTGCATGACATTGTATCAGTTCTTCATGTGCTATTCTTAGTTGTTTTTCTTGATGTAGCCAATATTATAAAATGGGTCCTTGTTGGGTTGCACATTGATGCTGAGCGTGTTTTATTTTGGTTGTTGATTTTTTGATCATAGTTGGTAAGTGACCAAAAGTTATTTTGTTCCATTCCATGAGAGTTTTCCATGTTGTAATGAGTTTGAGTTGTAGGTCGAGGGTCGGTTCGTTATCTTGTTGTTGTTCCCAAGCCGATTCAACCACTTGCTTGAGTTGGGGATGAGAAAGCCATAAGTGCTCGAATTTGTAATTTTTTTCTCCTTGCCAGTCTATTGCTTTCTCTTGTAGTAATATTGGTGCGTGATCAGAAGCGATTCTTGGGAAATGAGTAACTATTGCATGTGGATTTGCCGTCCTCCAGTGTTGGTTCGCTAGAGCTCTATCTAATCTTTCAAGAATGTTGTCTTCCCCCATTTGGATGTTTGTCCATGTGTAGGGGTCTCCTCGGAATCCTAGATCCATAAGTCCCATCTGATCCATTAGAGTTAGTAGTGATTGAGATTGAGCATATGTTACCTATTGTACGTCCTCGCTTTTTCGTTAATTACAGACGTCATTGAAGTCTCACAGTAATAGCCCGAGTATGGAAGAGTTGAGAGTGCGGAATATTGTCGGAATTCTTGCCATAGATTTTTTCTGGAGCTCTAGGATGCGGTGGGCCATATATACACGTCTGAGAACCAAGGTTGCTCACGGGGGTGGGATATACAGCTTTTGCATGAATGTAGTTACGAGAGTGAAGTAGAATTCGGATATTTAGTTTGTCTTTACGATTAAGCAAAGGCATGGCGATTTCCAATTTTTGGCAAGATGAAATAGTTATTGAATTGAAGAGTTGAAGATAATCTTTTCATGTCTTTGCTCTGGCTAGAGTTTCGAAAGAATACTATGCTAGGTTTGTATTGAGTAACCAAACCTCTTAAATGTTGAATAGCCAGGTTGAAGGTTTATCTTAGCGACAATTTAAACTGGATGGTCATGGTGAGGTTTGTGAATGAATAGATCAAGAGATTGTGAGATTTTGTATTTGTTAAGCGAATTTGTTGTGTTCAGATTTTTGTGGTAAATTAAAAGGGATTTGTTGAAATTAAGCGGAATGTAAAGGGCTATCTATTAATAAAGCCAAAGTGAAAATAACAAGATATGGACGAAAATTATTAAAGTGAAAATTAAAGTTGTTTAAAGTCTGCTGCACTTGAGCCGAAAGGGAGACCAAAGACGTTGAATTTCAGTATGGGTAACTTAAATTAAGATGAACGAAAAAACACGAAAA
The DNA here is from genome assembly GCA_023529315.1 of Papaver bracteatum. Taxonomy (NCBI): domain Eukaryota; kingdom Viridiplantae; phylum Streptophyta; class Magnoliopsida; order Ranunculales; family Papaveraceae; genus Papaver; species Papaver bracteatum. Next base: position 119,652 of record JAJJWX010000283.1, on the reverse strand, counting down.
ACTACCAAGCTAAAAAGGCTTGGAAAAGCGTAACGATTTTTTTTTTTTTTTTGAACAAATCCTTTGCGAGAAAGGCCAGGATAACAAGTTCCTGAGTTGGGTCCATTTAATAGAACATTCAGAGATAAGGAACGGGAAGTACATGTTGAAAGGGGAAGTACATGTTGATGGGGATAAAATAAGTAGTGGGTTCAAGTAAAATAATCTAGATTAAGAATGCAATAATATTTGGCTAGGGTCCACAATCCCTATACATTTAACCTTTACAAACATAACTAAAAATCTACCTTCAGATAAATAATGTTGACTGGATCAAATAACATCACAATACTACCATTTTAAGAAATAAAAAATAAAAACATCCACCCGGCTAAGAAAATAACCGCCAGCACATAGGAGAAATAATCGATGTAATTTTTTGTCACCAAGAAAATCACAGTGATTCTCTTACATACCGAATTGGTCTTGAAACACCGATCTAACTCAATCTTCTTCCCCTCTTGAAGATTAAACAAAGAATATCAAACCATTCTCTTCCTACTAACAGGAACAGCCTAAGAATTGCTCCTTCAAAAAATAAACAATCCAACTTCAACTCTTCAAAGAATTGGAGATCAGATCCAAAAAACTTAAGCCCCAACTATTGCTCCATCCATTATTTAACAACCACAATTATTTAACAACCACAACTTCAACTCTTCAAAGTTGTATTTATCAACAAAAATGTTAGGATGACCGGTTTTTTACTCTCTTTTACTTTTTAATCAACAAAACCATAGCTAAATTACACAAGTCTGAAGAACTGTAGTTACAGAATAATGTCAATCACTTACCTCATTATTTCCTCCTATTTCACCACAAGGTCTTACCCGACGTCTTCCAGAATGTGAGAAGGGTGCGATCAGTATAGTATGCCAGCTTCACTTCATTATAACCCGTCAAGTGTTATGCCAGCTTCATTTCCATTGTTGATGGGTCACAGTTCTTTTGTATCTCTCGCTCTGGACGTCTCCTCAAATAGTAACATTTATTGACTTAGGGATTTTTCTTTCTTGAGACCATACACACAAGTAGTTAGGGAAAGTTACCGGTAGAGCTTTATCCAATGGTCCAGCCAGAATTTGGTTCTGTCCGCTTTTCTCACCATGTTTACAAAAGTGAGGCCGAGCTCGAGCTGAGTGATCCATTGATACTAGCCAACTGCTGCAGGCTTTCATATTGCCCAGCATAAGATCACTCCATCTTTAAGTTTTATCGGTCGCTTCAATATTTGTGATTGGTCTCTCTAGCGTTATCTTTATATCGATTTATTTTACAAATGTTGTAAACTAGATTCAGAAGACAACCGGCTCATTAGTTAGACCAAAAAGGAGCGTAAGTCCAATTCGTACAAATTAATTACTCCCTCTGTCTTTTTTTATCTGTCCTAATTTTTATTTAGGTCTGTCTCTTTTTATCTGTCCGTTCTGTTTATAGACATATTTTTCCCTTAAACTATCAAATATACCCTTTATCTTTTATAATCATAAAATCATTTTTAATATAAACTTAATTCAAAATCTTAAATATTATCACTATATATAAAGAAAAAATTTACTCAATATTTTTGTATCAATTGTCATTCCAAAAAACATTTATGTATAGTTATACAATTCCTAATAAAACTTCTACTTATTCTTACAGTCCTTTCTAATTATGGCCCCCATAATAAAAGCAGTATAAGTTTGTTTTTATTTTCTTAAAATATTTCCTAAAATAATAATATTATCCAATTTATAATTTTTAATACTATTAATATTAGTTTTGGTAACAACATAACATTAAATATGGCTAGTCAAGGGTTAGTCACGATATTTTATAGGATTTCCTTAATATCTTGAAAAAGTCAATTATGACTGTTAATTTGAGACGGAGGGAGTATTAGCTAGGCTGGGGGCCTGGGGTTCTGTTTGAGATTGCCAGAAAAGCACGTCATATCTAGAGGGTCCGTATATTTCTGGTTCTCATGTCTTACCTGCGAATCTCGCAGAGTACCGACCCTGGGTATTCAACTGACCCAAAAAGGATGTAGAGGTACATTTCCACCTTTTGCTTGAATTATTATTATTATTATTCTTATACTCTTACATATGTTCTCGCTAATCACTCCAATATTTTTGCTTAATTGCGAAATTACCAGATCGAGAGGCTGAAAGCAAGCTACAAGAAGTTTGGGAAAGCTAGTACTTTATCAGCTTTTCAATCAATCACAGATGAAGTAAGAAATATTCTTATAAGATTCTTGACAATATATTGTTGCCTCTATTTTTTATCTTTATCTATGTTTGAAGGCTATTGGTGAGATAAAGGAACCCTCCAAGGTTGCGAAGAGCAAGGGTAAAGGTAAAGGCAAAGGTGCTCCTCGCAAGGAGAATTCTGCTGCCCATCCTTTAAAGAAATGAAAAGTTCAATCTCCTTCTCCCTTAATTCCTCAAGATAGCGAAAGTTCCCGTGACAATAATAATGATGATGATGATGATAGTGACAATGACGATATCTCTTCTGCGAAAGAATCTTTTCAACTTGAATCTTCCATGGCTCATCTGTCTAGCATTTTTGCTAACACTATGCACGGTATTGGGAATGATGCTCTTACTAGTACGTGCCAGACCCTCGCAAGAATCTGCGATGCTCCTATACTGGTTGATAATGATTCTCTTCGTGGAGTTTCGAGATCAGTGACTCCTAGTCTCTTAAATTCACTTAGCTCTCTTGTATATTTTCATTTCTTCGCTTCCTCTCCATACTTAAAGTTTTAGCTATGTTTATTTTCGTAACCTTTGCTTTTTATTCAGAGGATGGAAGGGCTTCTTTCGATGTTGCCTCAAATTTGGAGAAGAGACGTATAGCTTGATGGACATACCAGATTTCGTTTGATCCAGTCATACAGATTGAGAAAAGAATCTGACGGTTGAGATTGTATTTGTGATGTTCATACGGATTGAGAATCATGTGTGTTTCTCTTTGTGTTAATATGAACTTATGTATTCTGTTTATTATCAACCTTCGACATGAAAAAAAAAATCCCAAAAAAATATTAATTAACTTAGGACATTGTTATCGACATTCTGATATAAAAAAATCCAAAAAATGCATAAGAATGAAGCTGGAAAATAAGAAGTGAATTTGATATTGGTGTGTTTCTTTATGATTTCTCTTTGTGCTTTTGTGCTTTTTCTTTGTGCTTCCGGTTTGAATTTCGACTAGTCACATAAGTCACGAAGTAATTTCGACTAGTTATACAGGTCATGAAGTAGCTTTAGTTCACACTCGCAGACTCAAGAAGCATAAAAACTATGAACCAAGAAGCTCTGGGAGGGTTCAGACTTCAAACTTAACATGATATATCGTCGAAATCGATAAATATGAAGCTTAGGTGTTGATTCGAACTTCAAATGTGGTATAACGACATACAAACTATGAACCAAGAAGCTCCGGGAGGGTTCATACTTCAAACTTAGCAGGATATATCGTCAAAATCGATAAATGTGAAGCTCAGTGCCGATTCGAACTTCAAATGTGGTATAACGACATACAAACTATGAACCAAGAATCTCGGTGTCGATCGATTCTATCGGAATATTCTCTGAAACCTTAAACAAACCATTTTCAGGCAACTTCGGGAAAGAAAGTGGCTCCGAGCTCGAAACTTGGCCGGGAGTTGACTACTATAAGTCGGAAACTTTGTTAGAACGATGAATCTTACCATTCATAGGTAAGATTTCATGGAATATTCTCTGAAACCTTAAACAAACCCATTAATAGCGACTTCGATAAAGAAAGTGGCTTCGAGCTCGAAACTTGGCCGGGAGTTGACTACTATAAGTCGGAAACTTAGTTAGAACGAAGAATCTAACCATTTATAGGTAAGATTTCATGGAATATTCTCTGAAACCTTCAACAAACCCTTTTCTGGCGACTTCGGGAAACAAAGTGGCTCCGATCTCGAAACCTGACTGGGAGTTGACTATTGTAAGTCGGAAACTTCGTAAGAACGATGAATCCAACCATTCATAGGTAAGATTCCATCGGAATATTCTCCGAAACCTTCAACAAACCTTTTTCTGGCGACTTCGAGAAAGAAAGTGGCTCTAATCTCGAAACCTGGCCGGGAATGGACTACTATAAGTCGGAAACTTGGTAAGAACGATGAATCCATCCATATACAGGTAAGATTGCTTCAAAATATTCCCTTGAACCTTAAACAAACCGTATTCTGACATATTGTATGCATACCATGGCTCCAAGATCGAAACCTAGTAGTGAGTGGACTACTATAAGCCGAAAACTTGGTAAAACCGATGAATCCATCTATTTCCAAGTAAGATTCCTTCGGAATATTCCCTGAAACCTTAAACAAACCCTATTCTGGCATAAAGTACGCATACCTTGGGTCCGAGATCGAAACATGGTCGTGAGTAGATTACTATAAGACGAAAACTTGGTAAGAACGATGAATCCATCCATATACAGGTAAGAATGCTTCTAAATATTCTCCGGAACCTTAAACAAACCCTATTCTGGCATATTGTATGCATACCCTATCTCCGATATCGAAACCTGGTCGTGAGTGGACTACTATAGCAGAAAACTTGGTAAAAACGATGAATCCATCCATTTAAATGTAAGATTCCTCCGGAATATTCCCCGAAACCTTAAACAAACCTTATTCTGGCATAAAGTACGCATACCTTGGGTCCAAGATCGAAACCTGGCCGGGAGTGGACTCCTATAAGTCGGAAACTTGGTAAGAACGATGAATCCATCCATTTACATGTAAGATTGCTTTGAAATATTTCCCGAAACCTTAAACAAACCCTATTCTGACATATTGTATGCATACCCTGGCTCCGAGATCGAAACCTGGCCGGGAGTGGACTACTATAAGCCGAAAACTTGGTAAAAACGATGAATCTATCCATTTACAGGTAAGATTCCTATGGAATATTCCCCGAAACCTTAAACAAACCATATTATGGCATAAATTACGCATACCTTGGGTCCGAGATCGAAACCTGGCCTGGAGTGGACTACTATAAGTCAGAAACTTGGTAAGAACGATAAATCCAACCATATACAGGTAAGATTGCTTCGAAATATTCCCCAGAACCTTAAACAAACCCTATTCTGACATATTGTATGCATACCCTGGCTCCGAGATCGAAACCTGGTCGTGAGTGGACTACTATAAGACGAAAACTTGGTAAAAACGATGAATCCATCCATTTACAGGTAAGATTCCTCTGGAATATTCCCCGAAACCTTAAAAAAAAACCCTATTCTGTCATAAAGTACGCATACCATGGGTCCGAGATCGAAACCTGGCCGGGAGTGGACTGCTATAAGTCGAAAACTTGGTAAGAACGATGAATCCATACAGTTACAGGTAATATTGCTTCGAAATATTTCCCGAAAACTTAAACACACCCTATTATGACATATTGTATGCATACCCTGTCTCCGAGATCGAAACCTGGCCGGGAGTGGACTACTATAAGTCGGAAACTTGGTAAGAACGATGAATCCATCCATTTATAGGTAAGTTTGCTTCGAAACATTCCCCGGAACCTTAAACAAACCATATTCTGACATATTGTATGCATACCCTGGCTCTGAGATCGAAACATGGTCGTGAGTAGATTTCTATAAGACGAAAACTTGGTAAAAACGATGAATCCATCCATTTACATGTAAGATTCCTCCGGAATATTTCCCGAAACCTTAAACAAACCCTATTCTGGCATAAAGTACGCATACCTTGGGTCAGAGATCGTAACCTGGCCGGGAGTGGACTACTATAAGTCGGAAACTTGGTAAGAACGATGAATCCATCCATTTACAAGTAATATTTCTTCGGAATATTCCCCGAAACCTTAAACAAACCCTATTCTAGCATAATATATGCATACCCTGGCTCCGAGATCGAAACCTGGCTGGGAGTGGACTACTATAAGTCGGAAACTTGGTAAGAATGGTGAATCCATCCATTTACATGTAATATTACTTCGGAATATTCCCAAAAACTTTAAAAATACCCCATTCTGGCAATTGTATCCACACACTGGCTTTAAATGTGGTTCAAGGGCATATGAACCATGAACCCTCAGTGTCCGAAGTGGTTGTAGCTCCACATTTATCAGGATATATATCATAGAAACTCGTAAAGATGAGCCATTTACAGGTAAGATTCCATCGGAATATTCTCTGAAAGCTTAAAAAACCTTCTTTTAGATATTTCTACCGAATCTCAAAAGGCCTAAATTTTTAGAATTTAGTGAGGGGTGTTAGAGAAAATAGTTTTTATCATAAGTGAGAAAAATTTAGCAGAAGTGAGATTTTTTTTGCAGAAGTGAATAAAATCTAGCATAAGTGAGAATTTTTTTGCAGAAGTGTTTAACCCTCTACGACGACTCTTAAAGGGGGTTGTAAAAGGTTTATTTATCAGAAGTGATAAAAATTTAACAAAACCGAAGACCAAAATAATTTTTAACAGAAATGAGAAACATTTAGCAGAAGTAAGATTTTTTTTGCAGAAGTGATAAAATTTTAGCAGAAGTGTTTATACCTCTACGACGACTCTTAAGGGGGTTGTAGAAGGTCTATTTATCTTTTTCTTCTTATCTTTTCAATCTCCCATCATAACCATCCATTTACATCATAACCGTCCATTTATTTTTTTCCTTAACATTTTTTTCTCATCACCTTTTTTTATAAAAGTAGATGTAAAATATAATCAGACATGTAAATGTGGAAGTATGGTTGGAATCCCAGACTTGGAAGGAAGAGGCTCAGGTTCGACTCACCTCAGCTTCATTTTTTTTTCAAAATCAATTTTTATTTTTACAACTCTTATAGAGGTTGTGATTATGAATGACAAAAAAAACACACGAAACTACCAACATTGTGAATCCGGAAGGATGGTTGAAGACTTGTGATAATGCACAGTAGGCTCGTGTTCGAATCTCTCAAACATCATTTTTTCCAAATGATTTTTTCTTTTTGCTTCAACAACCCTTAAGAATGTTGTTATACAGATATTCACTACCTTTATGATATCAGTTGTCAAAGTCTAAATGTGGTCATTTCTGTACGCAACTCTTTTCACGCAAAACGTTATGGTTTTGATTCTCGTCACTACTCTTTGGTCCTCTTTCCTCCTAAGAGTTGGACGTTTTTTACTTTGACAACTCTTGGTTTGAAAAAAGTAGTAAAACATACCCCCTTCTACAACTTTAAAAATACGAGTTGTAAAGCTACAGTTGTAGATAACTATTTTTCTTATAGTGGGAGTTAATTTCTGGAATGAACTCTGTTTTTTTTAGGTTTTTATATGGAGTTCATTTCTGGAATGAACTCTGTTTTTTTATTTTAGGTTTTTATATCCTGCCGAGATTGGGAAATACCTAGATTAGTTGGGGTATAAATAATTTTAAGTGGATATTTGCCCTTACTAAGGGGAAGTCAAAAATGAGGGAATTTACTTTAGTACCCCTGCATTAATTAACCTAAAATTAAACCCTAAACTTAAAAAATAAAAAACTTTTAATATTCTTCTAATCTATCTTCTCTAATCCCTCTCCTATTCTCCTTCCTTCATCTTATTCCATCAACCAAATATCAACCAAAACTTTTAATTTTGATTTTGTATAAAAAATGGTATATTCTAAAAAATCCAGTAGCAAGAGAGATTCAACAGGTAACATGAGAAGATCCAAATTAGAAGGAAAAGGTAAGGAAAAAGTTGGAAGTAGCAAACCCGAAAATCCAATCCGTGAGAATGTTGAAAAAAACCCTCCGCCAGTGAAAAGAAGACTGTAAGTGATTTCTAAACTCAAACCATTATCCTGATGTGTTATATGATTATTATGTTAGGTTAGAAATCGAAAATTATGATTTTCAGGGTTTCTGGTCGGCAAGGTCGATAATTTCAAACCATGCCGATTGTGGTTGTTTTGTAAGGGCCGGCATGGTATTAGGATGAATAACCTTCCGACTTTTCATAGCATCCATGGCACTGTTAGACGATAACCAGGGCCAGCAGGGTATATTAACAAACCATGCCGACTTAAATATATCCGGCATTGTCTTAGGCTTGTAAAATGCCAACTTTAGGTCACAGAAACTTGATTTGCATTAGTTAATTGTCGGCATCTTTCTTGAATAATACCATGTCGACTTTATATTCACTACACCATTTTCCATGATTAGTAACTAGATTTCGCAACAGCTTTGGCCCTGTTGCGAAATTTTCTGTTGTGAATTTCAGTTGCTAAAGTTTTGCAACAACTTTCCCTTATTACAAAACTCGCAACTGTTGGACTCAGTTACGAATAGCAACATATTGGAGGTGTACGCGTGCGACTAGCGAGTGTGGCTGCCCACACTCTTATCTGACTCGGTCTATTCAGCCTATTCAGATCATAACTGACTTGGCTGACTATTATAATCGAAGGAAACCTCACTCTAGTCTCATTCTCCTCTGACCTCTCTCTCTCTCTCTCGTGCTCTTCTATGATAATTAGGGTTCCACTAGATTTCAAAGAACGTCTCAATTCAGTAATATCTTTGAGATTAAGGTCGAGTGATTTACTGATTTCAGAGATCTCAAATCCCAAATCAAGCCCTAATCTCAAATCCGAGAACTAACCAAGAAATACTCTCCACCATGATTCGATCTATTAATGGAAGTAAACTCGTTCCACCATGATTTGATATTAGTTTTTGCATTATATTCTTCGATCTATAACCATCTTCTTCGATCTATAAATATTTTCTTGCTTCCTTCTCACCGTAGACCATTTTCTTCTTCAATCTTTTACTGTAAATTCTCATTGCTTTTGTTGTTTTTGCTGTGCAGGTGGAGATTAATAGGTCAAGAGTGAAGAGATAATTCGGTTGAAGTATTAGGTATGTATAAGCATTGGATGATCTATGTCTTTTTTTACATAGGTTTTGTTTGAAATTCGATTTACAAATGTTGGTGTAAATTCAGTTGCAGAAAGGGGTTTGGTGATTTGATTGTTGTTGTTGAGATTTTGCTTGAAGAAATAAAGATGTAACTTGGGTATTATTCAGATTTGATAATATGTGTTTTGAATGAATAATAATGTTTGTTCTTGGACCCGAATGAAAATGTGTGGTGGTTACGGTGAATCTGAGTTTTAGATTCAGAGAAGATGGAGGTTAAAATTAAAATATTTGTGTATCTTTTGTGGGGCATTAAGGTGAAAGAATGGTTGATTCAGGAGTTTAGTGGTGAATTTGTCATGAGAGTGAACAAGTTTGATGTTGGTGATGGATGAAGAAGAGAATAGATCCGGTGGCTGGTTAAACTGGGTTCTCAGGGTAGAATAGATTAAAGGGTTTATGTGCAATGACGTTCGAAAACTTGCTTTTCTTATACTTTTAAGTTTTTTTACATTTACAGGGAGGAAGACATTTTATATAATCATGGAGCTGGATCTATTAGTTCACTGCGGATCCCCTACCTCCAATGATACATACTGCAACTAGGTAAGTGGGTGGGAAGAAAGCCAAGGTACAATCATTGTCGCTTTTGTTAGAATTTCTTGGTCGACAACATCACTTGCACATTTTTGAAACAGCTTGGTATGTGTCCTTCCCTTTGAACAATTTTTAATAGGGTTTCATGTTTCAAAGTTGTTGTTTCATGTGAAGGGGTTGGGAAAAAATCCAAGGTACTATCGTTGTTCTTATATATGGGTTTGATTCTTATGCCTATGCATTTGATGTACGTTCTTAGCTTAATATAAGTCTTATTCTAATATAGATGTATTGGAGACATACATTTTAAGACTAACTTCTTGCTACATGTTAGGCTTATATAACTAGCATATTCAGATGAGTTTTTTCAAGGATATTGCATACCTTTGATTAATCAAACTTCAACAGGTAGGTCAATTTGGATTATGCTCTTTCTTTCTTTAATGGAATATAGTTTGCTTATTTAATGGATTATGCTCTGAGTTTTCAATCGAGAAGAAGAGAGACGTTGAACTGAAATGGATTTGTGATGAATTTCCACAGAATTGAAGTGTTGATGCAGAGAATTGGTGCCATGGGTAGTGGTGTGTTCGTAGTTATGCTGGTTACACCATTTATAGGCCTTCATCTAAGATATCCATCGTGTATCAAATCATGTATTTTGTACTGATAGTAATTTCAAGCTTTGCTAGACCCTTCTACTTCTCTTTTTGTGTACTAATGATTAATGAATTTCTTCGAAAATATCAGATGGAGACTAGATTGAATCCCTTCAACACAGAGAATGTAAGGATGCTAACTACCATTTCCTTGTAATATGCCTTGAAACTTTATCCTTGCTGCTCACTGGATAGATAAACAAAATGGCTTATTTCAAACCTAGTGCTATGGTTAAATTTTCTTCTTGAATATTTTCTTTTCCTTCAAGATGTATTCTTTTTCTGAAAAGTTTCTATTGCTGTCGTTAGGCTTCAACCAATGCTTTCAGTAGGGTGAATTATCTACTTATGGTTTACAAGTAGCACAAGTAAGGTAAGATTAGTTCCATTTGCAGCTTAACATTAAGTAAACTCTCACATGATATCCTTCTTGTTTAAACAATGATGTTGGGACAACTATTATCTCTCATATACATATGAGTATTTTTTGTGGCTATAGACATTTTGCTGTAATCATTCTTGCAGACAAGTAGTAGGAATATTCATGCTCATTTTCTACTTTCAGATTGGGCACCTTAAGAAGTTTGTTCATAGTTATTTTTTATTTAAAAAAACAACCTTGCTTTAAGCATGTAATACTTTGCCATGACATCTAGGTAGAACTGTAGTTCTAAATGTCAAAAAAGGCAAAAAAAATCTCACTATTATCATATCAGTTACATTTCTAGCTTCCACTGATCATCCCTTGTTTTCTTTATCATATTTGTTTACCTTTTTTGCTGAATTACAGCTCACCAAGACTGCTGGATTTTCAGCTAGTTGGTTCTAAATGTTGGCCCTTGATTTCAAGGTACAGGGCAAATGCTAGTGAAGAAACTCATATTTGCGTCGCCCATTTGCATGGATCAACACCAAGAAATAAGCACTTCATTTGAGTGTTTTACTGATCTCTTTGGTCTGAGTTCAGGAAATTTAGTTAATTGAAATAGTAAGGCTTCCACTTTTGATTGTATTCAGGTTTGTTATGAACACATCGCGGATCAAGGGAATGAATACCTCCAGTCTATAAGCCACCACTGTACCACCAGTCCATTCCACAACAACCTATTGTTGCTTTGGTTTGCTAATTTGGTTTCAAATTACAAGTTCATGATCAGGTGCATATGTTCACTACTAGTGATTATCAAATATTGGTTTTTGGAACCCATTTCTTATGAACATTCTAATCTATCTTTACCCTTGCCCTAAATTTAGATGATTATATTGGAAGGAGAAAAAGCTACAACATAGGCTGTTGATGCGTTAATAAGTGGAGCTGCTGTAATGAAGGCTATGCAAAAATAAAAGTAAGTAGATGATCCTCCTGCCTCTCTCTCTCTGTCTCTCTCAGAGTATATTTTTATATAGTTTCACAAAAGATGATGCCACCCTCTCTTACTCGCACATATATGTCATTATCATTACACTCTCTTTTTGGTGCCTTTTAAAGACTAAGAAAAAATTTGCATGTGTGAAAGTGGATGCACTTAATTCAGGAACTGCAATGTAATATAGATGGTCCTTCACTTAGTTCTGAACGCTTTAGGCCTTCATATCACTTTGTTATCATTTTTGTATTGTTCTTACTGACATGGTGCTTGGTGTTTAGGGTTAGGCATTCACATGTCTGGCAAGTAAAACGATAGTGTTCTCATTTCGCACACTGAATACTCATAGTAAATTGGTTCATTATTTTATTGTAGATTTTTAGCATCTTCAATGAAAGTGGGCGTGCCACATCTATCTAGCACATTGCTCTTGTTGGTTCCTCTGGTATAAATGCCTCACAACCCATGGTGACAACTTAAATTGCATGCCTCATGCAACAAAAATGTTCACATAGGTAGATGGTTTCCTTAGTTCCAAAGAATGTGAGAGTTCGTTTTCTTTAAATCGTTTTGTAAGAACCTTGGTGTGATACTGAGTTTATAGATTCCTTCATATGATTTTTATGGTCTCCTTTATACATTTTGTGTACAAGTTCATCATGGTGAATTAACTCTAAGGACACTATCTTGATACTACTATTGATTAATTTGATTTCAAATGAACAAGGGAAACTTGATTTTGCTACAGGGAACTCTAATATTGACCTGGTTTTGACCGGCCAAAACCTTGTTTTGGCTGTTCGAAACCACTATTTTTTTGATGTTACAAAAAATTCGCAACTGAGCTAACCTGTTGCGATATTCCATTCAAGAATCGTTTTGAAGATGTTGCGACCGAAATAAGAATTGTTGGAAATAGTTGCGAAAAAATTTTGCAACGGCAATGTAGCCGTTGCGAAAAACTGCAACATTGACTATCGCAACAGAGCTGAACTATTGCAACCCCACTTTGCAACTGCCACGTACCGTTGCTAATCCCTAAATTTGGTGTAGTGATTAGTCGTCGAGGTATACGATTACAACCACTCCGACCATTCTTTGGTCGGTAGTGTTTAGATTCTAAATCCTGCCGACTTTATTACCAGAACCATGTTTCAATGTTTAGAATATTCATATCTCTTATTTGTGTATTGTTTAGGTTCTCAGATGAAAAAATATAAGATACCCCTTGTCTTGTTAACAATGCAAAAGAGTTATTACAATTTATTGACGCAATTTATCCCAATTTAGAAGATCCTAAAGATAAAACTGAAAAGAATTGCCCTGTAATACTTCTGATGGGTAAGGAAGATCCTGAAGATTTCCTAAGGTTTATGAACAGTCCTAGCAATCCCCTCAACTATCAAGAATGCACATCATCAGAGGAGGAATAAGAGGAGGTTGATCCAAGGACTTTTTTCAGGGCATGTGACTTTTCTGGAGTGAACCCCTATTACAATGAGGCCGGTGACTACATAGGTCCAGATAAGGGAAAAACAAAAGTTGATGCTGCTGAAAATGTTAGTGATGGTGAAAAGGCTTGTGATGTGGAGGAAGATAACAACAATGAGAAGGATCCATGAATTTATTAAACTTTATCATGTTTTACTTGCTTTAGAAACTTAGTTTGTGATTTGAACTCTTACATTATGTTTTGAATTCTTAGATTGTGGTTTTAGACTTGTCAAATTTATGCTAATTTCCAGTTTCAGTTGCTTTAGAAGTTATTCTTTTTTGTGCAGTTTTAGTTACATTATGTTTTCAATTACAATATTAGAGTTGCAGTTAGACGGCATGGTTTGTAAGGTAGATCTTTCCGACCATACCATGTTATATGCTATAGTGCTGTCAGGGATAGGTAGTCGGCATGGTTTGAAATCTCAACCCTGCCGACTTAAATGCTAGTAGTACAAAAATGTTACCTTTTAAGTACAAAGTACAAGCCATTGAATGCTCAATGACTTTAAATTTAAAAATCAAGATATTAGGTGTGTTGTTATTATAAAAGAATTCTCAACTTCATCTTCAACCTTGCATAAAGAATGGAAGTTTCAAGTGCAACACAACCAAATATTTGTAGTCTTTGTACACTAAGTGGTCATTTGGAAAACGATTGTCCCTTTGAAGGAAACAAATGCACTATTGAAGGTTGTAAGGGATTCTTGTTTCTCATGAAAGCCGCAGTAGGAAATGTATATCAGTTGTATGCTTCAAAATGCACTTTTTGTGGATTTTTCTATTGGATAGATGAGCGCCTAGCTCCGTATGAAGATGAAGTTGCTAAAATCAACCTTCTACCATGCACAGATCTATATTGCGATGGTAAGATGAAGCTAATTACCTCTCCTAAGAAATTGTGTACCGAAAAAAGATACTATCTATGTCCCAAATGTGTTAGCGTTAAGTTTTTAACGTTTGTATGCTTTAATTAAGGTTTGTATTCGATGTTTAGTCGGCATTGTACTAAAGTAAAAGCGTGTCGTCTCCTTAACAGTCGACACTTAACATTTTGAAAACTATGCCGGTTAATGTTATGTCGGCTGGGTTTTCCTAATAAAACCTGCCACCTATAATGTATGAGAACAACCAGGAAAAAGTTTTATTCTCTTATGATCGGCATGGTTATCCTCATAAAGCATGCCGGTGGATGTTTGGTCGGCATGGTTTTCCTAATCCACCTTGCCGACTATGATGTATGAGAACATCCAGGAATAACGTTTTTTTTACCTGTTCTGATCAGCATCGTTATCCTCATAAACCATGCCGACTACAAAAAAGTCGGCAACCTGACGAAACCAATAACATGCCGACCATACCAGGCTTTTTTTCATGTGCTGTCATGTAGTGACGCCGACAGTCTGACGATTTTATAACATGCCGACCCTGGTGGAGTCGGCATGGTCGTGTAACAAATACAATGCCGACCAAATGATTATACACCAAAAAAAACACATCCATTTCATTCATTTATAGTATTCCAAAGCACATTACACAAAACACAAATGCGATTACAAAAGTACTCCAAAAAGATTGCTTATTCCCTAATCATAATCACTCATCACTCAAATCTATCGGAGGGAGTTCATTCAAATGCCTAGACTCATCTAAAGCATTCCAAAGGTGCATGTTGTCCTAATAGAGTTTCATCCATTACTTGCTCTTGTTGACTATGAACTTTTCCCAAAAAATAAACCAACAAAGAGGAGGTAATGGACATTCCTTGTTGAGTTGTAGACCAATAAAATGATTACCATCAACCAAAGCCATAGCAATTTTTTTATGCTTGAGATGCTCCACACAAACCGCATGCCTTGGTGCAAATGTTACACTTAGTCCTTTACAAAAAAATGTACCACGCATGACCACGTATCCCCGAATAAATGGCCACACTCTGGCATTCTCAACCAATGCTCCCATTTGATCGATGCATTTCCTTCCGGGCCTTTAACACTAGTAAGAAATTCTTTAAAAGTCGCTTCTTTTTCCTCCATGGAACCTTCTAGCATCATTGAGATATAAAACACCTTGTCTGTTTCTAGTTAGGCTGCCGTCTTCTTTCTTATGTATTGACATTGGGTGAGATTCTCCTCAACAGCTCCACCTAGGTGTCCCAATTGTTGGGATGCAACATGAAACCCACAATTTCCATCCTTTGGGACGTCGTCGGTTCAAGAACGAAGTCTCGAATAATTTGAGGGAGTTGTACGCGATACTCTTCCAATACCGATTTTACTACCTTCCTAGGATGACCCATTTTCTTTACAACAACTTCCACAATTGCTTGACTCTCAAGAGGTGAAGTGTCAAGTGGTTTCAAGTTTGAAACCGCTGGTGTAGTTGTTTCTTTCCTCGGACGAACCCTTTTTTTTACAATAACTTCCACACTTGCTTGAATCTCAAGAGGTGGAGTGTCAAGTGGGTTCAAGTTTGAAACCATTGGTGTAGTTGTTTCTTTCCTCGTACGAACCATTTTATTTACAACACTTTCTTGACTCTCAAGAGGTGGAGTGATATTTGAATTGAAGTTTGAAACCGTTGGTGTAGTTGTTTCTTTCCTCGGACGACCTCTTTTCTTTTTAGACGACTCCTCTTTGTATTGCTCCTCGATATATATATGTCTGTATCGGTCGCATTTTGTACTCAAATTCTCTTTAATTTGTTCCCTTTCTTCCGCCCTCATCTTTGTGATAGGTGGTCTACCCGTTGGATCTTGTTTCACCGGTTCTTCAAGTTTTTCCATAAAAGGGTAAACAATCGGCATCAAATTGTGCTTCATAGTTTGTTTGTCCAACCTATTCAACTTGGGGTACTTGTCAAGGATTATCCTCCCAAGTTCCATGTCGCCAAACTCTTCACCGGGATCTTCTCTTGGAGCCGGTTTGAAAGATAGTAGCTTCCAATAAGGATCGATATCTTCAATCGGAATGAGAGTTTTATACATACCAAGCATATGATGACATGGAAGTCCGATAGCCTGCATTATCCTACACTTACAAGGAGTTTCCGGTTTGTCATACTTTTTATACAATGCGAGATGTTTTATCATGAAATGTATTTCCCAATGCGAGATGTTTCTATGTATACAAACAAGAAACCAATCATCCTCCTTAAACTCCTTCAACTTCCGGAACCTACTTTCTTCGAATTGCTTTATTATCTTGTTGATATCATTATTAGTGTACTTGTGGATAGCATGTTGCACCATCACAATCACATTTTGACTCGTGAAAAGTATACCTTTTAGTCTCTCATGAGCTTGCTATACATACTTGTGGACTCAAGTTTGAAATGTTTATAGTCGTAGGTAAAAGCATACACAAACCTCTCTTTGTGTGGCGCCAACCATTATCTCTTGCAATATTCCACTACTTTGGGGTAATCAGTGCCACAATCATCCTCCAACTCCTTCAAGTTTATCTCATATCTTGCCACACTCATTGACCAAACCAACTTATCCCACTCTTTCATGAATAACCCAAACTTGATCTCACCTTCTTTCCATTCTTCGTCTTCTTTCTTCTTCTCTTCCTCTCTCTCCTCTTTAGTTACTTAACTAAGACGTTCATCTTCTTCCTTTTCACATTTAGTACCTTTCTTTGCCTTTGGATTTTGGATATAATTCCTACAATTATTTCTAAGATTGCATTGTATATGCCAAGTGCAAAGCAAATTTTGTGCACTGGGAAAGACAATCCTCACGGCGTTCATTATTGCTTGCTTATTGTCGGTCACCACAACCCCAGGAGTCTCGTCTTCATGGTAGAGAAGCTTTAAAGTTTCCAATGCCCAAATATAGCTATCATCCTTCTCACGATCCATAAAACACCATGTCACCATGAACGATTGCTTATCCGAGGTTTGTCCTAAAATGTTCAACAAAGTAATGTTGTACCTATTCGTCTTATAAGTACAATCAATGAACAAAACTTGGTAAAAGCACCACGCCAATTGAATCATATCGGGGTGCGCAAGAAAAATACGATCCACCTTCCCCTCCGATGACTCATGCTGTCTCACCGTGTAGTTGTATTTGTATGCCAACCACTGTGATTCTTCCATTACCTTTCTTCCATCCCATTCAATTATTTTGATAGTTGCCTTGGCCGCATAAATTGTAGACAATGAAGAAAGGTTATGCGGGTCGTCCCTCTTGAACTTACTAAGGAGCTTGCTTGGTTTAATTACCCAACTTGTTCTTACTTGTTCGAATTCGTGCGGTTTCAACTTGGCAACTTGGCAGTGCCCAACAAGACTTTGTGGATCTTTATGGTTATGCCAACCAACATCAACTCTACTCATTCTGCACTTGTGATCGGTGTGTTCATTATTCCAAACAATAATCTTGAATGGGCGTCCACACTTCTTTGACTTCATCTTGTACACCCTAGTCGTCTTCTTATCATACACATAATCCTTTCTCTTGTGACTCGCATACCATTTCAAACCGCGAATCTTTTTGTTGGGTGTTTTTAACTAAAACACACATCTTCTCTTTTGATTTCTCAATAACCCACTTGACCGCGTCGTTTTTGTCCTCCCATTCCAAATCATTAGTATAATGTGCAGAAGTATCAGGACCCCTAACATTGTCAGCTTCAGGATGATCCGTCATCCGTACGAATGAAATCTACAAATAAACACAAGTTAGTTAATATGTACTACAAATGTCGGCATGGTAAATATATACAACATTGCAGGCTAAACAACCGCCGGATTTGTCTAAGAAAAAAACAACGCCGACCAAACCACGGTCGACAGAGTCGACGAACCAGAACAATGCCGACTTAACGTTGGAAAATAAAATATTGTCGACAGGTTCCTGTGCTGCAAAAAAATATTATCGTCGGAAGGTTCTATAAATAAAACCACGCCGGCTAAAATACAGCCGGCTTGGTTGGAAAATAAAATATTGTCGATCAGCCAATGGTCGGCAGGGCCGACGTACCACTACAATGCCGGCTTGAAAATGTTTCAAATCACGTCTCTTGTGTTACAAAAATTCTTGTAGTCGGCAGGGTTCATATTTGCGACCTTGCCGACCTTAATACTGCTCATGAAAAGCCGGAGCATTGGGTAATAAATACCACGCCGGATTTTAAGGTCGGCATGATCGAAAATCGTCTACCTTGCCGACCCTGTACAACAAAAGTGAAAAAAGAGAGGCAAAATCGATCATTTGCATGGAAAAATCACAATCTTCACCACATAAGTTGTCTACCTGATTACTTGCAGCTCCATTATATTCTTCTTGGTCATTGGATTCTACGTTTGGCTCAAGACATTTATCACTTCCATACCCATCTTGAGTTTGAGGAAAATAAAAGTGAGGATCATGCAAATAATCCATTTGATCATGGTCTAGTAGATCATCATACAAGTACTCATCTGTAGGAGGAAAGTTAGAAGACTCCCCCACTTCAAAATCAGGATTAGAATCACTGATCTCACTCATATCACAAATTTCACAAAAACCTTACCCCCCCCCCCCCCCCCCCCCCAAAACCTCCTCTACTACTTTATTATACTGTCTCTAAATTATTTCTAAAACCCAACTTATAAATCAACTAACTAATCTAACTAATTAAACTAATCTAATCATTTTAATTAAATTATTGTTAATCATTGTGGGGGCATTTTTGCCATTTTGAAAATATTTGGTTAAGGGGTGACCTCTTTTACTTCAAAATGACACTATTTTGTCTCATTTGGTATACCCCAATTAATCTGGGTATACCCCAATCTCGCGAGGTTTTATATTGAGTTCATTTCTGGAATAAACTCTGTTTTTTTAGGTTTTTATATGGAGTTCATTTCTGGAATGAACTCTGTTTTTTAGGTTGTTATATGGAGTTCATTTCTGGAATGAACTCTGGTTTATATGTTTTCTAAAAATAAGTAGAAAGTAACAGGTGTTCATTTTGACGAATGAACTGCTACAAAAAAATAAGTACAAATTAACACGGAAGGATAATTTTGTCTGTTTTATATTTTTAAATTATTATGGAACAAACAGTAAAGACGTTTTCCCAAAGGACTAAACAGATATGGAAGCACCTAAAAAAGGACCAAACAATATTTACCTATTTTAATATTATTCTGCCGGATGAAGTTCGGAACAACCGGCTCAATTTGGGGCGAGCCTCGTCCCAACCTTTAAAAACCGGTTCAAGTTGAGTCGACCGCCTCAACTTGGGACTCCATGACTCCTTGATTTGAGGGTAAATCTCAACTTATAACCCATCTTAAATGCTTAGAGCGTCCACAATCATAGACTATCCTAAAACCAAAAACTATACCAAAAACTTTTTTTTTTTGGTTTGAGTGGTGTTTCAAAACAATGGGTAGAGACTAAAACTAAACATGGGGAGGATCTTCATACTACGCTTGAAAAAAATAAATAAAATGAAAACTACATGGGGCGGACAAGAAAGCATGAGCCCCATTGGGGCGTATCTTCAAAGTGCGCCCCATGGGGCGGAGATTCAAAGTGCGCCCCATGGGGAGAACGTTTAATATACATTTGTGTTGTGGTGCTGACATTTGGTTTACGCCTGGTTGCGGCACGGACATTTGGTTTACGCCTGTCATCAGGCGCACTTTGAAATTCCGCCCGACTATAATCAATTTTAGTTGAGACTCTCGACCAAATTTGGTCGAGATTTCACTCTCTCTCCAACTAAAACCAAATATTTGGTTTTACTCCAGCCCCACTGCGATTGGTTTTCTCGACTATATGGGGTTTAGTCGAGTTTTTAGTCCATGACTGTGGACGCTCTTAGAGCATCCACAATGTTAGAGTATACTAAAACTAAAAACCAGACCAAAAACTAAAAATATTTGGGTTTGGTGGTGCTTGAACACAATGGTGAGGATTAAAATTATAGTCGGGCGTAGTTTTAATAGTCGCCCGAAACTGAGCGTACATTTAATCTCCGTTCCCCTAACAGACAGACACCTAGTTATACGCCGAAAGGGGCGTAAATTAAATCAGCATCTGATGTCCGGCGAATATATAAGTTACGCCTAAAAGGAAATGAACGTCCTAGTCTCCGAGCGGCAAAGGAACGGAGTTTAAAAGTCCTTCCCATGAAGCACAAGTTAAATGTTCGCCTGAACCAGGCGTATCTTCTATATCCGCCCAACTTGGTTGCGTGCCAATCGTTCGTGTGGGCTGGCAGCCATGTTGAAAACAATTTGTTAAACCAAAATTAGGCGTTCAATTATAGACACAGTAAGCAAAATCCAGATGAGTTATTGTTAAAAATACTAACAAAAGCTTGTTTCTTATCTTAATGCATATGAAACCAACACTACCAACACAGAATGCGTGAAAGATGGCACTTTAAATGAGGCGAACGTTTAATAACGCCTGGGTGGGGGTGGTGACCAAATCATTCGCCTGGGCGGAGATACAATTTGTGCCCCATCAGTCGAATATTTAGGTTACGCTTCACTTAAGCGCACATTACATCAACGCCTCACCGCGGAACGGAATTATAAGCTACGCCCACCTTCAAACGTAGATAGTATTTACGCCGCACTTTTAACTACCGCCCCACTATAATCAGTTTAGTCGAGACTATCGACCAAATTTACTTCGGATCACGCTCTTTTTCCTACTAAATATGGTTATACTCCAGCTCACTGTGATTGAATTTTCGACCAAATACGGATTTACTACACTTTTTACTCGTCCATTGTGGACGCTTTTAAAAGCATAATCATCATGCATTCTTAGGAGATAAAACTGCTTCATGAGTCCTATACAAATTGGGGAATATAGCACACCATGGTGCTCGGCCAATATAACCCATTTCTCATAATATGTAGTCCATCGTAGACAAAAATAGAACAACAGGGAAGATAACTTCATTTGGTTGTATTTTCTTTTGTCTCGAGTCTCTCTCTTCTCTTCCTATCCCAAGTCTAATCGTAAAAACAACAACTGAAATGAAGTTTCCGGACGGAGGCGCAAAGGGAAGGAGTGGTGGATTTTGGGATTTCAAATCATCGAAGAAAAAAAGGAAGCGAGTATGTCTTTTGCAGTTGAATCCAAGATAGGAGATTATGATTATCATACGAAGATGATGAAGCAGCAGAGGACAGAAGAAGGAGAACTTATGCAAATTAATGGTGGTGGTGGCGGCGATTTCCAGATTTCTCTTCCGATTGAATTGATTTTAGAGTTGCTTTCAAGACTACCAATCAGATCTGTGATGGGATTTAGCTACACCAGTAAGTATTTATACAATTCCATCATTCAAAATCCACATTTTAGCAGATCTCACTCAATTTATCCTTTCCTGGAGAATCCAAGGGACTGTTTGGTTCTACCTCCTGGAGATGAAGAAACAAACCCAGACTTATGGGCGGGCGGGCCTTCGGGCCGGCCTCACTATTATCGGAGTGCCGGGAAATACAACGGAAACAGGACACTTGTGTTCTCTTCCTCCAACTCCCTCTCCCTCTTATAAATTGAAATTCATACACCAATTTTTTGTCTTCATTACTACTACTATCATCTTACATTCTTCTTCTTTACATGTTCTGTTCAAGAAATCATAAAGTTTCATTAAAGTAATTGGTGCATTCTTTGCATCTTCTTGTGTAATCATCAGTGCTACTAGTATGTGCATTCTCTTGAAGAAGAAGAATTGAAGTTCATCTCCATCATTCTTGTTCTTAACCTTATTTACTTATTCTGTTCCAAGAAATCATCAAAGTTTCTGTACTTGTTCAAGAAATCAAAGTGTCATCATCAGTATTCCCTGCATTAGTTGTTCAATATAAATGGTGAAGATAAGGAATTTGGAACTTGATCCATCTAAAGATCAGATGGTGTTAAACCTTCCTAAGAGAATTCAATGTACAAGCAGCAAAGCCTTGCCAAGGTACTTAAATTTATTCATTTCTCTTTAAATTTCTTAGCTCTGCACTTATGGTTCTTCTCTAGGTTTTCCTATTTGTTTCTTTACATGCTTAAAGATTAGTATTAGATGAGTGCCCATTTGTTTATTTCTTTGTGAATTTTTACTCTGCTCTTATGTTATATTTTATTTCTTTATATACTTAAAGATTTGATCTTTGTGTTGAAATTAGTGTGCATAATTCTCATATACTATTGTCTTCCTTCTTGTTATTAGCAGTGTGCCATTTTCTGTTCTTTCTTAATTTTATATTTCATTGTGAATTTCTTAGCTATGAATTAGTAGAGTTCCTTTAAGATAATTATCATTCTAGCCTAGGGTTTTTTTTTTTCCTTTATATGCTTAAAAGATTTGATCTTTGTGTTGAAATTTCTAGTCTACATAATTCTCATGTACTGCTTTCCTGCTTCTTGTTACCAGAGTGCCCTCCAATCCCTTTGCTATTGTGTCCCAGACTTATAGTAAACTGCATAACCGATACCCTGAAAAGACATTGAGTATAACATCTGTTGAAGAGGGGTGTAGTTCCAAAGATGTCAGGGAACAGACAGCTGAGTTAAAAGTATCAAGATTCCTGAAGTATACTATAGAAGCAGAAGAATTCCATATGTTGTCGTGCAAATATTTGATCTGTCTATATAGTACGCATTTCAGCTACATATGCAACCCAGCAACAGGAGAACTCAAGTGTCTTACACTGATTAGTCATGAAAGAGATGGGATTGGGTTTGGATTCGATGCAACAGAAAACCAATTCAAGCTAGTTTTATTGTATTTAACTGATGATTTAACGGCGTGTGATATTTTAACACTTGGCACCAATTCGAGGAGCAGAGCCATAAATGATGACCCGGCCGTGCCTACATACAATGCGAAAGCCTCGTGTCCTACGTCAATACGAGAATCAATTTATTGGATTACAACTCCCATAATGGATGTCCTAAGCTTCAATGTTGAAAGCAGTAAATTCAAATTAATCCCTGCGGCCATGGCCCCGATTGATAGTAAAGAGGTACGAGTACAGAAAAATATATCCTATAGTTTGGGTGAAGCACTAGGAGATTTATGTATGGTGTATCACAATGGAATTAGTAAGCGTCTTTGGGTATGGACACTGCTTGAGGATGCAGTCCGCAGTGATGAAGAACCTCATTGGCGTTGGACATATATGATTGATCTTAAAGATCTTCCGTCTCATACTGTACCATGGCATCGTGTTACTCTGATAAGCATTCTAGGTGGGAGGATTATATTGTGGTCGACATTGATGGGGCTAGTTTCATACTTTGATGAAGCCAGGTTGGTTGACAGGGTAGCCAAGAATTTGGTTCATAAGGTGTTGGATTATGAGTTTGATAAAGTAATGTATAAAGCTTTAGGTTGGTGGAATCAGGCAGTTGCTTATGAGAAAAGCTCAACTCCTTTGGATGATATTGAGCTAGGGTATGAACAACATTTATTTCCAGTTTTTTTTTTCTTCTTCTTCTACATACTGAGCTAGGCTTCAATTTTTATTGGTATTGGATGTTTTAGTTGCTTCTTCTGTTTGCAGTTTTTGAATCGAATGATGTCAATTCATTATCAATTAAAACGAGGACAATTTATTTTGTAAACGTAAGCAATTATCAAGTATAATGAATTCATTATCTTTGCTTAATTTTACTATTACTACATGTAGTTAGATGTATTTATATGCAAACATCAATTTCATTTTACTAAACCTTATCCAATAACTGAGCTTCAGTTTTCATTATTGAAGTGGTTGGTGGAGCCAAAGTGTGAGAAATTCACACAGTTAACTTTTAAGTCTTTGTAGAAATGTCTATGAAGTGTTTGTGGAAATGCGTATTAGAGAAATGAGACAATTACTGATCAATGACGTGGATCGATAATTCGATAGTTAGAAATGATTGTTAGACAAGTGGTACTGTTCCACTTAGGAAGTCAAGGATCTACTAGCATAGGAATGTACACAACTCTTGGTTTTGTGGTATCCAAGTATTTGAGATTGTTAGGTGCTCACAAGTGAAAATGTCAAATGAGCGAAATGCCTTGTATCTCTGGCTAGCTAACTAAACCTTCACTGACTGAAAGTGCCCACCTAATTCCAGTTGAATCATCTTCTACTTTAACAGTCCAATTTAACTTATTATGCCCAAAAATTAAAAGCACACACAACTGGCTTCTACGTTTTAATTCACTTCAAATATTTATGTAACGCGTTCCCAAAGTGCATTTTTGGATCAGAGAAACACTATTTCTGCAAATGACATGGAAGAAAAGCATAAAATAACTATAGTTTGCCGACGTGCATTCCACTTGTCTGTTTAAGAAGTTGTAATGGAGAATCACCTCATACTTGAAATACGCAAGCTTGTTTGATGGCACTTAAACTGCAATGACAAACCTATAAATTGCTAGCCAGAATTTCTAGCATCAGGCCGAACTGGTTAATTTCTAGCAACAGGGCCAGACCAATGGTTATATAGGTTCAATCAAGTCCTAAGCCCAAACAGATAATCTTGTCGGTATCTGGAAACCGAAGGAGAAGGCTCAAATTCGTTTTCGATTTCCCTTGTTCCGTTTCTTATTAGGATTTCGTTTTCTTTCCTGGTAAGATTTCTTTTCCTGGTCTTAGTATACTTTGATGAGGGGTATATATATATATATAGAAAGTAAGGCCTTTAGCATCCTAGAAAAGCAAATCGACCCAAGATTTTGTCGATCATCCAAGCACTGGAGATTGATTGATTGTCTCAACTCAGAACTCACTTTTTGTTTTTTGATTTCTGTTATACTTATTACAAGTTTGATCGCTAATGGATTCTCTTCCCACGGATATCTTACTAGAACTCCTTTCTAGGGTTCCAGTTGAATCTGTTTTGGAGTGTAAATTAGTTTGTAAACGTTTTGGTACTCTCATCCGCGGAAGTGAGTTTACCAAGATGCACCTCAGACGCCAGCTCGATGGCAATGATAATAAGGTGGAGGAGCCATGTCTCTTTTTTGCTTGCCGCATTTCCATGTCCGGCAACAGAACGTTACTTTTCAATGGAGGACAAGTAAGTGATAGGATTAGTGTTGATGAGAAATACATTTACAATCAAAATCTCAAAAGGATCTATCATCCTCGTTTGCACAATAATGTTTCGTATAATCACTTAGTTGGCTCCTGCAATGGTTTGGTCTGTGCATTTCGACCCCACCATTTAGTTATAGACCCCATCTATATTTGTAATCCCCTTACCAAAGAATACGTTTGTCTTCCTCAACTAGTTGTAAACAAAGAAGACGTTCATCCTGATCAGCTTGGTCGTGTAAAGGGTGGAGAGGTTGACATGTATGGCCGTATAGCATGTGGATTTGGGTATGTTAGATCAACAGATGAGTACAAGGTTGTCAGAATCCATTACCCAAACGATGGCTTCGCGGACGGAAATGTCGAAGTATACACACTTGGCAGTGGTTGTGGGTGGAGAGCGACTGGTAAAGTTTTCTATGGACTGGAGAACAGTGGTACTTATGCAAATGATGCTATTTATTGGATTTCGTACGACAAAGTTGTGGCCTTCGACTTGGCTAATGAAGAGTTTCGGTTCCTACCAGTCCCTCCTTGTATGGAAAACCGTGACTGCGGACTTGTAGCACTCGGAAGGCATTTGTGTCTTTATATAAATTGGTCGTGTGCAGTGGAAATCTGTCTCTTGATGGAAAGTAGCGACTCGAAGGAGACCTGGTGTACCGAGTTTGTTATAGACTTATACGAAGCCGTAACAGGCTTTCGTGGACAGAAGTTTCAGCCTATTTTACTTACAAATAACGAAGAAATCATATTCTTGTCGGATGAATCTGTGCTTCATTGTTATGACACGAAAACCACAATTTTGAAGATGATTTCCAACGATGCATCAACTGACTACATCATACATGTCGAAGCAATTGCTCACATAAACACCTTCGCGTCATTGGAAGCTACGGGAGAAAATTCAAAGAGATACACAACAGCTCTTCCACGACGGGCTCCACGCCCGCTTCGTACTCCATGGGATGATGTTGCTGATGAGGTAGACCGAGTTGCTCCTGGTGAGGAAATTGATACAACTTGTTTCGGATTTGAGCCTTTCGGGCGGTCATTGGGCCGACCAAGCGAAACGAGGGAAGACCATATATGGCCATTTCTTTTGTAAAATCTAAGTCATCAGTTGACACAAACAGATTGGAAATGGCTAGGGCTGAAAAACCAATAACGCCCATCTAAATCTTTTTTTTTTTCCTTTAAACATTTTCGTAAATAAACCTAAAGGGAATGGCAGTAGATATTAGACATTTTCTTAAATAAACTAAAGAAGAAGGCAAATAGATATAAGTGTCATATTTTATTATAATTTCTTATATATCCTATTTTTTAGGAGTATAATTGGTAATTAAACTTTAATATAACTTATCTAAAAATCTGTGCCTTGGAATTTTACAAATTTTATCTCATTCGAAAGGTTATAAAAATATGCACGCGGTGAGTACAAACAACAATATCAAATTTAGAGTTTTTACGAAAAATTCGGAGGTATATATCGTTTTAGCTACTATTTTAGAAAATTAGATATATGTCAATTATGCAAACCACCACAAAGGATACATAATACTATATGTAGCCATATTTTGGTTTATGCATCAACTAATTTTCCGTTGTATCATTTTTTTTGAAACAAGGCGAAAGTTTTTCTGAAACGAGAGAAAGTAGTCGCAGACAAACCCATCCTCAGATTATTTTTCAGTCGGCCCTCCCACCATGGCAACGGTTGTACTAGTTTTAATTAAGGATAATTCTCTATATAATAACAGAGTTTTTTAAAATGTTCTTATTCACCGGAGCTCCATGTTGATTCTAACTTCTAGCTTCTAGTTTATTCTAGCTTCTGGTTGATTCTGGCCACACCATTTACTTTTTTTAGTAATAAAATATTGAATTTAAACTAATAAAATATTATTTTTCTAAAAGTAAGAATCTAAATCTTGAAAAATCTTCTTGCCTAACAAAATCTTGAAAACGATTTTTTTTTTTGGAAACATAGTTTTTGTAATTCATCTCAAAAAATAGAATATTACCAAAAACAATTAATAAATTTATGTAGATACACATATCATCTATTACATTACCCTCAATGTTAGAGGTTTAGATATCTTAGATGACTCCTTACACTTGGCAATGCCATCGATGCTCTTTGGGGAAAAAACAAAAGTGGACGAAAAAAAGTGGACAAAAAAAAAAAAAAACCATTTCTCTTTGTCTTCATCTTCTTCTGTTTTTCTTCCTCGAAGGTAAATTAAGGACATGGGAAATTTAAAGGTTAGTTGTCTAACCAACAATCTAATTCTTTTACAACCATGGATGTATTCTTATTCTTTGTTGCTAAGTCTACTTCCAAATTTAAAAACTTTCGTATTTCGATTTTAATTATGACGATTTAGCATCGCTGCCAAGATTTTATTGAAAATCAATAGCGAAATTTACTTTTACTAAATTATCAGCGACCTCAATGTTGGATTCATGTGGATAAGAAACTTCTTTAAATGTTTGTCAATGTTTTCCTTTTTGGCTTAGATTGGTGGTGACTTAAGGGATCCCTTGGAAGATGAAATTAAATTTTCTCCTACAAAGGTATCATTTACTGAACTTGAAATTCAAATACACGTTATTGTATCATCAATAGATATATTTTTGTACTCTGTAATTTCAGCTCTAACAGAGACAATATCTTTTATGCATTTCCAAATAAAGAGTTGTACTCTGTGAGGAATTCTATAGTGCCATAAATGTGTCCAAACCTCCTTGGGAATAGTATCATAAGTCATAATACTATTAACATCATTAGAACAGATGGTATTGTAAGCACTCTTAACAAAAAATTTACCTTTTCTGTCAGGTTTCCATATAATAAAGTCCTCACCAGTGATAGGAATCTGCATATATTAAGAATAAGAGTAACACAAGATTGAGAGAAAAGAGTATTAAGAATGTTAGTATCCCATTCTCTGGTACATGGCAGGAAAATATCACAAACAAGATTAAAATTACTATAGCTAGAATATCCTACAATAGGGACAGGTGGACTATGAAGGCCAAATAATCCAACAATCTAGCCATATATTAATTTTTGTGCCACTTCTAACAACCCAAATAGTATGTTGTTTTATAATCTCCAAACCAGAATAGACACTTCACCATAGCCATGAGAAATCATCTTTCAGTTTATTTATTTGCAGAAAACTACCATTTTTAGCATATTTGGCTTTAAGAATTTGAAAGCAAAGAGACACTTCATCATTGCAAGCTCTCCAAGCAACCTTAGCTAAAAGAGAAATATTAAAATGTTCTAAGTTTATGAATCCTAACCCTCCTAGAGCTTTAGGTACCATTAGTTTATTCCATCCAATTTATTACATTACCCTCAATGTTAATTGTTTTTGGAATAATAAAGAACATAGTAATATTGATATGTGTATCTACATAAATTCAACTAACCTTCTGAAGAAAAATTATTACTTTCAAAGTAGAACTGAAACAAACTTCCGTCCCTTCAATTCGCATAACACATAGGGTTTAATCGGCCTTGAGATGAAACAAATATCCCAACATTAGTTAAATAATTTCTACAAACCCGGGATCGAAACAGAGTGCTAACGGGAAAAATGAGAGACTAACATTAGTGTTACAAAGAGAATACCCTATATGTATCTAATTTTGTTAACCAAACATGTATTCAAATTAAAAAGTCATCAACTTAACACAAAAATATATAGAACCCAACTTAAATCAATACTTGCATAAAAAAAATTTATAAGAGAATATTGTAATTATTTAATACCGGTAAAATCACTATTAAAGATTTGATTGAATGCCTCAATAAAAATTACGGTAGGACGGAATCACCAAATTGATCTGTAAAAATTTCACTAGATATGTAGCAATTCATAGAAGTTTACACTAGTGGTGATGCGCTCCATCTAAGTGTTGTTCAATTAAAAAAAAAATAGAAGGTTTCGGTTTTCATTGATCGGTAGGATGGAATCACCAAATTGATCTGTAGAAATTTCATTGGATATGTAGCAATTCAGAAAAGTTTACACTGGTGGTGATGTGCTCCATCTAAGTGTTGTTCGATTGATTTTTTTTTTAAGAAGATTTCGGTTTTCATTGGAGAACCGAGAGGGAGCGTTTCATTATATTCATTATCATTCAAAAATCCAAGAGCCAACTTGCACTCTGCTTATGGGATATCAATACAACCGTAAATTTATCTATTGGAGGGAAAAATCTTGATACTAAATATGTAATTTTTAGTATCTATTATATAAACGTAACATCCCAGTGATTTTTTTAATTTTCATGTATTTTAACCAAGTTTATATTAGCATTAAGACGATCAACCACATTTCTACTTTATAGTGTCACCCTTTTGTAGCGGAACATCTATAATACAAAACAACATGGGTTTTGAGCCTTGGACGGTTGGATAACATTTTGAGAGACAAACGTTGCATCCAACCATCCCAATCTCATCCCATCCAAAGACATCTGATGGTCGTCATTTTTGTAACTTATTTCAATATTAACCTTTAATTAGTGGATAACCTCTTAACTCAAGATACTTAAAGAAATATTAAATGAAATCATAATAATACCATTTATGCATTGATTATATTTGGTGGTGGCAATGTGAATCTGACGGGAAGTGAGACCTTTTTTTTTTTTTCTTCTAAATCATAAGTGAGATATATATTTATAAATCTATAATACAAAATATCATAGGTTTTTGAGCCTTGGACGGTCAGATACCATTTAGAGAGACAAACAGGTGATCCGACCATCCCAGTCTCATCCCAGACGAGGAAATCTAGCGACTGTGGTGTGTGTAACCTCCATTCATTATGGAGATATTCATTATAGAGATATTAATAAACCTAAAAATAAATTTAGTGGGATCCTCAAATGAATTTCCATAAAATTGCTTTAATGTTTGAATTCATACTATTGAATTAACCCATGTAGAAAAAAACTGAAAAAATAGATGTCATCCCATGTCTTT
This sequence comes from Papaver bracteatum, assembly GCA_023529315.1. Lineage (NCBI taxonomy): Eukaryota > Viridiplantae > Streptophyta > Magnoliopsida > Ranunculales > Papaveraceae > Papaver > Papaver bracteatum. The sequence goes on along the minus strand of JAJJWX010000283.1, from coordinate 89,530 downwards.
AAAAACACAAATTACAGGCCATTATATATTATCTAAAAAATAAATTTTTTTATAGGGAAGAATCAAAAACTACAAATATATTCAATGTAAATGGAAAATATCTTTAAACAATTATCCATCATTTATCCACCTCTGCTATTCTCTTTAATGGCTCTCCTGACATATTCTTCAAACCTTCAAGAGGGCTAAGGAAATAGGACCCACTATCTCCTTATTTGTTCATATTCTGCATGAAAGAACTGTCAAGAACCCTTCTTCAAGCTGAGGAGATAGGCATCATCACTGGCATCAAGATATGCAAAGATGCACCATCTATCAGCCATCTCATTTTTGCCGATGATTGTATGATATTTTGCAAAGACAATTTGATGGAAGCTTAAAACATAATGAAGATTCTCCAAATCTTTGGTAACACCTCAGGAAGTTAATCAATTTCAACAAGTCTGGAGTTTTTTCCAGCAATAACACCAATCCAGACCTCATCCCCCATATCAGTAGTTCCATGGGAGTTCAAATACTTCAACTTGATGATAAGTATCTAGGCTCACCCCTCTTCACCCACAGAAGCAAAATCAATTTTTTCAAGCCTGGAGTGGAAAAGCTGAAGCTTAGACTTACTAGCTGGAAAAATACTCCTCTAAACCCTGTTGGAAGAGAAATTTTCATCGACTCTGTCACTTCTTCAGCTTTCATTTATCAGATAAATTGTTTCAAGATGCCTAAGAAAACCTGCAAAGACATCAACAATCTTCAAAGAGATTTTTTCTGGGGAAAAATATAGAAAACCCTTCTGGTTATTATCCTAAATCTTGGAATGCAGTGTACAAACCCTAAAGACCTGGGGGGCTAGGATTCATGAATATGGAACTCTTCAACAACTCTATGATAACAAAAATAGGGTATAGGCTTGAACAAGATAAAGATTCTCTATGGTATAAGCTCATGGATGCCGAATATCTCTTAGGCAGGAATGTTCTCAACATGGATACAAAACCTAAGGATGGTGACTCATAGGTTTGGAAAGGAATCCTGGAAGGCATTAACAATATACAACACCACTGCTTCTAGAGAATTGACAATGGGAAAAAGAAAAAGATATGGGAAAACATTTGGATTTCAGACACCTCTCTAAAACATCCCAAACCACAGAATTGCCCACATCATATTGAAATGTTAGAGTCCTTACTTCTACCTAATGGAACATGGGATACTTCTATAATTCTTACCTATTTTAGCAATGACAAGGCTGCAGTGATTGTCAATCTGCAGACACATCCAAATGAAAAAGATAGAATAATTTGGGATCTCAAAGACAAAGGTGTTTTCACTGTCAATGAATTATACAAGGATAAAATTGAAAACCTATACAGAAATTATACCACTACAAGGATCCGGGCAGAAATCTGGAACATGGAAGTGGCACCAGTTATCAGAATTTTTATATGGAAATGCACTCATGGAATACTTACCACCAATGGTAAAACAGCTAGCATCCTTCATTACATCAACCCTACATTCCCTGTTTGCAATAGTGGTGAAGCAGAAACCATGTCACACATGTTCTTAAACTATCCAATGGCTATTATGGTATGGAAAGAGGTTTTAGGCTCCATTAATGCCCATTTTGACAGCAATACCATTCTCATCGAATGGTTGAATTCCTGGTTTCAAACTGGAGCTACTAGTTCTAACCGCAACATCTATGCCACTACCTGTTGGTATATCTGGAAAGAGAGATGTGATCTCATCTTCCAACAAATTCAGCCTAATACGGGAATAAATTCTCTCCATATTAAACAGCACTTGTGCAATCACAATAGAATTCATCATATGCATGGGCATATTATGAACAATTTTCCTCTCTTGCCTGAGGAAACTGATATAACATCTCAACATAATATTACTTCCTATACTCTGAATACTACAGCGGAGTTTGGAAATAATATCAAAATATGCACACTACAAGACCATGTAACCTTATTATACTACATTTCTCTGATAATGACAGATTTGCAGGAAACATCACTATAACCAGAAGATATCCAGGATACTATAGAGTAGAGTGAGCAACTGAAGGGGTATACCTAGCTTTCCAATGGGCCAAAGAATTGCAGCACAAAAACGTTACCGTATCCGCTGAGGCAATGGAGGTTCTAGTTCGTTTCAAATTACTCTACCATGAAGCGGTTACAGGAATATTTCACATTAGCTACCATGAAAGTAGAAACTGTCCTGATGAAGAAGAAGAAAATAAGCCAAGATTGGGTGTTCACCCAATATCTTTTGTTTTATTGAATCTTAACATCATCCAAAGACATCAAAACAGGGATGCTTTCAATTTAGCACTTTTTTGTAAAAACAATGCTGGAAGGTTAAGTGGCACCTATGCTACCAATGCCATCACAACCACTATGTATGGGCTTAGCAGCGCCTTATAGGCCTAAGCTTTTTCTATAAAAAAAAAAGACACAGCTTTTATCTCATTAGGTATACCCCAATTAATCTGGGTATACCCCAATCAAGCTGGGAAAAAAATAGTCAGAAAAATATTAAGGCCGGCCAACTGATGGCCTTGCCTGGTGAACCCCACCTACCAGGAAAAAAAATGTCATAAAAATATTAAGGCCGACCAACTGACGGCCTTTCTTGGGTGAATCCCACCTACCGACGTGGCGATGGACCACACCTAACGACGTGGTGGACCTGGTGGTGATGGTGAGTCACACTCCCAACAAAACCACTCTCATTTCCATTTTCATCTCTGATACTTAAAAAAACCTGGCATTTTTAGGGGCGACCCCAACAGAATTAGGGGAGACTTTTTTATTACCAACCCATACACAACGTTAAGGGATGTCCAAAAACGCAGAGAATGCGTTAATGCCCTTACATAACAGGAAGTTAGTTTGTGTCCGATTGTTAATACTTAATCAGAAGCTTAGTAACGCCTTTGGCCTACCAATATCGATTTTGTGCCAAACGTGTATCTTGCTCCTATAACAATCGGTATGAAAAAGAACCTCACTAGACTACCGATTATAGTAGCTCCCAAAATTGGTGATTTCGTCAAAGAAAAAATTTGGGGCAAATTTATAATCGGTAGTCATATTAACTACCGATTATTATAGTTCTCAAATTCGAAAAAAATGAATTTAGAAAAAACTCGTTTTGGGGCAACCTATAATCGGGAGGTAATGTAACCTGTTTTATATTCGATTATGGCTACATCCAAAACAAAAACCAAATGGTTATGGTTGGCTCTGCACCCTAAAACCTATGGAATTTGGCAAAGGTTCGATGTGGGGCTACTTATAATCGGTAGTGATAGTTCCTACCGATTATGGAAAATTTCAAAATTTTGAAAAAAAAAATGATTTTAGAAAAAACTCATTTTGGGGTAACCTACAATCGGGAGGTAATGTAACCTATTTTATATCTCATTATTTAGCTTGACAGATAAAACCAATGTCAACCTAAATTCGTTTCATTTCAACTTCAACTCCTCTTCTATCCTCTTGCCCTACGAATGCAGAGAGGAAAACTTTCCCCCTCGTTCAACTCCGCTTCAATACATCGTTATCGTTAAACGTTCAACTCCGCTTCAATACATCGTTATCGTTAATCTTCGAATCGAATCATCGTTGATTATTCTCTATGAAGCCGAAAGATATGGAACGTCAGAAAGCTCGAACTAAAAATGTTGTTCGTGGTGTTGATCCAAACTTTGGATTGCTTGCCCGTAATAAACAGATTCTCACTGAAGAACACGAAAAAAGCGAAGAAGGTGAAGAAGAAGAAGTCCATGATATAGATGATTCTAATAGCCAAACTCTCAAGCAACTCCAAATGGCCCCAATTAGGTAAGATTCTACCATTTTTTGGTTTCCATTGCTTTAATTCGACGAATCCACGATTTTTTTTTAGGGGTTTCGGTTATTACCAAGATTCGGTAGTTTAGTTAATCTTTTAAACTTCCGATTGTGGTCGAATTCTTCACTGTACAATAACATTGGTCATATTCGGGTGCTAAAAAGTTAGGTTTCCTACCGATTGCCTCCGTTTTCATTACTGAACCCTAAATCGACCATAATCGGAAGTTAAATATGTTTTTTCCTTCCGAATATACTAGGCTTTAGTATTTTTTGGACACAAACTAATGCATATTTGGTAAGTATTATTTTTTAATGGATAACGATTGTCATTCCTTATTCGATCATAATCGGATGATATGTTTTGTAATTTTCTTCCGATTGTCTAAGCCCAACCACTTTAGTAAATTCAGGACACAAAGTGTAGCATATTCGGTAGAAAGTAATTTTGTAAGGCTTCCGATATTTATGTATTCGGTAGGATATACTCTCTTATGCCTTACGATTATGTGTATTCGTATGGTTATGTTAAAATATATCTTTCGATTATTTATATTCGGCCGCTCACGTTGAACTGAAACTTACGATTATCAACCTATTATAATTTTTTTTGTTGTTTAGGGATATGCGAGGTAAAAAAACCGAAGAAGCAATTGTCTTAGATAGTGCAAGGATGGAAAGGCGTAAGAACTTGAAAACTAGTACAAGGAGAGATAGGGATGCTAAATCCACTTCAATTTCTCTAGATGGAACTCAACAAGGCAGTCAAGAAGGTGTTCAACCAACTGCCCCACAATTAGAGCCAGTTCAAGAAGGTGTAGAACCAAGTGCTCCACAATCACAAGCTGAAATTCAACCTAGTGTTCAACCAGAAGCACCGGAAGATAGAGTACTAGAAGTAGGACAACCCAGTGGTGCGCAAGAAGAAGGAGAAGCCAAAAAGAAAAATCCTCCTCGAAAGAAAGCGAAACACCTTGTCCCAAATGAACTAAAGGTGAAGGATATTCCAGAAGGTGTAATTCTTGGGATGTCGGAGGATGGAGGACAATTGTTATTTGGATACAAAGACTCCTGGGCAAAAGAAATATATGAAACCGAGGTAATAATCGTATCCATTTCATTTACGTATTTTCTTTTAGTTGTTAATAGTTTTAAGGGTTATAGGTTGAGGTAATTCTAATTTTTTTTAACTTGTCGTGTGTATAATAGTATCATTACGATGCGGTTCGTTTACTCAAACCCGCCGCCGTACCACCTAAAATGCTGGAATGGCCATTATCCGGTGAATGTGAAAGGTTCAAGAGAATTATTGAAAATTCTGGGTTGGCTAATGCTGCGGACAACTCTATGTTGAAACATGACCATGTGGATATATCGACGTTTGTGGAGAGACTTTATCCTGATACAGACACCTTCCATATGCCATTTGGGGAGATGACCATGGCAAAGGTGTCAGGGCTGAGTATACAAAGCAGTTGGAATAGGATAAACTTTATGCTCTAACTAACAAGTGTTTGGGTTGGGATGCAGAAACATCAAAAATTGAGTTCAATAGATGCATGAGGTATAAAACTAGATAATTCAACATTAGTACTCTGATGGATATGTTCAGGGGCACCAAGGAAAAATAAGAAGAAAGGAATTTTAACTGATGAGCAAGTGAACCACTCGGCCACCGCATATCTCCTATGTGTATTGGTATGTGTCATTTTACCCAATACTAGTGGCAATCGGGCCGACGCAAACCTTTTATAACTTTTGGATCCTCTCGATAAGGTTCATGAGTACTTTTGGGGCATGACATGCCATGCGTGGTTGATGGAAGAGTTGATAAAGGCGTCGAGGCTTGGAATTATCCAAGTGGACGGGAACGTGAGTCTACTACATGTATTTTTATTAACTCTACATACTTTTATTTTTTTTATTTTTCTACCATTGAAGAATCAATGTCCTAATACTTGCAAAAATGACAATATAGACATGGATCTATGACCACTTTCCTATCTTGGGATTAGCCATTGAAAACCCGGCGTGGGCGCCAGGTGACCCTATAGGAAAAAAGTACATCTTCGATCACAACCATTCTAGGACAAAGGAGCAGCAGCTGATTCGTTTGAGGGAGATTTTGGACTCACTGAAAGACCAAGAGTTATGCTTTGATCCATACAAGGAAGACCGAGCTAATGGACATATCGCAGGTCTGTCCGATTTGGCCCTTTATTTTGGACCATTGTGGCACCCAACATGATATGTGATGTACAATGCCTCGAGGGTGATGCGACAAAACGGTTATGTACAAGGTATACCAAAGGAGCAAATCCATGGAAATTTCATTTTGGATCTGGAAGAATGCAAGTCTGATAAAAATTCTATCACGTCGTTTTACAAGGGTAAACCATCCGGTAAATACCATTGGGATAAAAGGATGCTTTACTTGATCAACGGTGGAAGGAAATCCAACCAAGGTTTTAAAAATGCTCCCAACTATATGGATTGGTACCAGAATGTTTCTCATTTTCGTGTAATCCGTGATCTTAAAGCAAAGCCCGCACGGTATAAGAGTATCCTCAAAGAGAAACCTCCGGGTTTTGATAGATTGGTACGTATTGGTTTCTTAATTTAGTTTAATTTTATGGGTCAAAATCAGAGTAGTAACCGTTTGATGGTATGATATGTTTTAAAACAGATGAACATGTTAAGAGGTTTGTCCAAATGGTGCACTAATTGCATAAAGTCTGGAGAGCCGGTGCCAATTGAGAAGATAAAATAACACCAAGAGTTAATTGATAACGTTGACAATGAGGAGTATGCATCTCAGTTCGGGGAAAAAGGAAAGAAACCTACAACGAAGGTGGACAAAAGAACTCGGGCGTCATCGAGCACTCAAGTTGAAGGCTCAAATGATGAAACCAATGATGGTTCGGGCCCAAGTCGTGGAGGTCGTAAAGGTCGCAAAGTTAAAACAAAGAGGAACGACTAAACTCTTGATGTTTTGTTAACCTTATGGATAACTTTGTTTATGTCGATTATGTCGTTTTCAAAGTTTTGTGTCGGATTTTAAGTTGGTACGTTATGTTTGTGGTTTGTGAAAGGTTCGTTTTATGGATTATGAATGATTTTTTATTGCTATATTTATGCATTTAACGATGACTCGCAAGCGAATCATATGCACAAATGAAACTGTTGAATTTTATACAGACAATCAGAAGATTAGTTTATATACGTAGCTTCCGATTCTGGGTAATTTGCAATTTTTTGGTTAGAATCGGGAGCTATTTAAATTATGTACATACCAAATCTGGAAATTTTCCAAAAAAAATCAGATTCAGAAGATTGTTAATTTCGTTGTCTACCGATTATGCTTTGGGAAGAAACCAGTACCGAATAAGAATCTGAAGATGGGGTTTGTCTGCAACTATTTTCACCCCATTTCAAAAGTGATACTTTCACCTTGTTTCAAAAAAATTGATACTTTCGTTCTGTTTCAGAAACATTGATACTTTTGCTCCGTTTCAGAAAAATTGATACTTTCGCCCCATTTCACAAAAAGTGATACTTTCACCTCATTTCAGAAAGTATTATGTATCATTTGGGCTGGTTTGCATAATGGATATATATATATATATATATATATATATTTAATTTTCTAAAATTGTACTTAAAATGATATATACCCTCAGAATGTTTCGTAAAAACTCTAAATTTGATATTGTCGTTTGTACTCGTTGCATAGATTTTTTTATGAACAATTAATTGGGGGATATGGATTTTAATTGGGGGATATGAATTACTTCCCCCAACCATTTGTGGCTGATAAGGGGTGTCTTTTGGGTGCGAAAATACCAGAATATCCCTTCATTAATTAAAAAACATTATGAAATTACTATTTTGCCCTTTCTACTAAACATTAAAATCAAAACCCAAAATCATATATCCCCTTCTCAAATCAGTACCGGCATAGGCTTATGTTTAGAATTTTTTTTTTCTTCATCGTCTTCCTCATCGTTCATTCTTCATCGACGATTAATCGTTGAATCAAAAATTTCTTCGTTGACTAACCTACCATAACCATGCCTCCACGAAAGAAATCAAAAGAAAAACGGAACACTAAATCGATTGCTCAACAAACACATGAACAACGAATCGAGAACATTGCTCAAGAACTAGAAGAGGACGAAGCATCCAACTCGGATGATCAACCAATCATGGCTTCTCTGAGAAGGTAAGTGTTTTTTTAGCTCATTTATGATTGTTTTAATCGATTTGTAGCCATGGGTTTAGGTTAGAATCGCCAAAATTGGTGAAACTGTGGAGTTGCAGAGAAAACCGGCATTGAATCTTAGTTTGAATACCAAACCGGTTTAGAAACCGGCATAGACTTTTGGTCGAATACGATGCCGGTTTAACTTCCTGAACCTGAAATATCTATACCGGCATACGATAGTAGTTGAACACCAAACCGGCTTGAGTTCCTGAAAATTAGATTTTAGGACCGGCATTCGAATTGGGTTGAAGGCTATTCCGGTAGTCAACTAAAAAACACAGAATAAATTTTTTTACCGGCATTATATCTAGGTTTCGTCATTGCCGGTTTTGAAATACCGCATCAGGTAGTTCAATTCGTGTATGCCGGTTTGACACTTGAAACATTCAAAGAAAAAAACTTAAAAACCGGCATTCTCGATATTTGAACATATATGCTTAGTACATGTTACCGGCATTAGTTGTTTTAAGAATTTCAATGCCGGTTTACAAACTGTGATGACTTTTCTTATGTTTGTTTCGTTTGCTTATGTTATAGGTCAAAAGCCAAAGTATCGAGGAAAAATAAAGGTCCTATTCTCACTAAAAAAAGGAGAAAGGACGGTCTTGATACTCCCCCAGTCCCCTCCTCCCCGGGGATAGATGCGGGTCGCAAGAAGCGTTTGGGGTTTCAAACAAGAGGGTTAGATTGGGAGAGTGGTGGTGAACGTAATGCACTTAGAATCCGTGAAGGTACATTTGTGAACGATGAGAATGATGAAGGGGACACTGAGGATAAAGATGATGAGGTTCCCCCAAGTCAATTAGCAATCCAAACCGAAGTTGGTGAGACTAGTCAACAACCAACACAAGGCAAGGGCAAGGGCAAACACAAAGTTAAAGGTTGTCACCTTCCTCACATTGATGACATGATACCCGACCGCGATGATGGTAAAATTTGGGGTCAAGCTCCGGACCGAAAGTACTCTTTGGATACAAGAACTCTTGGGCTCGTACAATCTTTCAAACTTATGTAAGTATTTTTTATTTTGTGCATGTGCATTGTTTTATTTTTTACATTATCTCTTAATCGTATTATGTCTTATTTGTAGGATCATACTAAGGCTGTGCGTGTTTGCCGAAACCAAGCCGCAATGAGTGGAAATTGTCGTTGGAACATGAAGATGTCCAAACATTAGTAAGGAACTCGGGTTTGTATTCTTTGGTTGAAAATTACTTGAATCCAGATATCATCACCGTCAATTGCTTTGTCGAAAGGTATCATGGTGAAACCGATACAATGCACTTCCCGTTCGGGAGATGACCTTGATTCCTGAAGATGCTTATGCCATTCTAGGCTTGAATGTTATCGGAAAATCAATTTCAGAAGGAGTTGAGTCTCGGGACCTAGATTGGCTGAAGTTGCACGATTTGACTGAAAAGTTGTTTGGTTGGGACTTCAAAACTTCTTCGGATAGCTTTTATGTAGCATCGAACGGAAGTAAGACAAAGACATTCAAGCTGACGATGCTTAAGAAGATGTTTGAAAATACAAAGGCTAGAAGCTTGGAGGCTGGATGGGACCCTGCACAGATTCGCTATACCGCCGCCGCGTACCTGTTATACCTCTTGGGCACTAGGGCATTCCCCAGACAAGAATGGCAACCGGGTAAGTGCAAACTTTCTCCAGTACCTTGACCCATTGGAAGGTGTGTGTGGCTATTCTTGGGGCACCGCGGTCATGGCACATTTGATGGCGGAGATGAGAAGGGCTTCATTGGCTAAAACAAACCAATTTGTCGTGAATTTCACTATACTCCAGGTACAATTTTTTTTAATCTATGTTCACATGTATTTATTTAACTTTTGTTCACATGTATATTGTTCACATTGGATTAGGTGTGGTGTTATGAACACTTCCCAACCTTGTTCAAGGACTGCCCATTCTTGAAGATCAAAGACCTTCCTGAACCCGATATCCCTAGAGCTCGAGGGTTCGAGTTTCACAAGAATCCGAAGCCCGGTAACAAAGGTCGAGTCATCGATATGAGATTGGCTCTGGATGCTATGAGGAAGGAAGACGTTGTGTTCGACACTTATAAGGAGATTAGAGGATACCGTCAAATCCCAAGAGATGTTGCATTGTACCATGGGCCTTTGTACCACCATAGAGGATACATCATGGCCGACCCATGCCGTGTGATGCGCCAACATGGATTTAAACAATTATCCCATTTTTGGTCGACCTCTGATGATAATTATCTTCTTTAATTTTCTCGGTGCAATTCAACTCCCAACAAGTTGCATGTAGTGTATGATCCAGAACCGGAACCAACACATTGGAGGGAAAGAGACCCACGTCGTTTGGTAGATATTAGTAAGTGGGAGCTTGCGGAAAATGGTTATGAAGTTGATGACAGCTATATGAGGGATTACCTGGAATGGTCACATCCTTATGTCGTGCGCCTTCCCTCCGTAGAAGCTCCACACCAAGAAAACCCTCCTGTTGAAATTCCTCCACCTCCACAACCTACGATGGCCCAACTTCTCAAGACTTTCGGAATGGTGGTAAGTTTTCTTAATTGGTTATAGTTATTAAATGTAAACATAATCATATATTAATATATATCCTGATTATGTATTTGATGTATTAAACTAGCGACGTCGACTTGGAAAGGTTATGAAGATGTTAGGTTGCAAGCATAAGGATGGAGTTGTGCTATCTCTTCAAGAAATCAAGGAACTCGAGGAAAAGCTTCATAGAATTGAAGAAACCGACCCTACTGTCAAAGCTATGTATGGGGAAACAAGGAAGGCGCCAACCCAAAAGAAACAAAAGACTAATTAGTGATGGTTAACTCTTTAGTTTTTTGGTTACGTCAAAAACAATTTCAAACTTGTTTTGGTTTGTACTCATGGGTTAACTCTTTATTTACTTTGGTTTATGTTGAACATGATTAGAGTTTTGGTTTGAAAGTTAAAATGTTCCGGCATAGGACAGCTCATTGTTTGAAATACCGTTACACATACCGGCATTTCTGAATTCATCAAGTTTCACAAACCGGCATAGTAAAATTCAAAATCAGACATGTACCGGCATTTTTGTGTTTGCTAAGGTCTATGCCGGTATTCAAAATCTCCAAAAACTATTAAATAAGTGACAGAAACCGGCATATGAATATTCATTTTAAGAATGCCGGTATTCAAAAACTCTTTAATTATCTCCTAATGGAACTGTTCCCAAAACCGGCATTGAAGTTATTAAACATTGTATGCCGGTATAGTAGTTATATTTGGTTCCTCAACCTGAATAGAATTTCCTCAAAACGGCATCATCGTTGTATTACGTTGAGTGCCGGAACATAGTACCGGCGTAGTTTTACTTCATCCATTGTCTGCCGGTTTCAGGCATTGAATAACTAACGGCTAGTTTTTTAAACCATACTCTAGAAAACATTAGTTCCGATGTGGATCTGAGTTTCTTATTGTGCCGTTACTAAAGTGGAAAAGAGCCGTTATGACTAAATCTATTTAAAGGAATGGATACACCCATTGCACTTGATACCTCACGATATATCTCCAATGGATTATTACTCACCGCTTGCCAAGTTCATCAATTCCCTCGAAAAATAAAAACGTTTGAGGAGCATATTGTCCACTCCGACAGAATTCAATCATCAACCACGACCAACTCCATTGCCACAATACTAGAAAAACTAAGAAGGAAGGAAGAAACCACCAACTCAATTGTCGCAATGGAGGAAGAGATAAGTAAAAGGAAGAGAGAAGAAAAAGAGGAAGCAAAGATTGAATGTTATCGTCAAAAAATAGATAACATCGAGCTTTAAGCTCGAAGAGGTTAAACATCAAAAAGAAGCTAAGATAGAAGCAGATGTTGAGGAGGAAACAGAATGGATTAGAAATTACTACTTAGTATTGGATTTGGCGGAGGATGAATGCCCGTCAGAAGTGTTTTGGGGCCTTATAATGAATGGTTCTTACAAGCATTACACTGTTAACTGGTAAAAAACGCAAAACTGAATACGCTGATCAAATAGTACGCATTCAACAACTGCAGTCATCAAATCATGTCTCAAATACAATGAATTCCTATCAAGATACGGTGGTGATAGGTATAAAGCTCGGGATGCATATACGAAGTGGAGAAAGAGCCTTTTAGGCATTTCAAGTCGCTTTGCTTGTTCAATCTAATTCCAATAAATTATTTTAAATTGTATTACTATTGATATCTTTAATTCTATGTGTAAAGTTATTCCCTTAAATGATGTTAGTTGGAAAATGCTTGAGATCTTATGTTTGTGGTTAATGATGTTTATTTCGTGAAATTTCGTTCAAATACCAAAGAATAGACTATGAGTTAAAAAAATAAGAAGTTATGAAATCTTAAAACCGGATCATGTATATGTTTACGAAAGATGCCGGTTTACCCACACTAAGAAGTTAAAAAAATAATGAACTTGTAATGCCGGCATCACCGTATGTAATTGTCAATGCCGGATTCTCGCGTTTAAAATTTCATTCAACTTGGTTGACGGTTAGAATTTCATTCAACTTTTTTTACTACAAATTTCATTCAATTTGTTTGATTTACAATTTCAACTAATATGACGGTTTCCAAATATTTAATGAGTCATTGGAAGGTTACAAAATCGTGGGTTTCTTTAATGACGGTTTCAAACTTCCAAAGCTATATAAGTGACGGTTTTGGAAAGAAAACTATTCGTTCTATTCAATCTTTCCCTATTTTTTTCATCTATTATACCAAAACAATGGTTCGTCGCAAATCTCGTGATAACCCCAATGCAGAAATACATGTTGATGCGCAACAAACTCCTGAAGAGTCTCCTGGTGAGGCGGAAGTAACAGATTTGATTCGGTAAGTCATGTATAACACAAAGTCTCCCGTTGAATTGAAGTAGTTTTAGGGTTTATCCAATAATATACAACACAAAGTGAAACTTGATAGGAGTTCATGATGGATTAAAATTTCTTTTTAGGGTTTTGAAATTGCATTCTAGTCAATTGAGTTCAATTTGAAAAACAAAAAAAAAATGTTAAGTTTTGGGTAAAAAATTACGTAAAACCGCATTCCAAAAATTACTGCTGGTATGCCGGTAATTGTTCCGGCGTTCACGGTATGGTAACATACAATGCCGGTTTTTGTTCCCTAAATTTTTTAAATTCCTGGATACAATTCAACAAAAACCGGCATCTTCGTATTAATTGATATAATGCCTAATAAAACCGCATAGAATAGTATTAAGCCGTGAATGCCGGTTTTGTGTGTGTTCATTTTGTATGCCGGCATGCACTATATAAATCCGTTTAACGTGTTGGAACATAGGTCTCACGCACCAAAAAAGGACAAAGGAAAAGGAATAGCGGCTACTACAGGTGTCTCAACTCACACTGATGATGATGATGATGAGAATCAAACTCCACAAGAACCGAATAAGCAGGTGGCTCATCTTCACAAGCAGGTGGCTTAGGACAAACTAATGATGAAAAGGCACCCCCACCTCACTTCCCTGATACGTTAGACTTAATTCCTCACAGAAATGATGGAAAATATTGGGGTCAACCTATAAACCCGCAACTTTTATTTTCGTATAAAGACTCTTGGGCTCGATGGATCTATCAAACTTATGTAAGACGTTTGTATCTTGTTATTCTATTATTTACACGTGATCAATTTAATAAAGTTCGTGATGATTTTATAGGACCACAGAAAGCCTCATGTGTTAGCCGCCATCAACAATCGGATGTCCGGCTTTTGGAGGATGAGTGTCCTACTGTTCAAGAAATAGTCAAAGCATCTGGGTTGTATCCTGCGATAGAAAATTATGTGGCCACCGATACCGTCACGGCAAACTGCTTTTTGGAGAGGTTTTATGGTGAAACTGACACCATGCATTTTCATTTTGGCGAGATGACCATTATCCCCAAGATGTCCAAAGGATAATAGGACTAGAGGTTCTTGGGAAACCTTAAGGTAGAAGACAAGTCGAAGGACCTAGGGTGGGAAAAGATCTATGAGCTAACTGAAAGTTGTTTGGATGGAACAAGGAAACCACGATGGAAAATTTGTACAAGAAACAAACTTCTCAGACAAAGACTATAACATTCGTCCAACTCACTCAATTGTTTGGGAATACAAAGAACAAGGAATTGACTCCCGCACAAGCTCAACAAACGCCGCAAAGATATATGTTGTTCATTTTGGGAACCGCTATATTCCCCGACTCTAATGGTAACAGGGTGCATTTGAACAACCTACAGCTTTTGGATCCGTTGGAAGACGTTCATAAGTATTCATGGGGCACCGCTTTCTTGGCACATTTTTTGCGAAATGCGTCGAGCTTCTAAGGCGAAAGGCCGTCAATTTAATGGGAATTTCACTGTGATTCAGGTATGGTGAATTACTTATTTTTTGATTGTTATCATTACATTTGTTAGTTTCCAAATATTAATTATCTTATACATTTTATGGGCACAGTGTGGGCTTACGAACACTTCCGAGATTTGTTCATTGGGTATAGAGGATTGAAAATTTGGCATGACTATGAACCGAATATGGCTCTAGCTCGTAAATACTTCTTCCGCAATACCCTACTCCTAACAAGAAACGATTTTTACAAATGAGAGAAGCTTTGGACTCATTTTCTGTGGAAGATGTTGTGTTTGACCCTTATAGGAATGTCAGAGGAGTTCACCTTATGAGACATGATAATGTTTCATTTTACAACGGACCGTTATTTCATCCAAAAGGATATGTTATGCATAACCCTCTCCGCGTGATGCGCCAACTCGGTTACAAGCAAGAAAGATCTGACAGATACATCATATCATAAATATTCTCATGACTTTACTAAATGCCAATCATATGAGAGCCATACTCCGTATGCTACGACCCGAACCAATTCTTGCACATTGGATCGAAAGGGAAGAAGAAGAACTTGTGCTGGATAGGGATGATTGGGAATTGGCTGAGAACGGTGTTGATAGTGAACCCACATTCCTAAGCGGGCATCTACAGTACTCACATCCTTATGTTATACGTCGGGATATGGTAGAGGTCCCGCCACCACCACCACGTCCATCCACAACTCCAGATACTGTACCCGCACTTATACAAAATTACATTGTTGGTGCATTCATTACTATTCTCTTAATCTAAATCTATCAAATTATAAAACTGTACATACTAAATACATTTTGAAAAATATCCATTAACAACGTCAATGATTGGAAACTTGTCAAGGTTCTTTAAGAAGAAGACCAAGAAAGGAGAGTTGTCAACCCAGAAAGAAATGGAGAACGTCGTCCAAAAGTTAGACCAAATAGAAGATACTGAGGCAAAAGACTTGTGGGGCGAAAAGAAAAAGAGGGTATACAAGAGGCCAAGAACCGAGTGATCGTGTGGCCTTGATAGTACTGTTGTTGTTTATGTTTGTTTGTGTGGATTGGTAATCTGTGAACATCTTTGCTTCATTTGTTTTCGGTTTGGAACATCATAACTTTACATTTGGTTTGTCTATACTTTGCTTATGTCATTTTATGGGATTAGATCTTTGCTTATGTTATTTTATGTGTCTTGCAATATCCAATTTCTAAGTTTATTTTTTTAAAACCGGCATAGTATTTATCCCGTGAACCATGCCGGTTTTCTTTTTAGTTCCATATTGAAAAAATAGAGTTCCGGCATAGTATAATTATCTTGTGTACTATGCCGGTACTCTAAAATTCCTATGTGAATAAACTTTCTATGTGTTCTACCGATGGTGTTATGCATTTTTTTCCAATGACGGCACAAAAAAAAAAATATCTGTGAACTTATGGTGTTATTTCGGCACAAAAGAGAACATATATTGAAACGCCGGTACAAGTACTGGCATAGTAAAGTTTGAATCAAATCACATTGGCACATATGGTTTAATGATTACAATTCAAACTTCCAAAACAACAAAAAGGGGGCGTATAAGTAAACCACATATATCCAAATTACTCATCATCACTTCCACACGTATGAAGTTGCAAGTCATCCTCTTCAAGAGGTTTCTTTGATAATGCCAAAGCATCCCATAATTGGTGATTCTCCTCATTCAATGCCATCCATCCCTTCCATATATTTGGATCAAGTTCCTTGTTTTTAACCATCCCACAAACAGGTGGCAATGGACAATTGTCCTTGAGTTTTAGAATAACGAAATGATTGCCGTTCACGTACGCCAAAACAACTCTTCTCATCTTAAGGGATCCCTCGCATTTTTGCCATTTTGGTGTAAATGTTGAGACTATGGTGGGGAAAAAATAATGAACAACACAATTAAATGTATCCGCTACTAGATGCCCACAAAGCGGCATACTCATCCAATATTGAGAAGGAAGAAATGTCATTTCCTGCTCGGGTCCTAACACTTGAGCACACATATCATCAAACACCTCATCGTGACCAAGCAATTGCTCATAAAAGCTCCTCTTCTTCACAAGTTGATCGGCCATTCTCATTCTAGCATAGAGGCATGGTGTCATTCCTTTACTAACAGCCGTCTCGAAGATTCCTAATTGTTCGGTCACGGCATGATATCCACAATTTCCATCTCCATCGACATCATCCGTGTACGCAATAAACTCGCGAATAACCTCAGGAAGTTGGCCTATGTAAGACTCTATCTTCGTATGATAACTTCTAATGGTCCTACCTGTTATGGGATCCTTATACATCTTCATATTACCATCTTTTAGCTTAATTATATCCAAACCATCATCTGCAATCCCTACACTCCAAATGTCTATGGTATTAGACGGGAGAATATTCTTCCTTGGCCTTCCTCTACCCCTTTTCCTTTGAACATCGGCTACATCGACTATTGGTGTAGGTTCGGATTGCTCAAAGACATGCCCTTGGTTGCTTAATGTTGGTACCTTCGGCGCCTTCCCTCTTCCTTTGAACCTCGGACACATCGACTATTAGTGTAGGTTCTAATGTTGACCTTGTTGTCCTTCGTAGCTTAATGTTGGTACCTTCGGCGGCCTTCCCCGTTTCCTTTGAACCTCGGATACATTGACTATTGGTGTAGGTTCGGAATGTTGACCTTGTTGTCCTTCGTAGCTTAATGTTGGTACCTTCGGCGGCCTTCCCCTCTTCCTTTGAACCTCGGATACATCGACTATTGGTGTAGGTTCGGAATGTTGACCTTGTTGTCCTTCGTAGCTTAATGTGGGAACCTTCGGCGGCCTTCCCCATTTCCTTTGAACCTCGGATACATCGACTATTGGTGTAGGTTCGGAATGTTGACCTTGTTGTCCTTCGTAGATTAATGTTGGTACCTTCGGCGGCCTTCCCCGTTTCCTTTGAACCTCGGATACATCGACTATTGGTGTAGGTTCGGAATGTTGACCTTGTTGTCCTTCGTAGCTTAATGTGGGAACCTTCGGCGGCCTTCCCCTTCCCTTTGAACCTCGGATACATCGACTATTGGTGTAGCCTCGAACTCGTCGATTGTTGTTGACTTGATATCGGTTCCTTCCTCGCCTATCCCTTTTATTTGGACCGGAGTTTCCGCGAATCTTGCTTCAAATCTCACTTGCACATAGATCTCGTTTTTTTGTTGCCGCGAGTTCCTCTTCACGGCGAGTCATTTCTTTGAATTCTTTTCTTTGTTTTTTCCTTGGAATTTTAGTTTGTGGTCTACCCGACGGATCTCCCTTTGTTGGATCTTCACTCTGTGCTATCCATGGCCGTGTAATTAGTCTTAGTTGACTCAACAATACTTGTCGGCTAGCCGAGTTGCCACGTGAGTAAGCTTCAAAAAATTCTTGGGCCTCCTTTGTATCCCATGGTGATTGTCCTGAACTTCTAGTAGGGGGAAGGTCGAAAGATAATTGCTTCCAAAAAGGATCAATAACACCAATAGGTATCACTTCTTCATACTTCACAAGCATATGTCGACACGGAAGCCCCAAAGAAGACATGTCGGGACAAATACACACATCACCCGGTTTTCCATAATTTTTTTCATATTGCATTTGTCTCATCATATGTTTTATTGCCCACCGAGAGACGTTAAACTCTATTCCTTGGAGCAACTTAGTATGTTTAAGAAATGGAGTCATCCTATCCATGGAGCTTTTCTCAAAACCCTTCTTGATCCTATCAATATCGGCCTTAAAGTTTTGTTCCATTGCCTCGGCGATCGTAACCACGTTTCCCAGGCCGGACTGGATGAGATCTTTAAATCTCCCATGTGAGGACTCCGCTATACTAGTTGCTTCATTCCCGTAATGTCTATAACGATTTGTCCACGCACGCACAAATTTTTCCTTGAACTTATCCAACAATTTATCCCGACAATATGAAACGGCACTTGGATACACTTCGTTATAGATGGCAATAAACATTTTCAATCTCTTTTCATACATGTCCTCGTAAGAGACCAATAAACTTTCTCCCAATCCTTTAGAAATTCCAACCACCTTTTATGGTTTTCATCGTGTTCTTTGTCGACTCGCTCTTTAATCTTTCCTCTTTCATTTTCTTCTTCTTCGGGTGATAGTTTCTCTTTACGAACATCTTCATCAAGTTGACCAACCATTCTTTTTTTAATATCAGCCTTAGAGGGTTCAAACAAAGCATGACAATGTTTTTTCACATTTTCACCTATATGAAATGTACATAGGAAATTTTGTGCATCCGGAATACGTCGGATATGGCATTCATTAGTGCGTCAAATTGATCGGTTATGATGACCTTCGGACCACGATTTTCCTGGAACAATAATTTCAATTGTCGCAATGCCCAATGATAATTGTAATCCCTCTCGTTTTCCATTAAACACCAAGCCAATGTGAATGTTACCTTGTCCGATGTGTGCCCCACGATGTTGAACAACGACATGTTGTATTTGTTTGTCTTGTACGTGCAGTCCATCATAAGAACATCACAACACGTATGAGCCAATTGTGAAAGCAAAGGATGCGAAATGAATATTTGAAGCGGCTTCTCGTCCGGACCTCTTTTAATGATACGCGTGTAGTTGTGATCCCAAACTATCTTCTCAAATTCTTGCATAACATTCCTCCCTTCCCATTCCAACCTTTTAATAGTTGCTTGTGCGCTATAAATTGTACTTAGTGAAGAAACGTTCATCTTATCCTTTGCCTTGAAGGTTCGGAGAATCACTCTTGGTTTGATACATGCTTTTGTCATCATCTTGACATCCTCGAATTGATCAGGTTTTAGCTTCGCAACTAGGGAGTGACCTTCAAAATCTTTCGGATCGGGGTGGTTGTGACGGCCAAACCACACCTTACATTCCCATTCTTTTTCTTCTTTACTTTCTCCTCTTAGATAGAATACAAGCTTAAAGGGGCACTCATCCTTTCTCATAACTGTTTTGTATACCCTCTTAGTCTTCTTTTCATATACATAACCCTTTCTCTTATGGCTATTCTCCTTGTATTTTCCGCTTCTCTCACAAACCATCTCAAAACGAACATATGAATGTTGACTATTCCTCACTAAGACACACATGTTCTTAAGATCCGTCTCTTTTGCCCAAGCAATTACTTCCTTTTCATCTTTTATTCCCTACATAAGAATGAGAGATTACAAGCAAATCCCAACATTAAATTGTAAAAAATAGGTGGAAGACTTGTTTGGTAACATACCCGAGGTATTTTATAGTTTTCCGACGTATCCCGATGGAGCGGTTTGGAGTTTGGTTGATCGTTGTACAGAATTATCTAAATGAAAATAAAATTGGATTAGTTAAAACCGGCAGTGTCGATAAGTAAATTAAAGTGCCGGTTTTCAAAACCGCATACAAGGTAATTGTCATTCTATGCCAAGATTAAAACCGGCATTTTTACAAATTAAGTTACTATGCCGGATATAGTACCGATACATAGATCAAAAAAGGAATGCCGGTTTTTAAGTTCAAAATATAATTTGTTTCGTATGTTTTTCCTATTAAACCCGCACCATCGACATGCAAGGATCTATGCTCGTATCACAAACCGGCATGGTGTGTCATGTACGGTTAGTGCCGGTTTGAGTATTCCATACAATATTCGGTGGTTGGTAAAAAGTATAAATTCAAACCGCATGCAATCTTGGTTTGAATGGTACGCCGATGTTCTTGAACAGTTGGGGATATTTTAAACCGCATTCAAATTTGTATGAATACAATGCCGGTTATAGAGGTTCCTGTGATGGTATTCATATAACGCGCATGCCGGTTTTCTCGCTTTTTCATTTAAATGGCGGTTTCAAAAAAAACAAATTTTCGACCTCTTTGAAGCATTACCTGTGTGTTGGGGATGCTTGTATGTTGAACATGTTTACTTTCTTGAGTTGGTTCTTCACATAACTCCTCATGGTCACGAAAATCGTGATCCAAGGGTGTTGGTTCATCATATAACTCCAATTGGGAGGTGTTATCATTAACTGAAGATTGAAGATATGATTGTTGTTGTAGTTGAGCCAAGGATTCAAGAAGAAAGTAAGTCTCTCTTCAAATTCATCTTCCATTTTCAAAAAAATAATAATTCTACTCTAAAATTTTTTCCTTCCTTCTACCCACAAAAAATTAAAATAAACTCACAAAAACAAAATATATCCCCCAAATCATTAAGATTTTACTAATCTTAATTAGTAACTAATCCTAATTAGGGAGGGTTAGATTAGGAAATAATAAATTAATTACATAAGGGGTAACCAAACTAGGATATTCGGATCCCTATTTTGTCCTCTAGTGATATCCCCCGATTAAAATCCATATCCCCCAATTAATTGTTCTTCTTTTTTATAACCTTTCCAACGAGATAAAATTTGTACAATTGCAAGGTACGGATTTTTAGATATGTTATATTAAAGTTTGATTGCCAATTATACCCCTCAAAAAATAATATACATAATAAATTATAATACCATTTGACACTTATATCTATTTGTCTTTCTTTTTTGGTTTATTTACGAAAATGTCTAATACCTACAGCCCTTCTTTTTTGGTTTATTTACGAAAATGTCTAATACATATTGCCCTTCCCCTTCGGTTTATTTACGAAAATGCTTAAAGGCAAAAAAGAAAAACATAATTTAGAGGGTCATTTTTGGTTTTTCGGCCCTAACCATTTCCAATCTTTTTGTGTCAATTGATGACTTAGATTTTACAAAAAAGTGGAAATATGTTCCTTGATGGAAAGTAGCGACTCGATGGAGACCTGGTGTACCGAGTTTGTTATCGGAAAATGGGTCATTTGTCCAAATATTTTTAAAACATGATTTAAATGGACGAGTAAAAATTAGAATGGGTGAAATGGACACTAAAAAAATAGCAAGGACGAAACTGGATTCATCCTGACTTAAACTTAAATAATAGCAAGGATGAAACTGGATGCATCCTGATGTAAATTAAAAATAAGAAAAAGTATTTGAAAATGGGTAGGATGAAACTGTTTACATCCTGATTATTTTTACATTTTTGTCCATTAAACAGTATCAAAATCTAAATGTCCTTTTCACCCAAAAATTATTTATTTTGGTTTTTTTAAGAACAATTAATTGGGGGATACTAAAACTAATTGGTGGATATTTTTACTGTTCATTCTGGCATGGTTATTCATTGATTCCGGCATGGTCGGTGGATTTCCGGCATGGTTATTCATTGAAAAACAATGACGGAATGAACAGTAAAAATATCCCCCAATTAGTTTTAGTATCCCCAATTGCATGTTCCTTTTTAACTAATTTTGTGGTTTGTTATAGACTTATACGAAGCCGTAACAGGCTTTCGTGGACAAAAGTTTCAGCCGATTTTACTTACAAAGAACGGAGGAGTCAAAAATTTAATGCAATAACTTATATTATCTAGGTATATTATGGTAATTTGTCAAAATTTGGGGAGATAATTCTGCAAAGTCCATTATTTCCAAGAATAATTTGGGAACTGTCCTCCCTATTCCTCGTTAAGCTCCGCCACTGACTTTCTGCATTTTTGTTTTAGATCAGATTTTTGGGTGGTAATAACTGCTTTCCATTTTGGGTTGCTACCTTGGTTCGCAATTGCAGGATGGAATATGATTGATTTCTCTGCAGATGCATTCGCTAAAAAAGTATGGCGCGTACAATCTACACTTCTAGGCGGGTTTTTATGACATGCCTGGAATCTCCTTGTCTCCTATCAGGCAGTTGAGATCTTACAAATTCTACTAATATTAATGGATTTGTTTAAGAAGTACTAATGGAGAATCACCTACCTTAGCAATAAAGAAAGTTGGTGTGAGAAAGCTTAATGTTATAAAGAGCAAATGAGCTGAGAGTCGCTTTGTATAGCATATTTTATGGTATAGCTATTATGCAGTTTTCCTTTTTTTCGTTTTCAGCTAATTGGTGGAGGCTTCGTACGGCATGTTCCCCCGCATTACTGGTACCCTCTCGTTTGGCTTTCAGATGGTAGAGCGCTTGCTTAGCTGATAACTACTTAACGATCAAATGAAAATATCAGTCGAATGATTTTTAATAATGTTGCTGATAACTACTTAACTATCAAATGAAAATATCAGTCGAATGATTTTTAATAATGTGGCACTAATTCGAATGAACTCAATTTTGTCCGGTTCTTAATTGAACTGCACAAACTAGACGATTAGTTATTCCACGCAGTTACCAAACTTATTTTTCATTTTTATGTTTTGTGCACCATCTTTAGGAACGAGGCACCGGTTATGATGTGTCGGGTGTTTTCGAAAGGATGCATTTTTGTTGCCGCCATCTGGGGGGGGCGTAGCCCCTCCCGGTTGTAGAAATTTTCATTGAAAACCTAATTCATATTTCATTTTAGTTGAAAACCTTTGAAAAGACGCGTCTCTGCCAACAACCACCTTTGATTCCTTTTGAAGGTGTCGTTTGGTGATGAACAGACATCTCCAAGAGACATGGAATCCCTATAAATAACGATTATTGTTTCTCTTGAAAACACATCAAAAATCAATATGTTTTCTTCTTCTCTATTAGCATCATCAAAACCTTATACATTATGTTTTTGTCGAGTCAAGGAAGTACAATCCTTTAATTCGATTATGGTATAGGGCTTCATTGAATCCTGAAGGCATAATTCGAGAGACCTGTTGTACTCGCCAAATTAATTGGGAAAGGTCAAATTATTGTCTAAAACAATCGAAAGAGCCTTGAAGTAAGGGGCACACCATTCTTCTGTTTTTTCTTTCATCCTCTAATTTGACCTAATTCATCCTCTAGTTTGACCTAATTTCCCAACATGATGTTAATTTGATATACGTATGGGCGGATGTGACGCCTACTAGTAAAAGGCCCAAAATATATCTTTTCGTTTTATTCATTTTAAAGAATGACTTTTCGGGCACCACCCCATTTTGGAGGGGGGCCATAATTACTAAGACTATCTTGGTTACATTATAATAAGGGGTGTCTTAAAATGCAGAAATGACCAACCTACCCTTTACATATTCTAAATCAATAACAAAACAATATCAAAACTATATTCATCACATAGCCAAATCACTGAGTTTGAAAAAAAAATATCATCTTCTTCTCTAGATCCCTATTTTAGCCGTTACTCGTCGTCGTCAACTTCCTGAGTTTGAATTTTTTTCCTCATCTTCTTCTTTTTGTCCCACAAACTCATTGCTTCTACTTCGTTTTTGATCGTAAAATTTGAGTAGTAATCATAAAAATAGGGTGAAGACGGAATATACAGATAGTAGATCCTAGTTCGGTTGACTCGAGAAAAAAAATTTCTTAACGAAACTCCTTTATGTATAACCAAATATTGAGTTCGGTTAAGTTGATATTTTGTCTACTAAACCGGAAAAAAGTTAGGTTATATAGGAAACTTTGCGAACACGTCGAACAAACTTATGGGGTTCGAGGCGGAAAAAGGAACCGAAAATAATAATCGGGTGGCGAAAACTCCATTAAAGCTAAGTTCAGCTACCTTCGTTAACTGAAAAATTAGCCGAACTACATTTACAAATAAGTTCGGCTACCTGTTTTTCAAATATCGTAGCCAAATTGTTTTAACTTAACCGAAATCAATTTGTATAATTTTCATTTAGGAATATTTTGGCCAATTCAAGCATCATTAATTAAATTCGAAATATCCCCGAGTACCCAAAATATCATACTCTGGTTATGGCTCGTAAAAAAGTGATCTAATTTTTGTTCCCCAAAACTAGGGTTGTCAACGGACACAAATCCGTCGGATTTTTGCCATACCGGTAAGGTTAAGGTTAATTTTTATCGGAATTCCGACATCCGATAACATCCGACGGATTTCAAAAATCTCAATCCGATTCCGTTAGGCTTAGTTACCGGATGTCGGATTTATTTCCGATAAAATCCGGATTCTGGGAAATAAACTTAAAACAAAAAAAACAGGGTACTTAAATCTCCTGAGTCCTTAGAGACTCCAAATATCCACAATGAAAGCATTAAAACGAGGGCAATTGAAAGCAGCACAATGGGAAGAAGTAGCTAATACGATCGCAACGAAGTGTTTCGATGAACCATCGAAATTATCTACACAGTGCAGGCATAAAATGGAGAAACTCCGCAAACGTTACCGATCTGAGAAACAAAGACCGGTGGCTTCTAATTGGATTTATTTTGATTTAATGGATCAGATGGAACGTGGGATTTTCCCGTTGACGGTGAAACCGATTTCTTCAATTCCACCACCAGCTCCGGGTCAAAATCAGTCAACGGACGATGATGAAGAAGATGAGGTTGATGATGATAATGAAGATAATGACGGATTTAATAATGTTATACGTTCCAGAAGTATTAATCATATCTTGAGAAGGCCGCTGATTGTTAGTGGAAGAGGAAGAGGTTGAGGAAGAAGAGGAGGTGGAGGAGGAAAATGGTATTGGTGGTGATGGGGGATTGGGTAGGAGAGGTGGAGAGTTGTTAATGGAATTAGCATCGGTGATACGGAAATTTGGTGAAGGGTTTGTGAAAACAGAGAATATGAAGATGGAAGTGATGAGGGAATTGGAGAGGACTCGTATGGAAATGGAAGCAAAGAGGACTGAAATGAGGATAATACTAAACTAAGGAGGAGGATAATACTAATCAAATACTGACTTGAAAAATGTGAAAGAGGGAGACATAAATGAGTTTCCACGTGAATAGACTAGAAAAATGTGAAAGAGGAAGACATAAATGAGTATTTGTTCCTCGACAGATAATGCCTAGGGTAGGAAATTACTAGTACACCCTGGGCTTATCGGATGTCGGATATTAACCTCCGGGATTCACCTCATCCGGTTCCGTTAGGGTTAAGGGATAAAATCCGAAACTCGTCTGTTCCGAATCCGAAATCCGACAATTCGGAATAAATCCTATAGGATGTCTAATATTCGGAAACGGATTTCGGACTTCGGATGTCCATTGACAGCCCTACCCAAAACCCTCTTTTTCTTCTTCTCTTTCTTCTCCCTCTCAATAATTCTTCTTTTAAACAAAAGTCAAATTATTAATTTAATCTCACTAATCATTAATTAGCTTTACTTAATTCACTAGTCATTATACTAATTTAACTAGATAGTAACCCGTGCTAAGCGTCAGGTCGTACTAATTTTTTTGGTTGGTTCGTTCAATAGGTTTGAGAATGGGGACTGGCCAACTTGCATCTGTGACCATGTTCGCCAAAGTGTGCTCATGGACACCGCAGCTAACTAAATAATGTGACAATAGGTAGCTCTGAAGAGTCGGGTGTCGACTGAATAGAAAATTAGCAATCCATCAGTAAAAGGCGTCAGTACAGACATTACTAACTTCCCCACAGTGTTGCTTGGAGGAAACAATTTTTATTTTCAATAATCATCTAAGAAAATGGAAGGATTCCACTCAAGGAATTTATAATTTGGAAATTCTTGATTAATTCGATCTTTTAAATTAATTTACACGCTGAGAACGAATATTTAATAAATCACAATAATGTTAAGGTAGATGAGTGGAACAATTCCAGATGGAAAAACTATAAAATTTCAACTGGTACCACTCAGATTTAGTTGTTTTCCAACGTATTTATGAACAATATAGATGAAAGGACGACAGCAAATACAAAAGATTAAGAACAAAACCTTAAGGTGTCCTTTGATCAGCACATTTCAGTTCCTCTACACTTCCATAGAATCGCAGTAGGATCGAACTAACCTAGATAAACTTGGCCTGATATCTTAACTTCAACCATCTTAAACACTGTCATAAACCCCAAAAATGATCAGATTGAA
The DNA here is from genome assembly GCA_023529315.1 of Papaver bracteatum. NCBI lineage: Eukaryota > Viridiplantae > Streptophyta > Magnoliopsida > Ranunculales > Papaveraceae > Papaver > Papaver bracteatum. The sequence goes on along the minus strand of JAJJWX010000283.1, from coordinate 63,122 downwards.
GTTATTAATCATTTTAGCTTGTAAGGAGAGAGGCTGAAAAATGTGTGAATTTTTACCCATACACCACCACTTATTTTATAATGTTTCACTACGAAGCCCACTTCCAAGGTAAGTTCTTCCAGTTCCTTCCCCACCTCAGTAGAATATTGTTCTAAACTTCATGAATATGCTAACAACAATACACACTGTAAGGGAAAAACAACAGATATCGAAAGAAGAGCAAACCTTTAGAGGAACAACTTATTGCAGACTCGATTACAGGTGGAGCAACAACTCAATCATACACGTCCAATACCTTGTCTACAACAAAAAACAAAAATATTTACGATTAATATAGCGGGTTAGGGTTTGTTCGGCGCAAGGACCATTTTGAAGAAAACGCAATTTAGATTAACAACTTTTATCAAAATCAGCCGCTAAAGTTTCAGAAATGTTAACAGAGACACGTAGTAATTTAAAAATCACATTCATTATTACTGCATTGAGCCTGCAGTTGACATCAAATAAAAAAGAATTTAGATTCCTTAAATTGATAATAACAATGTCAGCAAAGTCTGTGCAAAAGGAAACACTCTCAAAAGAAAGAGGGGATGTATCCAATACTTTTGATGCACTGGTCTTGCTAGTTGTCACCATACTTTGTTTATGTCCCTCCTCGAAACAAATACCCATGAATATACAACAAAACACCCTTCATTACCAATCAAGTCAGCTGCTAAAAATCAAGAAAATTGGGTAAAAGAAAATGAGCAGAACCTGTACAAGGGACGCAGCCAGTTCAACTATCTCTGCGGTTTCTTGAGGAGCACTTCCTAAAGTTCCAAGAGCATAATTAACAACCACCTAAGCATAAACACCTTCATCTTGACCTGGAAAACATATCCAATTAATCTATAACTTCCAGCCATCAACAAATATTTATCATCCACAATATTTGAAAGAAAAATACACGAAACGGAAGCTGAACTTGCTAATTCCAGAGAATCTAATCAGGTAAATTTGTATGCAAACCATTAATAGGGTAATGACCACTTAAAACCCCCTCTTGACCGTTAGACTATTTCAACATTACATCAAGCTTTTTCTTTACAGCTATTTCAGCATTACATTAGTAATGTTCTCTAAGACTATGTTTAAGCATGCAAAATCACACCAATCCACTAACACTTACTTATAACAACAACTCTAAAAAAGCATTCCATTGAGTTTCACTCTTTCTTCTGTAATTGTTTCTCTCATGTATCTATTTTAATCCAAGCACAAACCTACTAAAAGATTTGAAATTTACTCTGAGGGTTAACATATCACATATGGCTAAATAACACACACGCGCACACCTGTTAACAGTGATTCCCATTTATGTCGAAAAGAAAACCTGAATATCCTGTGGACTGCATTACACTTATACCTTCTTCCCCTCCTCAGTCGCAATGCCAACTAACTCGTGACTGCATTACAAACACCACCGACATTCAAATTACAAATTTTAAACACTGATACTTGATAGTATGTATCCTTCTATAAAAACAAAAAGGAAATTTGCAATAGATATAGAAGTTAGAAAGATCATAATGACAAATTCCACAAAAACCTCAAGCGTGACGTCTTCATCTACTTTGTACAATGGTGGTCACTATAGTCAGCAACTTAAGGAAGTTGCAACATCATTACTATTGCATCTTGCTCCACCTAGCAGACACCATTTCAATGATTTAGCTAATTACTTCACAAAATAAAATTTATCCACTTACCATGACATTATCATCTGGTCCATCCTCCTATCTGTAGTGAAATTTCAGTGAAAAAATCAATTAAAAAGCTCGAAATGACACTAATTAATAAATTTAGAGGGAAATCGATAAAAGAAAAACAATAAAGAGAGAAGTACCTCAAATCACCCACATCATGATTGTCGCTGCCTATTGGTGATGTTTGAAGAATAAACTATTTAGGGTGTTAGGGGTCTTCCTCGCTTTACTTCCTCTAGCTCTAGAACCCTAATTTCTTGCAAAATGGTTTGTTTTTCGTTTTTTAAGGACGAAATCTTAACCTTGTAAAATGAGTACTTTTGAAAAATCTAAAAAGCCTGGTTAGATCAAATATGGGATTGAGGAAGAAAAGTTTCAGATAGATTGTTCATCCACGAACTGTTAGTGTAGAATGGAAGTGAGAATAGTTTTCAAAGGTGAAACTGGTTGTTGTAGTGGGTAGAGAGACGGATAGTTGGTCCGATCGAGTGGGAGTGGGGAGCAGTTTGTTAACGTACGGTGTAAGCAGGGTGTAACAATCTCCTTTTCACACATATGTGAGGCCATAATCGATGAAAGAGCTCCAATTTTCCATACTCTCACCACATGGATCCATATCAGCAAAAAGTGGGGCCAGAATGAAGGAAAATTGATATATGAGATTCAATTATCATCTTGTTTGATTTGATTTGATATGAGATTCAATTATCATCTTGTTTGATTTGATTTGATATGAGATTCAATTATCATCTTGTTTGATTAGAAAGGATAATGTTGTCATTAAAGATAATTTTAGCTTTTAAAAATTTGGATAATGGATGTTTTAATTTACTTCCAAATGACCTACCGAAAAAAACTATATAGTCCCTCTCCAAAAATGAAGTGATGCCTAAAAAGAAAGGGATAATTTATAAAGTACCCCCGTTTTTTTGGGGTCATTTCAAAAGTGCCCCCGTTATTTACAAATTTTCAAAAGTGCCCCCAAAGTGCAGAAAAACGGGAAGGGGTTATATTAGACAGTCAAAACCATTTTACTCGGTCAAAATATGATAGAAAATTACCAAACAGTCCATCCCTAACCCTAAAGATAGAGAGAAAGAAAAAAAATCTCATTTTCTTTTGGTTCTTCCGTTCAGAGATGAGAAAAGGGGAGGAGGCGACTGGTTTCTCCCTTTTCGATCTTCAATCAATTGAAATCGTTTCATCTAGTTGATTTTGTTTATTAAAGATCACTAAAACTAATCTTCTCGATGGAGGCAAAGCAGAAGGTCATATCCAGGTAAGATTTTACAAACCCTAACTTTGTTGAGATGGGCTCTGGATCGACAAAGGGTGTCTGTTGATGGAGGAAATTGATGAGTTCAGTTGGTGGATTTGATAAATAGATGAGGAATAAAAGGCGGGTTGAGATGAATTGGAGTTTCTACAGGTTTGTTTTTTCATTTTTCTCAATTGATTCATTTATTGCTTTGATTTGGGATTTCATTGATTTGTAGATTTGATGAACTAGAGTAATTTATCATGTTATGTTTGGGGGATTAGTTGTGTGTCCTGTTGATTGAATGATTTGGATTGATCAAATTGTGTATGTGAGGGAGGAAATTACAAATGATTCAAGGTAAAACAGTTGATTCATGGTATGGTTTCGGTAGGAATCTTTATGTTAGTTTACAAGTAGATACAGTAGCTAATTGGATTCACTTGTCAAAAGTGGAGTATATGTCTGTCTGTGTTAATGTTACATATGGTTTAATTGGTGTTTTGTTGATTTTGTGTACTGTAAAGATATGCAGCATCTAAGGTTGCATTTCTCATTTTATTTTGGCAATCCCTGAACAACAAAGACAATCCTCAGTAGTAGAGGCATGAGTTCTGTCTGTACTTTCATATTTTGGCATAGCAATGAGAAAATCATAGACTACGTACGTAGCTGTGAAGAACTCCTAGCTGGGTCCAACTCCAACCTTCTTCGAAAACTGAAACAAAACAATCATGGCATGGTTAGATTCAGGAACAAAGTGCAGGCGATATGTCTAAGGTGGCGTTTGTCGAGTAGAAGTAAAGTTGTTTTGGTTTTTACTTATCCTACTAATTTCTTGTTTTTTTAGTATGTTTTACATGCGGAAAAATAATTTTCTAAGTGGTTGCCAAATACGGTTAGTAAAATCCGATAACCTTACACCATTTTTTCAACACATTCGGTTATTTTAAAAATATTTGTATAATGCAAGTCTAAAGTTCCAAACCACATTGAATGCTCCTAGCAAACTCACAAGACTAAACAAGGTCCATCGCAAAAGTGTATTCTAATTAATTCCGAAGACAGTCCCACCATGAGACCTTGTAGTCTATTGTATATCAATTCCTTTAACCCTTGGGCATAGGAAAGGTTACAACTTTGGTGCACATTTATCTCATTCCCTGGAAACGCCACCAACTAGCTAGTCACTCGCACCACCTGGCTCCTCTCATGTCAAGTCTAAACTATTATTCTTAACCAAGTCAAAAAAGTAGATTAACCCATGTTAGTGTTAGTCAAGTTCAGTCCTTGGTTGCGTATGCGAGTCACCTGTTTATAGTTGATATACATGTCTGTAGCGAAACTATTTGGTTAAAATGTCTTAATTTGAGATTTCTTCCTTCACGTTCAGGTTGTGGTGCTGTTTGGTGGTGCTATAATGTATGTGAAATTGCAGTCAGGTGAGTAAACGGGTTATGTTGTTATCCAGGGAGAGAATGAGACTGCAATTAAAGTGGTAGATCTTGAGGTGAAACTGTGATGTTGTATTGTAGTTGCTTGGTTGGTTGCTGTTACAAGGAACTGGAGCTGGTGAACTGCAGGCAGTTGTTAATGGTTGGTGATGTTGGTCAGAATCCCAAGGCAAAGAGGCCAAGAACCCGAGTAGATGGTGCTACCTTCACCAGCAGTTTAATTATGTCTTGTTGAATTGCAGTTTGCTTTTGAATGGTTTTTGGACGAAAACTCTTAGTGATGCAGTTTCATCAGTCTTTCATATGCACAATAGTTTTATGTTGTGTTATTTTGGAAGATATATAAATCAGAGGGGCTTTTAAGACTTTATGTAGGTTCCATGTGGAGTTTAACATCCCTAACTTTCTGTTAAACGTTTTATTAAAAAAATTGTCAAACTTGGGGTACTTTTGAAAATGTGTAAAAAACGGGGGTACTTTTGAAATGACCCCAAAAAAATAGGGGTACTTTATAAAATATCCCAAAAAGAAACCATGTTTTAGGGCATACTAAATTTTTTTAGGACATCAAGTAATGCTAAAATAAGGTCATTAGATAGTAAATCCAAATGCCCCTTAACCAAATATTTTGGTAGTGGCAAAATTACCCTTTTAGTATTAGTGTTAATACTAATGATTAGTTATACTAAATCTTGGTTAATGATTAGTGATTAAGTATAATACTTTGTGTTGATAAATTTTTTTGGGGGGGAGTTTTTTTTTTTTTTTTTTTTTTTTTTTTTTTGAGAAAGAGAAAGAGAAAGGAAATTGAGGAAAAAACTTGTTTTCGATTCAAGTAATCAAAATGGATGAGGAGGGAGAATCTTTATATATAAAAGCTAAGAAATTTCACATCAACTATAACAATGATCCGGAGGTGGCTGATTTTCTAGATTATGAGAATGATGCATACATTGATGAGGAGCCCAAAGCTAACAATACACAAGTATACTTCTAGATTATGTTTAATTTCAATTTTAGCGATTGAAACCATAAAAAAATTAATTTTTTTCATCAAGTTCGGCGAACCCGAGATAGGTTCGACTTGAAATTATCAGCCGAACCTAACTGGTATACTACAGAAGATGAACAGTTCGGTTTACTCGAAATAGAATAATTATTGGCCGAACTTATATTTTGTAACTTCCGGACTACGTACAAGTTAAATGTTCAGCTAATACGAAATTTTCATTATAAGCCGAACCTTCTCCTAATAGTTTTGAAAAAAATTGAAGTTAAAGGTTCGGTTTTTACTCTAAATATCTTATCAGCCGAACCATATATCTTTCCAAGTTCGGCTCATATTCAAAAAATCATAAAATTAGCCGAACATGTTTCTGATTTTACAAAATACACTTAAGTTCATACGCATTTAGGGGACGAATTTTTATTACGTATGTTTTCTATTGTGCAGCCTTTCTTAGGATTAATCAACCAAAAGAAGTAGAATTGACTATACAAGCGTTAAGAAAGTGAAGTCTACTAAGGGAGAATACCAAGGTCAAAATTCAACTCGTTAAAATCAATGAGATTTTATTTTCATCTTAAAGAAAATGAAAATACGAAAACAACGCAAAAAGAATGAGGCCATTCCGACATCAGACGAAGAAGTTATGACCAAAACAAGATCTAGACCCGAACCTAAGGCCTACAAATCGATATTTTCAAAGTGTTTATAGAGATAAGTTCGGCTTGAATGTGATATAATCGGGTTAGCCGAACCTGACAACCACCTGGGTTAAATTTCACTTCTTAGGTTCGGCAGGGAAAGGTTGGGAATGTATTAGCCGGACCTGACCCTGTATTAACCACCTGGGAAGTTCGGCTATCGTTATGAAATGAATCATCAGCCGAACTGTTCATAAATACTTTCAGAATGAAGAACAACGAACAGTTCGACTCATAATTCATCTCGCTAATCAGCTGAACTTCGTTCTGTAACCACGAAAAGCTCTAGTTTTTCTGAATTAATCATATTCTATCAATCAAAAACAATAAATAAGAGAGGGTTTATAGGAAATACATTCTAATCATCATTTTAGGACTTGGTTCTTCATTTCGTTGAATTTATGCGTCCGATCCTTCAACTTCTTCGTGTCCTTCAATTAGAGGATTAAAAGAAGATTTAGAATGACTACCTACTGCACGATTCTTTGCGCGAGTTATTTTTGTAGTTGTGTTTAATCGACAATCAAATTTTTTGTCGATGGTTTCGTGAGAGGGGATCAAGTAGAGAAGAAGAGAAGATGTTTAAGTTTAAAACTAATTTTTATTTTTTTTTAAATAATAATTTATAGTAAATATTATTACATGAAACTAGTTGGAAGCCTAACAAGCTAAGCTCCAACGATATACTACTACATTAATTGAACAGGTTGCTGTGTTAGTCAACCAGCGAGCCTCATGGGTAAACTTGCCAAGGGGAGCCGAAGCGGATGGGGTGGGGGGGCGAGATTGTATCACAAGGGGGGCAAGCCAACTCTACCTTCCATGTTAATTTCTGCAATATTACGTCATTGGAGGCTCGAACCTGGGACCTCCTGGAACGCATCAAACTTTGGGAAACGCATCAACTCTACCTTATATTATCATTTAAATATTATTACATGATACTAGTTGGAAGACTAACAAGCTAAGCTCCAACGACATACTACTACATTAATTGAACAGGTTGCTGTGCTAACCTACCAGCGAGCCTCATGGGTAACCTAGCCAAGGAGCCAAACAAAATGGAGGGGGGGCTGAGATTGTGTCACGAGGGGGGAAACTAATACTACCTTCCATGTTAATTCCTGCAATATTACGCCCTTGGGGACTCGAACCTGAGAACTCCTGGAGCGCATTAAACTTTGGGGAACGAGGATGACCAGCTGAGCTAGGGGCACTAATTTTGATTTTAAAAAAAAAAAAATTAAGGATAAGGGCAATTTAATAATATAGACCGTGTAAGGATATCTCGGTCTTTGCATACCCATTAAACACCTCTTATAAACATACCCTAGTTAGAAAAATAAATTTGTATGCCTCAAAATTTATATGTATGCCGTAAAACAGGTTCCTAAAAAGTCATTTATTTAAAATTTTGTCCATAGACATTCTAAAAAACTTGGGCTTAAGCCCGTGCAAAATACCGACCAAGCCCAAGTAACTTGTCAAGCCCTTCCTTTCTTATTCCGCCACCGGATCGATGGCTCCCACGAACCACAAGCATCAGCACCACTTACACAACACACCCTCTGTCACGCATAGTCGGACATCTCAGCAAATTCCTTATGATTTAGCAAGAACAATGAAAAAAGAGAACAAACACAAAGGAAAAACACTTTTTGTTTACATAAAAAAATGCAACAGAAAATGAATCGATTTTGATGCAAGTTTGATGACATTAAATAAAAGCCGATTGAAACAAATAAACCACAAAAAGAAATCATTTCAAAATCACCAAGGAAGCAAACCTCTCATTACGTTTAGTCCCACATAGCTTAGGGTACCAGTTTCCTTCTCCCTAACTTGCTTTATACAGAACGCGCAATTAGGGGATACTCAATCTAATTGGGGATACTAATTACTTCCCCCAACCAGGGATGGCTGATAAGGGGCGACTTTTTATTATGAAAATACCAAAATACCCTTTCTTTTAAAACTTTAAAATTCCATTTCAATTTTATCCCCCATTTCAATTCCATCTTCTTCTTTTTTTTCATCCGTTCTTCGTCGACGATGATTCAACAATTTCTTTTTTTGGTGAAAGTGGAGGATGATTGTGAAGAGGGAACAACTGCTAAGAGGTTGAAGGTTTGATTATTTTTTCTTTGAATCCACCATTGTTGCAGCTGAAATAACTCTGTGCCGGCATAGTATTCAACCGAAAAAACCATGCCGGCATTTGTTGGAAACTTTCGTAAATGTTTGCCGCTATACGGGGGGATATTCTCGAGCATGCCGGTACCTATGCCGACATAGTATGTTTCTTAAATTACTATGCCGGCACAAGATGAAAAGTATCCAGAAAGTTGATTTTTTTTTTCACTTGACTAACGGCATTGATAGGAAGTTCTCGAGCATGTCGACACCATTTCCCGGCATATGGTCTTCATCAATTCCGGCATGGTCTTCATCACTTCCGGCGATTTAAAAATAATAATCTGTTTTGAATTTTTTCTGGTTTTAATCAGTTACCTGCCGGCACAGTAAATTAATTCTCGAGCATGCCGGTACAACTACCGGCATAGTATGTTGCTTAAATTTCTCTGCCGGCACATGATGTAAAGTATCCAGAAACTTGAAAAAAAAATCACTTGAGTACCGACATTGATAGATTTCTATCGAGCATGCCGGATCGCTCTCGTATGTTTTTCATGCGATCAGACATAGTTTTTGGTTTGAATTCTATGCCGGTTTTGGTTTCAAAATGGGGATATTGTGGTACCGGCATTTTCGAACTATGAATACTATGCCGGTTTTGAATGTTCCGGCATTGTATTCATACAACATCTATGCCGGTACATAGGTTTTTCAGCTGAAAAAATGGCGGGTTCAAAGAAAAAAAAATCAAATTTTCAACCTCGCAGTAGCTTTACTTGTGTGTTGGGGATGCTTGTATGTTGGGCAAGTTTACTTTCTTGTGTAGGTTCTTCAAAAAACTCTTCATGCTCGTAAAAATCATAATTCAAGGGTGTTGGTTCCACAAAAACTTGCAATTGTGAGTTGTTGTCATTAGCAAAAGATTGAGGATATGATCCTTGTTGTAGTTGAGCTAAAGATTCAGCAGCAGCAATTCTCTCTTCATAATCATCATCCATTTTCATCAAAAAAATTCCCTCCCAAATTTTTCCTCCTCCTTCTAACTCACCCAAAAACAAATAAAAACACTAACTTAATCTTATAACTAATACTTAACATTTTTACTAATTAAAATTAATCACTAATTAGGATTAGTGAGGGCTAAATTAGGAATTAAAAAAATAATTTCATAGGGGGACACCCATGACTGCTATTGGGACACCGTTTTTGTCCTGTAGCTATATCCCCTAATTGCGCGTTCTTTATATACTACAACTTCATTTTGGACCAAATAAAATCAAGTTTCAGCCAAATGAAGTAGTAAATTTGGCTTTTCATCTCTCTTTATATCCCAAGTCCAATAAGAAATAGGCAAAGTAACATTTTATTACTTCTTCCTCGTGAGGCTGAAAGCTGAAGAATGGAGATGAAGAGAGAGGAAAGAAAGAGCTTATTGACAATATAGTCCCTAAATTCCTCTATCCATATTACCTCCTTATTCACAAACCGCCTAAGAAGCACACATGGCTTTATCCAGTCAAAAATCCCGGCCTCACTACTATCGGGTCTGCGGATATCCGAACAAAGACTGCAACGGTTAGCTAGCTCTCTCAAAATTGGACACTTGTATGTATGTCTCTTCCTAAAACCCCCTCCCTCCCTCCCTCTTTATAAATTGAAATTCATACACCTTCGTTCTATGATCCTGCATTCTTTGGCTATTGATCTTATATACTTGTTCTGCTCAAAAAATCAAAGGTCTAAAGTAAACCCCTCTTTACTTCAATCCTCTTAATTGAAGTTTCATCATATTATTAATTCGAGCATTGTTTTTTTTTCAAGAAATCAAAGTTTCATCAATAGTAGTATTCTGTGCATTCCTTGTTCAAAAACAATGGTGAAGAAGATAGGTGATTTGGATTGGGATCCATATGAAGATAAGGTGGTAAAGCCTCTTACAAGAATTCAATGTATAAGCTTCATAGGACCTCCAAGGTACTTAAAATTTCGTCATTTCTTTGTAAATTTCCTACTCTGATATTCTGGTACATTCAAGGGTTGCGTTTTTCTTTCGTTATGTGCTTAAAGATTTGATCTTTGTGTTGAAATTAGTGTGAATAATTGTCATATATATACTACTTTCTTGCTTCTTGTTATTAGCAGAGTGCCCTTTGCTGTTGTTTCTCAATTTTATATCGTGGGAATGTTACAAACCCCCTACTATCCATGGATATTTCAAAGATACCCTTATCAATTATGTATATACCCCTCATTATTTTTAAGGAAACCAATTTTGTTCGATCCCATATGTGCCCTCTATGAACTTTTTTTGCTATCTCCTCTTCTTCTTCACGAACAAATGATTTTAGGGTAATTTTTTTTACTACAACCTCCACTAATTCAACCAGCGACACTGCACCACTGTAAGTGCCATTACCAGATCCAGCACCCACCGATCCCACCTCCGTATCCGCCATCGTCATCTCCATCTTCTATCATCAGAAAAAAAAAATGATCAAAACGAACTCCACCAACACGATCTCCATCGCCGCCATCACCGTCTCCACCACAACGAAAAATCAATTTTACCAAATCCACCACCACTACTACCAAAACAACAATATCTTCTTATTACCATCATCATCATCACCGAACTCAAGCTCCAATCTGTAGAGATATCACTTTCGGATTCGATTTCTCAATATTCCGGTAAGAAAATTTAAAATTTTCTTATAATATAAGCTGTTAGATATGGTTTCTTCTTCTATGTATCTTTATCATTTTGTTTTAGGTTTTGATTTTTGTCCCAATTTTTAAGTCTTCACTAATTTTGTGGTTGTTAGATTTGAATGGGAATTGGAGGTTTTAAGTTAACATATTAAGCATCAGTGCTACTAGGATAAAGTAATCTTTCCCTATTTACCGTATAATCATCTTGATTTTTTGCATTTCTGAATTTTAATTCTACTGGAAACATATATAGTGTATTTGATTATGTCAATGATGTTAATTAGTGGTGCTTGTGGTAGGTGTTTGTTGTCGCAGTGGTGGTGGTTGTTATGTTTTAAGAAGTGGTGGTGGTAGTGGATTTTGCAGTGGAGGTTGAGGTAGCCTCCGCAGTGGTGGATGTTGCATCAGTTGTGTTGGTGGTGGTGGTTGTTGTTGGTGTGGTAGTGGTGGATGATGTTGTAGTAGAAAACTAGAAATGATGGTAGTGGTTGCATCATTGGTGTTGGTAGTGGTTGTGGAGATTGTGATGGTGGTTTTTGTTGTATGAATTTCAAAGTCAGTCAGTGATGGATAGGACTTGGGCAATAGAAATTGCATCCAATGAGTGCCTAAATCTAGAAGTTCAGTGAACCAAACTTGGTTGTGGCAGCTGTGTAGAAATGAGAGGTGGAATCAAGTCCAAATCTGTTGGCAGGGTCTGTGTTGGCTGGAGTAACTCGTGGCGATGTCGAGATCTTTGCATTTCAATTCTAAAAGAATGATTCTGAATTAGTAATTGATTTGGTGTGTACAAAATGGAGAGAGTTTGTTGTGGCTGGTGCTTAGAAATTCAAGATGTTGTGGCTGGAGTTTGCTAATGTGGTTGAGATGATTGTATTCGTGGAGGGAGGTAAGCATCAAAGATGGATAAGGTTGTATGTTATTTGAATCAGTTGTGGAGATGGACTGGCTCGAGTCTAGTTAGCTTTTGGTTCCTACCAAGTGGCTAGAGCTCGCAAGATTTATGTGATACCAAACTGCTAAGGTCCGTATTATGATAAGCTGGTGGCTCGTTGTTGTACAATATTGATTGAATTTGGGATATTGTCTTGACTGGATGTAGATGGACAATGGACGAAGGTGCTGCGCAGATAATGTAAAGCGGACAGTGGGGTTGAACCGATGAAGTAATTGACAAATGAAGTTGCGAGAAGTTAAGATGTATGTGTTGGCTCAATTGCATTCGATGGAACTGTGTTTGAGCGAAACGAGACATTTGAGTCTGAACTGATTGCTAGATACATGCTGATGGTGCAATTTTGGTACTGTAGGTATGCTTTGCCTTTTACGTGTCTATCAAATATCAATGGAAGTTCCCATTTTTCATAATAACGCCTTTTGGCACTACTTCAAATGATTGGGAGAAGATCCATGACTGCCCGAGAGCTTTCTTTTTCTTTGAAAAACTAAATATTTCAGCATTTTAACATCTCTTATTAGTAACTTCTTGACAGCTTTTTAAGGATACCTAATTTTCATTTTGGTGTTTTTTAACCTGATATATTGTACCTTAATCTGCAAGGCATTTTTGGAGCTACATCCAGGGGAAATCAATAGCATCCGAGCAAGTCTCACTTGGATATTGGTATTCTTCTAACTCTGGTTGATAAGTTTTACAATTTTATGTCTATTTGATGTGATTTTGATATGTTGTTTTGTATTGACGAATCTATGGTGCAATGGTAGCACAACTGACTATATGTCAGAAGATGTGTGTTCGATTCACGCTAGGTTCACTTATTTGTGTATAATTTTCTTTGGAGATAACTTGTGCTAGTTTTCTCTATATCCTGAGACAACTTGGGCTAGTTGGTTTCACTTTTGAAGACAATTTTGGGCTAGTTGCCTCGATATTTGGACACAACTTGAGCTAGTTGCTTTCACTTTGAAGACAACTTAGACTAGTTGCCTCATATTCAGAGACAACTTGAGTTAGTTGTCTCCATTTGTTTTAGCAACTTGAGTTAGTTGTTTCCATTCTATTGGAGACAACTTGTGCTAGTTGCCTCCATTTTCGAAGCAACTTCAGCAAGTTGACTCCACATGGTGGCGGTTGCTAGTGGTGGTGGACATGAGAAAAGTGGTGGTGGTGGTCGATAGTGGTGGTGGTTGGTGGTTGGCGGTGGCGGCGGTGGTTGGTGGTGGTAGTTTTCGGTGGTGGGGGTTGGTGGCGGTGGTGGACAATGGTGGTGGTTGTTAGTGGCGGTGGGGGTTGTTGGCAGTGGTGGTTGGTGGCGGCGGCAGTGGTGGTGGTGGTTGGCGGCAGCGGCAGTGGACGACTGCGGTGGTTGGTAGTGGTGGACAGCGGCGGCGGTTGGTGGACAGTGGTGGTGGTGGTCAGTGATGGTGGGTAATAAAGGTGGTGGTTTTTTTTTATAGTGGTTAGTGGTAGTGGTTTTGTATATACACTATACAAAAGAAGTTATTTTAGTAACGGTCCGCGAGTTATAACCTCAAAGGTGTCACTATTTATACACAAAAAACTCATCAAAACAAAAGTAACACAAAAACCCCAACAAAACAAAAGTAACTCGCGGTTGATGAAACCAAAATTTGGTTTCACCATAAAATTTGATGAAACCCCAAAGAATTTGATGAAACCAAATTTTGGTTCCATCGTAAAATTTGATGAAACCAATTTTAAAATTTGGGTTTTTGTGTCAATTTTGTTTAAGATAGAGTTTTAATGAATCACAATATTTGAGTGGGGTTTTTGTACCACAAGTTTGGTCACCTTGGGTTTTTATGACTAGTTTTGTTTTAGTAATGTAGGGGTATAATTTAAGTTGGTAAGGGTATATTTCAATGGGCCGGAACGTGTTACCGTGCAGACCTCTTTTTGAAGGATTTTTGCAAGGAGAAGCTTGAAGATAACAAGGATCTGTCTGTAGACAAGGTTCAGGAGCTTAAACATGTTCTTGCCACGTTGGATGATTTCTCTCCTGAACAATTGGGTTCAAAGATTAAAGAGTATGGGATTGTTGCTCCAGATACAAAGAACCCTCTTTCTGATCCTTACCCATTCAACTTGATGTTTCAGACGTCAATCGGCCCATCTAGCACCATCCCTGGGTGAGTGAGGTTTTGATTTTGATTGTCTTGGTTTGTGTTTATTGTTTAATCATTATGCGTTTGCTTCCAGAAACTTATATTTCAAGATTTTTTTTTGACAGTTACATGCGACCTGAGACTGCGCAAGGCATATTTGTAAACTTCAAATCCTTGTATTACTACAATGGAAACAAACTCCCCTTTGCTGCAGCTCAGATTGGCCAAGCGTTCAGAAATGAGGTTAGAAACCCTTCTTTTCATGGTCTATCCTTTTTTTTGCCCACCCACACCAAGATATTCTATTGCATCATCTGTTTATGCACATCTGACATGTAGTAGCCTGTTTGTTTAATGACTTGGAAAACAATAGAGCGCTTCCAACACTTACTGACATTGGTCATCTTGTCCGACATGGCAGCAGCTCTCAGTATCGGTCTTCCGTTATTAATTGCTGGAAAAACAGGAACATGACTTTAACTAGACAAATATAACCGTTTTGCAAATGCAGATATCTCCTCGCCAAGGTCTTCTCCGAGTTCGTGAATTCACTCTAGCTGAGATTGAGCATTTCGTCGACCCAGAGGACAAATCTCATCCTAAGTTTAGCGAGGTTGTAGACTTGGAGTTCTTGATGTTTCCAAGGGAAGAACAAATGCCAGGGAAAAAGGCTGTTAAGCTTCGCCTTGGTGATGCATTATCAAACGTTTGTTACCTCTTTATCTTTCAATTTTGTTCTAGTTTTTATTTCAAAAACAAGTTGGCTTCGTTTCCTTGTTTGTTTACACGAACTGCGATATTACATTGGCTCAGGGAACTGTGAACAACGAAACTCTTGGTTACTTCATTGGGAGGGTATATCTGTTCCTCACACTCCTTGGTATCAATAAAGAACGTCTACGGTTTCGTCAGCATCGTGCACATGAGATGGCTCACTATGCAGCAGACTGTTGGGATGCTGAGATTAAATGCTCGAATGGCTGGATGGAGTGTGTTGGTATTGCTGATAGATCTGCGTACGATCTACGCGCCCACTCGGTAAGACTTGAATACTTCAATTGAGATATTACCCTCAAAACACTTGCATCTCCTTCATAAAATGTAATTTTCTCTATGTATGGTTGGCAGGAAAAAAGTGGCACTCCCCTTGTCGCTTATGAGAAGTTTTCAGCACCAAAAGAAGTGGAGGTAGCCTTCCCAATTCTCATCGACTTGATGACAGTTTGTGATAATGTATTCTGTGTTGTGCTAATACATCTTAATATTCGATTTCAGAAACTTGTTATTACTCCAGTGAAAAAGGAGCTGGGTCTTGCATTCAAGGGTAACCAAAAGAAGATAGTGGAAGCATTAGAGGTATCCATATAATCTCTATATCATCAGTTAGTTTTTTCTGAGGACTTGCATCTTTGCCCATGCCTGCTATTATCCCCATTTTCATTTCATCCCCTGTGCTGCGTCGTATAGGCCATGGAAGTGAAAGCTGCTTTGGAATCAAAAGGGGAGGTGGAGTTTCAAGTATGCGCTCTAGGGAAGGCTGTCACCATTAAATCAAACATGGTGTCAATTTCCAAGGAGATAAAGAAAGAATATCAGAGAGTCTTCACGCCATCAGTGATCGAGCCAGCTTTTGGTATTGGGCGAATAATTTACTGCCTCTATGAGCATTCATTCTACACGAGGCCAAACAAAGCAGGGGATGAACAGTTGAATGTGTTCCGTTTCCTCCCTGTTGTAGCTCCCATCAAGTGCACTGTCTTTCCACTTGTTAAGGGCCCAGAATTGGAGTCAATCGCCCTTCAAATCTCAAAATCACTAACCGCTGCTGGAATTGATAGCAAATATGACGGTACAGGTACGCATTACATCTAAATTTCCTGACATAATTTCTTGAAATGCTTCTAGTCCCAGCACACAAACACAACGGTGCAGTGAACGTATATCCGTTTACTTTTATCGGTGTATGATTTTCATTGAATTCTTAAATGATACTACAGGCAATACAATAGGAAAACGATATGCAAGAACAGATGAAGTTGGTGTTCCATTTGCTATTACAGTTGATCGTACACCAACAACAGTGACTATCCGAGAAAGAGACAGCAAGGATCAGATTCGTGTCAAAGTCACGGAGGTGGTATCTGTGTGCAAGGATCTTATTGATGGAGTAAGAACTTGGGAAGATATCCAACGGCAGTACCCATCCCATTCAAGAACGTCACCTGCAGATGAATGATTCGAACCATATATAATGGACCTTTCATATATACATACTCTCCCTAGAAGGATTTAGTTTGTCTGGTTTGGTGATTTTAAAGTTTTCATTGTTCTTATGAATTACAGCTTTTGGTATATTTGAACAACATGGAAGAGATGATGAAAAAAGAGGAAGCAGTGATAGTAGAAGGTGGGATTGCAGGTTTAGCAACAGGAGTTAAAAGTACAGTGCTAGAGGTGGCGAAAAATGAGCGACATGCTCGGCTCATGCTCTCATGGAAAACAGAAGTTATTCATAAATATTCTCTGTTTTGTTAAATCGGGGATGTAGCTCAGATGGTAGAGCGCTCGCTTAGCATGCGAGAGGTATGGGGATCGATGCCCCACTTTTCCATCTTTTTTTTTTCAAATTTTCTTTTAATTTTAACCCAAAATGACTCCAATAGTATTTGCCAAAATCTAAACATCTAAATGCTGATTTTGTACGTAGACGTAGACATGCAGTTCTATACTCTATAAATCCCCTAAGTATTTACATTTTTCTATAAATCCATAAGTTTAAGAATCTACCATTTCTTTTTTTTGACAAAATAATTTTGACTGTGAAAGTTTTCTGGGGTAGTAGTTATTTGTTACTGTGAAGGCAATTACATGAACAGATTCGGGTGACTTTACTTTACACAACAAAATCAACAACAACACTCTGCGACTAACAAAGACATCTCACCACTCTCTGCATTCCAAAATAATGAGTGGGAATGAAATCTAAGAATTACATTGTATTACCAATATAAATTGCTCTATTTCTCTCTAAACTTTCTTTATAGAAAACCCCCTTGACTTTTTCCATCACACAAAATTGTGCCAAGAGTACATTCTTTTCTTTCTTTTTTTCTTTTTGTCGTCTACATTAACTAAAAACAAAATCCGAAACACATACCTATATGTTAATCATAATCCAATCCGCAAGGTTCTAATATGATATCCTTCTTTTTCACTCAGGGACAATCAAACTCATCTGCCAAAGCTTTATCCAACTCAAATTACCATCATAGGATGGGTTCATCCGAACCCATACGAGTGACAGGATGGACGAAATAAGAAGTGCCCAAATTATAACGATAGTAGGCAGTTCTCCCCATCATTCCATAGAGGAATGAGTACAGATGAAGAATAATCCAAGACGCAAAGAACAGCTTAGAGAACAGTAAACCCCAAGATTCATATGAATCAATGTTATTGATGGCAACTGAGACTCCAATAGAAAACCCAATTATATTGATGATCAATAACGTCAATGGAGGAAGAAATAACGAAGTCCATTTGAATAGGTATAACTCTGAATATTCTCCATCACCTGCTCCTTTTGATGGTACAGTGAATTCAGTGTTAACTCCAGCTAAAACCTTCAGTAAACCTTGAAAGAGAGCAAAAAGATGTGCTAAAACACCACTGATTAACCAGAACTGCACGTTCCTATACCAATCATCCATCTCAACACCTCCCCAATGCATTTCGAGGATGCATGTTCCCACCAAAGCATCAAAGAGAGACATGAAGACTAAGATGGCGTAGTTACAGCTGTTTATCTGTATGCGGAAAACAAGCATTTCAATATCAGCAATATTTTGGGTTAAGTGTCAAAGCTACAACAGAAACTCTAGTGGAAGATATAATGAACAATTGATAAGCTATCTCCCAATTAGGGTGCCAGAGGCATATACATATACTGAGCTTGTTGGACATAATATTACATTGGACTATTTACAAGTAAACCAACTATATGTATGGATTATTCATGGACCAGATCATATACATTGAACTATATTTCTACACCCCTCTCAAGATGTACGCGGTGGTAGACAACGTTAAAGCTTGCTACAAAGAAAATGAAACCTTGTAGTGGATAATCCCTTGGTAAACAAATCAGCAAGTTGATGTGCAGTAGAAATATAACACAATTGTAGATGTCCTAATGATATACGCTCTCTAACAAAATGATAGTGAATTTGAATATGCTTGGATATGGGATGCTGAATAGGATTGATAGCAAGATAAGTAGCACTGATATTACCACAATATAGATTTGGTGGCTGCTGATGAGCATGTAAGTGCACCATTTTATACCCATATTTATATTAGCTAGGTCTCAATTTAATCACTAATAAACTTCTTTGTAGGTATTTTTAAGAAATAAATGTTTTTAGAAGAATCGCTCGAAAATCATAAAGGCACCTCTGGAGGACATTTGCTATACGGACTCTCATTGTTGGCTAAGGGGTACCTCAATTACTAAGTGTCACCCAGTTGCTAAGGGGCACCTTCTTTGTTATTTGGAACCTGTGGTTATTCACACCCCAGAATTTCTATTTACACCCTAATTACTATTCGCACTCCGGATTGGATAAGGGGCGCTCATCTTCTTCGTTTGAATTTCAAATTTTGGCGGGAAAATGGGTGCAGATTTAGGGTTGAAGATTTGGAGGTGTTTGGCTGAGATTAAAGCGATGAAATCAAATGGGTTTGTTTCTAGGGTCCAAATAGAGATGGTAATGTTCTCCGATTCAGTAAATTTGGTGGATAATCACCAACATGAAAACAGTAGAAGAACAAGTTTTAATGAAAGTTTGTTCTTGAGCTACTTAATTAGGTTGACAATTTGAAGAAGTTTTAATGAGATTAAATCATTTAAAATTTCTTGGATGAGTCTGTTAAGGCTTAACGAGGATGGTAATCGTCTTGTAATCGTTCGAATTGGTTGGATAATCGGGTTTAAAGAAATCGGGTTCACGGGTTTGACTTGATTCAACGCGTATTTGTGGAAGTGATTTGGTTGAAATTTAATCGTATTTTTGGTCAATTGGTTGCGAATGACCTGCTTCATTCAAACAGTGAAGGTATGTGTCGGAATTGATAAAATATGGCTGCAACGTGGAGATTGGTTGAAACAAGAAAATAATATTCTCGAGAGATATTTTTGGTATTTTGTTGAGATATTCTTGGTGGTAGCGTGTGGCCGGATAGATTTTAGCTCAACCAAGAGACGTGTGTGGACTTCTTCATCGAGAAGAAGATAAACATGGAAACAAATCCCGTGTAATGGCAGTAGAGAATAATGAATTGAAGAAAGAATATTTTGCATTGAACCGAAAATATTTGTTTGCTGAAGAGTATAAAAGAGCTGCTGGGATGTTGTAGAAGGGTTATCGAGAGTTGGAGGGATTTTGGGGTCGAGAGAAGGTCCAGAGAAGCAGAAATCAAGAGTTGATGAAACTCTGTTTCTGCTGCTGCTGCTGATGAATAACTCCAAGAACATGAAGAACAGACCAGCAGGAACAGTCGTTTTTATACAGTGAAAAAGACTCACAATATCGGGTCGTAGGTGTGGGTCGTAGTTGTTCAACGACAACAGCATTTCAGCTGTGTCGTTGTTTCAGACGCCTTCTGTGGGTCGCAGAGTTCAGTTTTATACCATTTTCTTGTCTTTCTCTTCATTGTAAAACACTTTTGAGCATCAATGAAATATTTTGAGAGGTTTTCCAACATGAATAGCTAAACCCCAACACTGGGTCGATGGAGGAAGACGAAATTCAACATGGGTAAAATTATTTAATTCCTTTTATGACTTTTGCATTATTTTAAATTGATTTATGATTCGATAAAATTAGTTGTCATTTCATTAGATGGGTCATGCTTACTTAGATGTTTAGATGTCCCATGCTTAAGTTTTACAATTAATGTTTGGAGAATCTACCTTGGCAAAAATAAGAGTCCTTGTTGTTTTATTGTTTGAGCTATAACTGCTGAAGAATGAATAATTGAACCTATTGTTATGAATTCGGTGAAATCCTAAGCCCAGTGAATCTCTCTTCTTTTTATTATTTTTATTTAAACCTTTTAATTTAATCTTAACAACTTCCGAGAGAACGAATCTTTTATTGCTACTACGAACATTCAGAAAAAAACCATAAATCATTTTGGCGCCGTTGCGACGCGGAATTGTTTTTAGATTATTAAATTTTAGGTTTATTTTTATTTTTGTACAGTATTTTCTTTTAATTTTAGTTATTATTTTTTTTTTCCTTTTTATGCGTTTATTTTTCTATTTCTTTTCAGGATGATGACTTCTTTTGAGGAGACGTCACCTACGATGACGCTGGCGGAATATATGCGTAGAAATTCAAATCATCAGGCAACTTCATCAGAGATGACGCTTGGTGAATATATGCATAGGCAACGGTATGGAGTTTTTGCTCCACATGAGGTACGTGAAGAATCTCCGTTAGAGATTTATGAGAAGTATTATAAACACACACCACTTAGTTTGGAACAAAGACTGAGAATATTGGAATGCCAAAAATTATTTAATGACGACGATGATGAATCTGATAGTGACTCTTTGTCCCAGACTGAACATATATACGACCCTGTGGATGATTGTGTGGAGGATTCGCCTAGTTCCATAGATGAATCTACCTCACAAGATCATTCACCCGACTTAGCGGTTGTTTCTAGACCCCTAGACTTCCAAAAGTTGCCTAATTTAGGGTTAGAATTGTGTGCTTCTAAAATTTTATTGGAATACTTTTCATCTAAATACCCTTTGAGGACTTGCCTATTCCCCGATATCGTGCATGAATCAATTAATATTTCCCAGCTTTCAATAGAATCCCCATACTTTGTTCTTTACGCACTTCCATGTGCAGAAAAACTTGGTTTAGGGTAAATTTTGTTTTCACAGTTTTAGTGTCCCATTTTTTCCATAAAATAATTGTGAAGCTGTCATTTGTAAATATTGTATTTTGGGTCGATCCCCAAGTTTTCAGGTTATTAATTTATGGGGATCTGTTTGTGTACATTCCAGTAGGTATAATTATTTATTTTTGTTTAATTTTATTTTTATTTCCCATCTTAATTTTTACGTTGGATGACTCAATTTCATTGAGGACAATGTAATATTTAAGTGTGGGGGAGTGGTTAACGTTTTATTTTTCTGTTTCAGGAATTTTCTTGCTTATCTTGACCAGCTGTGTAGCGGGTCTTTAAAAAAAAAAAAAAAAAATTTGCATGATATGACCAGCTGTTGAGCGGGTCTAATTTTTTATTTTATTTTTGCATCATATGACCAGTTGCTTAGCGGGTCTTTCTGTCTAGCTGTTTAGCAGACATCTCTATCCACTGTTTAGTGGATTCGTCTCGTTGTTTAGCAGACATGTCTCGATCTCGTTGTTTAACAGATCGGTCTAGCTTGTAGCGGACATCTCTAGACCACTTGTTTAGTGGTTCCGCTCTAGTCAAGTAGCCAGACGTCTCTCCTTGACTAGCTGTGTAGCGGGTCAATTTTCTTGTTTTGCTCGGGACTAGCAAAATATAAGTGTGGGGGTGTTGATGAGCATGTAAGTGCACCATTTTATACCCATATTTATATTAGCTAGGTCTCAATTTAATCACTAATAAACTTCTTTGTAGGTATTTTTAAGAAATAAATGTTTTTAGAAGAATCGGCTCGAAAAACTGTTAAAGGCACCTCTGGAGGACATTTGCTATACGGACTCTCATTGTTGGCTAAGGGGTACCTCAATTACTAAGTGTCACCCGATTGCTAAGGGGCACCTTCTTTGTTATTTGGAACTTGTGGTTATTCACACCCCAGAATTTTCTATTTACACCCTAATTACTATTCGCACTCCGGATTGGATAAGGGGCATCATCTTCTTCGTTTGAATTTCAAATTTTGGCGGAAAATGGGTGCGATTTAGGGTTGAAGATTTGGAGGTGTTTGGCTTAGATTAAAGCGATGAAATCAAATGGGTTTGTTTCTAGGGTCCAAATAGAGATGGTAATGTTCTCCGATTCAGTTAAATTTGGTCGATAATCACCATTGATGAAAACAAGGAAGAAACAGCTTTGGCGGGAAAGTTTGTTCTTGAGCGACGGAAATTAGGTTGACAATTTGAAGAAGTTTTAATGAGATTAAATCGCTGAAAATTCTTGGATGAGTCTCTAAGGCTTAACAGGGATGGTAATCGTCTTGTAATCGTTCAGAATTGGTTGGATAATCGGGTTTAAAGAAATCGGGGTTCACGGGTTTGATCAGATTCATGGCGTATTTGTGGAAGTGATTTGGTTGAAATTTAATCGTATTTTTGGTCGAATTGGTTGCGTAATGACCTGTTTCATTCAAACAGGGAAGGTATGTGTCTTTGGAATTGATAAAATATGGCTGCAACGTGGAGATTGGTTGAAACAAAGAAATAATATTCTCGAGAGATATTTTTGGTATTTTGTTGAGATATTCTTGGTGGTAGCGTGTGGCGGATAGATTTTAGCTCAACCAAGAGACGTGTGGACTTCTTCAGTCACGAGAAGAAGATAAACATGGAAACAAATCCCGTGTAATGGCGAGAGAATAATGAATTGAAGAAAGAATATTTTGCATTGAACCGAAAATATTTGTTTGCTGAAGAGTATAAAAGAGCTGCTGGGATGTTGTAGAAGGGTTATCGAGAGTTGGAGGGATTTTGGGGTCGAGAGAAGGTCCAGAGAAGCAGAAATCAAGAGTTGATGAAACTCTGTTTCTGCTGCTGCTGCTGATGAAGAACACCAAGAACATGAAGAACAGACCAGCAGGAACAGTCGTTTTTATACAGTGAAAAAGACTCACAATATCGGGTCGTAGGTGTGGGTCGTAGTTGTTCAACGACAACAGCATTTCAGCTGTGTCGTTGTTTCAGACGCCTTCTGTGGGTCGCAGAGTTCAGTTTTATACCATTTTCTTGTCTTTCTCTTCATTGTAAAACACTTTTGAGCATCAATGAAATATTTTGAGAGGTTTTCCAACATGAATAGCTAAACCCCAACACTGGGTCGATGGAGGAAGACGAAATTCAACATGGGTAAAATTATTTAATTCCTTTTATGACTTTTGCATTATTTTAAATTGATTTATGATTCGATAAAATTAGTTGTCATTTCATTAGATGGGTCATGCTTACTTAGATGTTTAGATGTCCCATGCTTAAGTTTTACAATTAATGTTTGGAGAATCTACCTTGGCAAAAATAAGAGTCCTTGTTGTTTTATTGTTTGAGCTATAAATCAAGAATGAATAATTGAACCTATTGTTATGAATTCAAGAAATCCTAAGCCCAGTGAATCTCTTCTTTTTATTATTTTTATTTAAACCTTTTAATTTAATCTTAACAACTTCCGAGAGAACGAATCTTTTATTGCTACTACGAACATTCAGAAAAAAACTATAAATCAGCTGCTCTAAAGATGAACCAAGATCATGTATCAAATATTGAATCCATGTAAGTTCATCAGATGTAGAATCTAAAGCATGTTACTCAGCCCCAGTACTGCTAGTAGAAACTGTTGGCTGCTTTTTAGATCCCCATGAAATAAGATTCTTACTTAAGAAAATGCAATGACCTGTAGTAGAGCGAGAAGTATCCGGATCACCTCTCCAATCGACATTAGAAAAAGCCATGAGTTGCATAGGATTGTTGTGCCAAAAAGAGATTCCATGGCCAAGTGTGCCCTTTAGATACCGAAGTATACGCTTCACATCCATAAAGTGAGACTGATTTGGTCGATACATAAACTGAATAACCTAATTAACTGCATAAGTGATGTCATGTCGTGTCATGTTAAGGTAATGTAATCCTCCAACCAAGCTGCGATATAATGTAATGTCAGGAAACAAAACAGCATCAGTTGATGACAATTTAGAACGAGGAGAAACAGGACTAGAGACTGGATTCAAATCTTAAAGATCAACCCGTTTCAAAAGAACCAATGTGTATCTATTTTGAGTTAGAACCAAACCATCCTTAGTTCTTGTAGCTTCCAGACCACGAAAATAGTGTAAGTCCCCTAAATCTGTCATAGAGAATTATTTTTGAAGGATAGGCAGAAGATTTCGAAGACCAACGATATCGCTTCCAGTGATAATTATATCATCAATGTATAGCAATAAGATGAGGATACCACTACTGGATTGTTTAAAAACATCGAATGATCATAATGTGAAGATTTGAACCCAATCTAAGAGAAATGCAGCAAAGCGATGAAACCATGCACGAGGAGCTTGTTTCAAACCATAAAGAGCCTTGTGCAATAAGCAAACATGATCAAGATAACGAGGGTCCACGAATCCTTGAGGTTGTTCCATATACACCTCTTGATCAAGTGAACCATGTAAAAACGCATTCTTAACATCAAGTTGCTTGATTGACCAAGAGAAAGAGACTTCAATACTGAGAACTAGACGAATTATGACTAGCTTTACAACAGGGCTAAATGTCTCATCATAATCAATTCCATATTGTTGTGAGTAACCCTTAGCAACTAGTTGTGATTTTCGTCTGTCAATAGATCGAGCCATTAGATTTATTCTTTACACGATATACCCATTTAGAACCAATAACATTCATACCAAAGCGACGAGGAACAAGTGACCAGGTACGATTGCGCGAAAGAGTATTAAACTCTTCAAGCATTGCTTCCCACCATTCTTTGAATTTAGATGCAATAGTAAAACAAGTAGGCTCAGAGGGAAGTGATGCAAATTGAGCTGCAAAACACTGCAATATATATGGGATATCGAGTAGAAATACAACCTTTAAAGCTTTTAGGTTGAATAGTAGATTCCTTGAGTCTAGTAACTATATGATGAGTATTATCAGTCGTACAATAGGCAAGTCCGTTGTTGATGTAGGCAGAGAAGTAGAAGCAGAATGAGGATATATTGAAGATGATACATTAGAAGAGAGTGGACTCAGTGGAGCAAGAGAAGATGCTATATGGGATGACATTGGAGAGGAAGTAGTATTGGTGACAGAAAAAGAGAGACGTCTAAGAGTCGATAGTAAAGGAGAATTTTCTAGTGAAGATGAAAAGATGTGGAATTTATAGTAAAGCCATGAGTAGAAGAAGTTGAAATTGAGTGCACAGGATACGAGGGGATTGGAGTAATAGATATTTCAGAGGAAGGAAATAATTGAGACGGAGGTGAAGAAGAGAGATGTGTTGCAGTAATTGGATGAGTCCAAGCCAGAAGAGTACCAGTAGCTGCGTTGGATTTGAGAGTAAGAATCATAGTACCAGCATCATTAGGGTATGGAAATATGGACTCATCAAAAACAACATGACGAGATATATAGATTTTATTTCTCTTAACTTCTAGGCACTTATAACCTTTATGTCTATCACTATAACCAATAAAAAATACATGGGATAGTTTTGGGCTGTAACTTATTGTTGGAAAAATGATTTAGGAGAGGATGACAACGACAGCCAAAAGCCTTTAAAAAAGTATAGTCAGGAGAACGATGGTAAACAGAAAAATAGGGAGAATTATTGGAAAAAACAGGAATATGGAGTTGATTTATCAAATAGACAACAATTGCATAAAATTCAGCCCAAAAACTTTCAGGAAAACCGCTTTGAAGCATTAACGCACGACTAGTTTCAGTGATATGACAAATATTTCGTTCAACAAGGCCATTTTGTTGAGGCGTGCTGGGATAAGAAGACTGACTAAGGATTCCATGCTCAGTTAAAAATGATTTTAATGGTTCAGCATATTCAGTGCCACCATCAGTTTGCAAGACTTGTATGGTTGTAGAGAATTGATTTTTAACCATATCCTTGAAGTTGAGAAAGGTACGAAAAACACTTATATTTTGTTAGATAGAAAATATACTCAAGAGAAATGAGAACATTCATCAACAAACAAAAGAAAGTAGTGAAAACCACACTTAGATAAAAATGGTGCAGGACCCCATAAATCTGAATGTATAACAGTTTTAATTTTATTTAAATAAGTAGTTCGTGATGAAAATGGAAGACTATGATACTTAGCACCAACACAACTAGAGAAAATACAGATAGAGAAAGAAGAACTAGAATCGAATGATAAACTTGACCTAAGAGACTGAAAAATTGCATTATTGGGATGACCTAAACGCATATGCCACACTGTTGGACTAGCTCGAATTCCAATAGTGGTAGCAGAGAGAGCTGGGACAGATGATGACTGAGATTGAGAGAAAGCACTAGATAGGATAGTGTACATTCCAGCTTCATTCTTTCCCTTGTACAGAAGAGTTCCCGTTAGCCGATCCTGTATAAAAAAAACCATGATGATCAAATTGAAAAATGCAGTCAGAATCATGTGTAAGTTTCTCATCATACATTAAATTTTTAGCAAGGGAAGGAACATGAAGTGTGTTTTTCAGAATCAACTGAGAGAAAGGTGAGGGAAGAGTCATAACACTAATTCCTGTGAAAGGTAATAGCTTACCATCACCAACAAGAACTGTATCATTACCATTGTAATCAAGACGATTTGTCATTTGAGAGGAATCAGATGTCATATGGGCAGAGGCAGTTGTGTCAGGAAACCATTGTTTTTCATACGGGATAGGTTGAATCTGCATTGCTGAAAAGGCCTGTTGAAGATCAAAATTCGGAGCTTAACTTAGGCGATGACAATTCTATACAGTATGTCCCTTTGTATTACACCATTGACAAATAATAACTAGAGTTTGAGGTGGAGGACCAAGAATAGATCCAGTATTATTGCTATGACCATAAGATGAGTGTCCATAGGATGGAGTTTGGTATCCACCAGAGGGCTGAAAACTATTATTGCTTCCACGACCGTTACCATTGTGCCATCCATTATTCAAGTTTTGATGATGACCATTATAACTCCAGCCATTATTCCAGTTATTACGACCCCCAAAAGCGAGACTGCCACCACGAGAATTATTTGAGTAAGATCCACGACCACGAGAAGAATTGTTATACAAGCCATGACCACGACCATAAATATTTTGTTGATTTGGATTTTGATGTTGACCACCACAACCAGTAGAAGTACCAGCAAAGAAAGAAACTGGACTTTGAATATCAGCAGCATAAGTTTCCAGATTCTGTAGATATTGAAGATGAGATTCATGGTGTAACAGTAATATATGAAGCTTAGTAAAAGTAGGGAGATTAGTGTGAGTTATAACTATGGTGTAGATGTTGGACCAATCAGCACCCAAGCCACGCAGATTCGTAGAGACAAGCTCAAGATCAGACACCAGTTTAAGAACAACTACTAAGGAATCAGATATTTCCTTTATCTTCAAAATATACTAAGAGATAGTTGACAAGTTTTCTTTCAATTGAAGAATATGTGCCGGATTAATTTTTTCATAGGTAGAACGAAGGTAGTTCCATACTTCACGAGAATTTTCACGTCGTGCACATTCAGATTTCATAGTTTCAATAAGAGAGAAGTTGATCCATGCCATGATAGTTTAATCAATAACTTCCCATTCCTCATAGGATGAGTTGGGAGTTGCATGTAGCTTGAGTTTCTTCATTAACAAGTTCTTTCGCTGGTATCTCATGGGAGTCATCAAGATATTTATAGAGCCTTTGTGATTTGAAAAAAGGAAGAATCTGAGATTCCCAAAGAAGATAGTTGATTATATCCAAGATAGCTATATTGGTTGAATAAGGCATGAAAGGTGATTTTTAAAACAGAGAAGAAGAAGAGTTAGACATAAGAGAACCTATGCTGGTAGATATAGTTGCAGGAATAGTTGAAGATAGTGTACTTTGATGAGAGGCCATAGTGCTAGAAGATGATGAAGAAGAAGAGGATTGAGTTGATGAAGAGATGATGAAAAAGAAAGAGCAGACTAGGGTTTTGAAGATTTTTTTTTTTTTTTTTTTTTTGAGGCTAAGGCTTGGAGAGATTGTTCTGGCTCTGTGATACCATGAATAATTGTATAATCTCTCGTAACCCAATTAGGGTGCCAGAGGCATGTATATATATTGAGCTTATTGGACATAATATTACATTGGACTCTTTACAAGTAAACTGACTATATGTATGGACTATACATGGACCAGACCATATACATTGAACTATATTCTACAT
Organism: Papaver bracteatum; assembly: GCA_023529315.1. Lineage (NCBI taxonomy): Eukaryota > Viridiplantae > Streptophyta > Magnoliopsida > Ranunculales > Papaveraceae > Papaver > Papaver bracteatum. The sequence goes on along the minus strand of JAJJWX010000283.1, from coordinate 34,859 downwards.
ATAAGCACCAAATTTGTAGAGATCATTAAGGAAACAGTTGGATACAGGGCAACAGAACAAGATAGATTACATGCAGTTTGAGTTATAAGACAAGTGGGAAATAAATCCCAAGACCATATGTATCAATTAGATTTTATGTGCAAAGTGGATGATATATTTCAGACTAATAATCGCATAATCAAGAAGATGCCAAATGCATGCTACGACAGAGAAGATTGATAGTCAACATGTAGAGTATTACCAAGTTCTAAGAGCACATTCTTAAAATACAGTAAGACTAAGAGACAATATTTGATATTTTTTGGGGAAAAAGTAGTTGTTGTACTGAAATGTACCTCATGGAATATAAAATTGTTGGTGATGAGGTAGAGTGTTGTCAAAGTATAGTAAGCAATCAAGAGAATGGATGTTAATGGATAGACCATTGAGTTTATATAGAAAATTCCTTGCAGCAACTCGAAGCCACATCCACAGCCATACCAGATTGGGCAGTTTTGCTAAAAAAAAAATTCCACTGATCCAAGGGCCCACCTGTTGAACTGATGTAACCGATCTAAAATGTTAATGGGGCTGATCCTTTAAATGCTTGTTTCTTTGGCATGTAGTAACAGACTTCCATCCAGGACAGTGCATTTTGAAACCAGTCAGAATATTCACAGCGAGAGAACCATATATCCAGCCAATCTTGTTAAACATCACATTGCAATTACGAAATGATGCTCTGTATGGCAGTTTCGTGAAAACGAACCAGTTATCCAAAAAAACATACATATCCACTATCCAGCACTTATGTTTCCTCTAAATTCAACTCAATACTTTTTCAATCTTTCAGAAAAAAATTATTATTAGAAATAAACTAGACATAGCATAACATCAATAAGTGCATAACCTCTGATTTTGGGATGTGGATTTAACTTGGGTCAAATTGAATTTCTTGATAAAATAAGTGCATAACCTCTTCATAAAACCCAGTAGTATGTAAGAAGTAAAGATACATTTATAATAGTATATGTTTCGTTGTTGTTGTATAAGTCTGTAGATTTTTCATTTTAGCCGTCCTTCCCAAGCAAAGTAAAATGTGCTCTTTTTCAATGTCCTGTAACTTTTTTTAAAGATGGATTCTAGGATCTTTCATACTTTTTTATAAGGATTTGTTCATTGGCAGGAAGACTTACTTTTTTTTTTTATCTTTAATTCCACGACTTTACTCTGGTGCAGTGTTTGTATCTGTTATTTTTTTTATTTTTCCTAGTGTTGGGCTATTTCATAGAGTTTAATGTCTTGATATTTTTTGGTTCTGCAAATCAACATCACCTATATGATTTGTATGTCTTTCTACCGTTCTTGTACTGTCATTCCCATAACTTCTCTTATGGCATGCAAACGACATTACCATTTCCATATGCTTGAATGTTACTAAACCAAGGTTTTAATATCCAATAGCATTTTCCTGACTATTTTTCATTTACATGAAAATTCCTGATCAAGCGAGAACGGTTCTCAACAAATCACAGAGGGAGCCAAAAACATATATGGCCATCGGATCGGACTCAAGTACCCAGTTTGATTTATGCTACCGTTTGAGGCAATCACCCAATTTAATTCATACGGCCGTCGGACAAGCATACCTAATTTATTTTATACGACATGAGGCAGGATCATTTTTTTTATAGGAAGTTTAGTTACTCTTAAAATTAAAATTATCAGAACATTTTCATACTAAGGAATACATTTGTTAGTATGTGATGTCTGGTTTTTTATTAATAGCCTTTGGAGGGTCTAAAATTGGTGGTGGTGAAGGCGATGACGACTTTGGCGGACTTGTCAGTAGTGTTGTATATGGAGAAGGAGAAGATTTAAGTGGGTTAAAAAAAATAGATAGTGATGGTGAAGAAGGGTAAATTGGTGGTGTATGGAAATGGAGATGAAGGTGGAGTTCTAAACGATAAACAACAAACATCAGTTCAAAAATGTAAACATTATCATTTGTAGAAAAATAAACCTCAAACTTAAATTAGTTCACAAATGTGAAAATAAAACCCAACTAATATCAGCAGCATAAAAAAGAATAAAACAAACTGTTTCATTCATGAAGTCTCGAAGAAATAGTGAAAGAATAATAAGAAGAAAAAATATCAACATTATACCTGATATTCATCACTACTGAAATTAGAGATAAAGAACAAAAAATGAACAAACAATTGATTCTTTACTATTGAATCAAAATCCCATGAAAATGTATACCTGTTAGAGCATTGCTCGGTCGAACTCGCAAGTGTTGCTATCTCAAGCTTGTTTGTCAAGTTTAGTTGCTAAAACTATAAGTCTTGATTTCTAGTATACTTAGCTAAGTCTCGGACTAGGATAGTAAGTGTAGTTGAGATCTATACTCCACGGCGTTCATCGAATGAAGGCGAAGAACTACTCAAGGGAACTTGTGGAACTTCATCAATAAAAGGTATGTGGAGACTTGAACTTATCTATCACTCAAAAGTCTATCTATTATATCTCTTATTTTGAGACAAAAGATGTATTGCTATATAGACTTCAATTATACACATTCCTATTTGAGCCGAGTTTATCTCGCTTATCTATTTATCAAAATATGTGTTGGTAAGCTTTTGTTTTATCCAAGCTCATCTTTACTCGTGAAGAAAGTCATGTTGATTATTTCAATAACTTGAAAATCGATTTGATGAAAATAGTTTGTGGATAACAACTATTATAACATCCTCTAAGAAAGTTTCAATGATTGAAATGAGAGTTTATATCAAGTAACCATGTTTGGGTATAAACATAGTGTGTTCTCACATTTGTGTAAAATTCCAAAATCGGGAACCTAAAGTATGCGTACTGGTACGCGTACGCATACTGGCGGAAAGTTCACGTCTGTGAATTTTTGCTGGAGTTTGGAAGCAAAAACAAACTCAATCCGGTCACTTAAGTATGCGTACCCGTTTTCATACCTAAGAAGGTTACTTTCTAAAATCGGTTTGTTCATGAACTAAAACATTTATATAATAATAAATGCAATCTTTGCAAACCTTGGCTATAATGTTCATGAATTTATTCAGTGAATCGAAATCGATTTTTCTTCAATTATGTATTGTATACATCTATGATATCTAAGCAATTGAACAACTCTCTAACTAGTTCATTTGAGTCATCTGAACTAGTTATGGTGAAGATGAATAAGGTTGATATGAAAGTGTTCATATGGCTAACCATTGGTTAAATATTGTTGAACCAACTAAGTGTACACGTTTAGGTACGGTCACCCAAACCTAAATAAAAGTACATTTCATTTGTGTATAACAAGCGATCTAACGGTTGAAAGATATTAGCTTGAATCTAATCAGGTTTTCATCTAACAATTAATATTGAATTCTTTTGTTACCAAGGTAACTTAAATTGCAAACCATGATTTGAAGACTATATAAAGGAGAACTCTAGCAACTGGGAAACCTAATCCCCACACCTCCTGTGTGATACTAGTTTCATAAGATAGAGTCTATTCTCCTTTAACCCTAGCTTTTTCACGAAATCTCGTAGGTTAACGACTTAAAGACTTCATTGGGTTGTGAAGCCAGGCCCAACTATTTTCTCTGTAGTTGCATGATCCAATCTTGCCATTTTCTATCTTGATTGAGTAAACTCATAAGATTGGATTGAGATTTCTATTTCCGATAGGCAAGATATAAAAGTAGTCACAAACACCTTCGTCTCATCGTTTGTGATTCCACAATATCTTATTTCGTTAATAGATTAAGATTATTGTGAGGTGATTGATAATACTAGGGTGTTCTTCGGGAATGTAAGTCTAGGTTATCAATTGGTTCTTGTTCACCTTGATTTATCAAAATATGGAACAAAAACTCGTAGGTATATTTGTGGGAGACTGAAAGGTTGTCACCCACAACTAAAAGTTAGGATTAGTGGGAAAAATGAAATGTTAGGATTTCTACGAGGATAGCTCCATATATTTGATGCATTTAACATTGAAAAAAGAGCTTCTTTTATTTCATCTTAAGTGGTGCATGGTGGTGGAGTAAGAATGCCTTTATATTATATAGAGAAATCACAATGACTAGTTCTTTTAAAAACCTTCGCCTTTCAACGGCGTAAGATTAACATAAGAAAATTTTAGAAAAATAACATTTGAAAATAATAAGTTAAGTGTAATTAAAAACAAAGTCAAACAGATTATTGGGATAAATGAAGAATCGTTTCCCATAAAGTAGAAAGCGACAAATCAAGAAAAATATTTTGATCGCGCACTGCTCGAGCGTTTTTCGTCTAACAAGATCACAACAACCCATTTTACATGTGGTTTGTTATGAAAATATTTACAAAAGCATTTGTTAGATAAAAAAATACCCAAGTTAACCAGATTGATCAAATATCGTTCATATTTTAAAATAGTTAGTCACAAAGTTATTAGATTAAAAATATTCGAGGCCATGCAATCAAAATATTTTCTAATGAAACCATTATAAGTAAATTTTTCTTACTGAGGAATGGTTCTTCACTTTTTTTGTGATTCATGAAGGAAGATCATGTCGAGGGCTGTCAACTCAAGCCCTTAGAGCAGTTCCCATGGACTCAAAAAAACAAGAATTTGTTGATTTTGATCCCACTATGGACTAAACAAACATGAAAAATGGATGTACAAACCAACAAATTTGTTGGTTTGTTGAGTGAGATGGAACATGTAGCGCGCACACGATGCAAGACCGGGCGAGCTTGGCACAAACGCTAGCACGTGATACAAAAACTCTGGCGCTTGTGCTTCCACCACCCGTTATTACTTCACACGCCAGTGTTTTTGCTAAAGGCGACGCAATTTTCATAAAAGTGCCAACGGCTGAATCTGGACGGCTGAAAACTCTTGTAATCTAACGGCTATAATTTTTGAGTTATATAAATACTCCTCATTTCAACTCTAAATTCACACATTCTTCACTCTCAAATCATCTACAAAAATGCCTCCCAGAGTTCGTGTAGTGTTAGATTCACTCAACAAGAGGATTTAGCTATTTGCAGAGCCTATGTTTTTCACACACAAGATGCTTCCTCTATCGGTAGGAATGTATCCCAATCGACAATATGGGAGAAAATTCATGAAACGTTCGCCGCTGAAACATGAAACATTAATAGGCGTGATCCTCACTTATTGTCGCATTGTATTAGTTCAATTAGTAGTCATGTATTATAATTCATTGCTTTACTAATGGAGAATCACAGGAATAATCTCAATGGTGAAGTCGAGCATGAAGTGGAACCCAAAACTCTAGCAATGTGGGCAGTATCTCATGGTGATCGTCCTTTCGACTTCCATGCTTATTTCAACATTCTTAGGGTGCTCAACAAATGCAATCCCTACATCGCCCTAGGAATTCCACCACCTTCCAAGAATTGACGCATATGTAGTAGTTTTTTTAATCTAATGTATTTCTTTTATTCTCATGTATGATGTGGTTGTTCAATGCAGTATATTTTTATTTATGAGATTGATGGTGCAATGTTTAATCCAGGAAAATTTTAAATTACTTATGATATTGATGGTGCAAATGTGAAGACATCCACATGTTTGGTTTTACATAATCGTAATAACACAAAATAAACAACAAAATAAATAACATAATACCATAGTGAATCGATTTGTCCCTCAACTTCAATCATCCCACTTGATAAGTGCATATTTCACATATATTTGGTGTTAATTCCATGCTAGTATTTGATAGTTTTCTTGCATATTATTGTGTGTTACGCGTGTTTTCTCTTATTTGTGTGTTATTAGGTGAATAATCCAAAAAGAAGTGAATTCGAGCATAGTTGTGCAATGAAAGAATCTAGCTAAGAGTGGAGAAGGGCCAAAGGCCAAATGTAACTCGTTCAAATACAAGATTTCTACTTTTCATTGGGTAGAGGACGACAATGCAAAGCCAACGGCGAAAGAACGAAGTCATTCGGAGTTCGTATGAAGAAGTTATGGTCAAACGAAATGAAGTTGGAATTAAACCATCGGTCTTCCAGATCGACAGTTGAAAGGGAATGTCAAGTGCTATTTCCACCCATTCGTTCGTTAAGGGGCATCCACTTTGTTAAGGGGCACCCTCAGTAGACACCTGCTAAGCGCACTCCCGGTTTGGTTAGGGGGACACCACCTTCTTCACGATTTCAAAACCAAATTTTGGCGGGAATTTTTGTTCATCTGTGTAAATTTTCTGGGATGAATTCGGACGTGATTTTTAGTGATTTAACGGCCGAGGTTGATTGATATCACCCTGTTTTGATTAAACAGGGATGGTAATGAGTATGGTTTCGTCACATAATGGCTATATAACTCACGGTTGGAGTTTGCTGTTGGCGGAAATGGTGATGACGTCCATGGGTGATGATGGAAGAAAACATATGCACGAGACTATTGGTTGAGATGGTCATGAATGAAGCTTCAGATGATTTGATGTGGTCGATGGTAAGAACGTGGAGATGATGCAAAGTTCCTGTGAAGTGTTGAGGCAAGTCCAGGAAGAACATGATGAACTCGGGTAAAGGCATGCATGGGTGTTTACTACCATTGGAGTTCGAATACGAGCATGGAAATGAGTACAGCTCGAGGATGGTTGGTGCATGTCTCGATGATAGGTTTCTGTTGGTTTCACGGCAGTCTACAGCACATGATGGTGAAGCTCGTGGACAAAGACAACATGCATGGCCGTTACTATGAGAACGTGAAGGAGAAGAGCTTCTGATGGAGTTGTCGTGGTGAGGTTGAGCTGGAAAGAAAAGAAATGGCATGTTAGAGCTCATGATAACTCGAGCACGTTGAGTTCAAACAGGCTGGTGCGATGGAACTCAAACGTGGCAATGATGATTGCTAGTGAAGACAGCGAGGAGATGATGGAACTGATGTTGTGGACTGAGCTGGCAGAAATGATGATGATGGAGAACGTGACGGAGCTGGAACAAGTTCGGCTGCTGTTGACGATGGTGATAGAAACGTGCATGGGAAGCTGTTGGAGCACGCGCTGTCTGTGGAGAAGGTGAAGTTGATTTCAAACAGGCTGTTGGTGCTTGAGATGGTGAATGCCAGCGTATTGATGATGAGCGAGGCTGTTTTGCTGGAGTGAAGTGGCAGAGAACGTGAAGGCATGGAAAAGCAACACATGGAGTTGTTGGCAGTCATGATGATACACATTGAACATAGCATGCGCATGGGCTAAAGGCAGAAAATTGTTGGGTATTTTGCCCTATAAATAGAACTCAAATTCTGTCATTCAGGGAGAGACCCGGCTGGGGGACTCTACATCCCATATCCCTCACCTCTTCTTCTTCTTCTCCCACATCGATTCTTCTTTACTACACTTCTTCTTTTTTGGTAATGGCTGAATAATATCTCTACTAGGGTTCATGATGAAACCCGATGATGTATACAAGATAATTTAATTTGATTTCTATAATAATTCTTTTGGTCCCATATTTTCGTTTTGTCACGATAGCGACTTTTCTTCATATGTCCTTGTGCTTTGATAATTTATTTTAATATTCTTTTGAAGAGACCAACATCTTAAAATGAAGAGAGTTGTTAGTATTTTGAAAATGCAATAGTTGGTTTAAACGTTATATCGTCCGAGGCGTCAAATATGTCCTAAATCGTCTTGAAGTAATTAAAAGAATTTTATAGAGCAGATTGGTTAAATTATCTGGTGTGCATAATTGTGGTAGAGTCGGAAGCCCTAGTATCTTTATTATTTATTTATTTTTGTTCCTAGATTTTCATCATATTTGAATACAAAAGCTCCATCCCAACCTTTTAATTTATTTTTGCAATTTCTGTTAGTAGTTTATTTATATTAATCTTCAACCTAATCTTTAAAAAAGTCCGAGAATTGAATCCCTATACTTACCACTTGTAAAACTGCATCACCACTCCAACAAAAAACACCTAGGATATTCCCAGAAATGCCTTCCATATGTGTCTTCTTCAGAAGAAGTCCGTAAATGCATAAAATTCTTGCAACCTGGATTTGAGCATCCACTGATTCTCTGTGGACAATGTTTGTATTCGTGATCTCCATATCCATAATGATTGCAGTGTAATAACTCCTTCTTCAATTTGGCTTTAAGTTTGAAGTTTTTGCAGAGTGTTGCAATCTTTTCTTCTTCTTCTTCTTCTTCTTCTTATTCTTCTTTAATATTCATAGCATCATCTAGCATATGTGGGATCTTGACTTTGAAAATACCCGAGATTTTCCAGTTGTGATTCAATCACCATTCTGATGCGTGAACAGCCTTCCCGTGAACACTTTGAATACATCCAAGGGCATTGCATAAGATTGTGGTTATCCATGAAAAATAATGGACAAACCTCTTTTGCTTCGACACATAATATTTTCTTCACTTTGCCTTTAGAAAACATGGTGGATGTTATTGGCTTAAAAAATAAATATGCTGGTTTGGTTGAGAATAAAACCTAGTGTTGTATTTATAACAAAAAAATAGGCGTTGGTTATTCAAACGGGAGGTTTTAGTAAAGTCGCGTGATGTCACTACAAACGCCAACTCCTATGGTAATTCAAACGGGCGGTTGTAGTAAAGTCGTGCGGTTTTACTACAAACACCAATGACTAAATTTCTAACGGCTCGATTTTCTTTCTCGACCTATAAATTCCATTCTCCACGTCTCCAAAATCACATCTTCTGCTTCTTCTTCTTTTTTTCTAAAACTCTTAATCTCTCTTACTCTGCAAAGATGTCTGTTAGAAATATTGGTCCCAAGTTTACTGAAGAAGAGTATATAACTATATGCAAAGCATATTTTTTTCATAGGGTAATCACTGGTATGGTCTTTCAAGACGGTTCTTTTTGGGAGAACGTTTTCTCAATGTTGTTCTCACTGACGGGAGACCCAGGAAACCGAGATGCTCATCTATTGAGTGCTCATTTTCAATCTATTAGGCTTGTAGTACAGCCATTTCTTGCTCTGGTAATGGAAATTGATCGAGAAAAGTTCATCGGTATAACTGAAGATAGAGTGATCCAAAAAGCTCTTGATAATTGGGAGGAAGCTCGTGGTAAACCTTTTCGTTACGAAGCATGTTTTAGAATTCTAAAAGATGGTCCATCTCAAGCACATCTGTACTGCACTCGAATGCCTCTCCTGGTCTTTACAATGGAAGAAGATGTTACTCTTGTTCGATCTTGGTTTCATCGTATGATGATACCAATGAAAAATGTCTATTTATGGGAAAGAGTATTGGGACATTTTGCAGCATCATGGAATGAAACCATAAGAAATAGTAAGATCCTAGAACTAAGAATTGCATTCATCACTAAAGAAGTCAAACATTATACAGAAGTTTTGTGGATGGTTCACCGTAGCAATTCTGGATTATCCAACGAAGAACTGGTGAGTATCTTACCTTAGCACTCATGGACTCAACTGCAGCATAAATATCTGAACTTGTTGTTTATCTATTTTACAGAAAACCATCGCTCGGACCAAGTTTACTGAAGAAAGCGGAAGAGAGTTTAAGCATTTTGAATGCTATGAACTCTACAAAGAGAATGTCGCTGGATTTGATGTAGTTTAATGTTTTTGTTGTGGTTTATTAAAATGTAGTTTGATGTTATTTGCAAGTTTAAATTGTAATAAATTTCTCTTAATCTGAAGTGGAAATCTATTTTAAAATCCAAATATTTTAATTTATTGATATTACTGCCAATTCTTTTACAAGATATAAACTTAGACAATAATAAAAAGTACTAAACAACTTCAATAAAAATCAAGTACAAGTTTTGGCCTCCTGTTTATCATCATTTGACGTATCTTCCATTCAACGCGCTCTTTTACAGTTTCGCCTTTGTTTTTGAATTGTTTGTTGTTAACTTTCAAAACTGAAGCTCTTCTTTGCCTTTTAGCGGAACATTTTCTTGGAGCAACTTCAAAAACTTGCACTTCCCTCTTACAATTTTCAATCTTTTTGAAACTCTCACATATCTTAGAAACAGCAGGTTCAAGTTTTGCATCGCAAAAAGTGTGATCGCCTTTTCAGCCATTTCACCAACAATAAACTAAAAAATTGAAATAGATTTTAGAAGAGAAAATTCAAGAGAAGTGAATTTTGGTGTGAGTGAATTGTTTGAATATGATGGTAATTTATAGAGGTAAAAAGTGAATTTTGAATTTTAAAATACTACCTGTTGGCGTTTTTTCTACAAACACCAGCGCTCTATGTTCGAGCGCCGCGTTTATGTTTCGAACGCCAGCGCTTGTGCTTCCAATGTCGGCGTTTAACCTTCACACGCTGGCGTGTGTCCCTAGCCCGGACGCTTGATGCTCAACTGTTTATTGTTGTTCCATAGTGGAGAAACTTATTTGGCCATGCACCTGGCTCAACAAAAAAATGGGTTTGTTCATTCCTATAGGAATTGCCCTTATGACGCCTTAGAAACCACTTCCGTATCGTTTGACATAGTTTTGTGCGAGACGCCGAAACCTACCGTTTTCCGAAACGTTTTCTTCTTTGAATTTTAGGGATTTGGAACGCCAGTAGTCACTTACCTGAAACATTTTGTTCTCATTCTTGTGCGGTTTCTAAAATTGAAATTCTAGGGTTCCTCAGTGAACACAAGAGACACAGAAGAGAGTGATGATGACGAAGAAGCAGAAACAAGTTGTTGATGGCGATTCTGAAGAATCCAGTAAATCTCTTCTTCCTTCTCTTCCTTTTCATATTGTTGTATATGATATACTTACTAGAATACCAATCGATTGTTTACTGTCATTTCGAAGTGTATGCAAATTATGGTCTAGTTTAATCCTCAATGATTCCGATTTCATCAAATTACATTCAACTCGAACTTATGCATCTCCTGGATTTCTCGATCTTTCTGGAAACTATCCCGATTCTCGTTTCTATGTGAAGGGTTCAGACGATGAGAATTCCGATAATGGAAATTTTGATGATGAGAATTCGGTTGATAAGAATTCTGATGATGAAAATTCTGACGATGAAAATTCCGATGATGAAGAAGATGGTGAACCCGAACTTGAAGAGACTGAACCATTTCAAGATTGGATGCGTGGTGTTAAAAAATCTAACGGAATTTCTTTCTATGATATTGGAAAGAAATTTTTTTGGAAAGGGTTTGTTTAACAAGAAACTAAAGATTCGAGGATCGTTCTATGGTTTAGTAATTTTGTCATGTGGAGAAGGAGACAATGAGTTCAGTCATCATGTTTATAATCCAATTACTCGTGATTCGATTAAGCTTCCCGTTCTTAATGATCCAGTCATCCTTCAGAGACGTATTGAATCTATTGATGATTTAAATTTCTATTTAGTTTTCGATCCGGCCACAGAGAAGTATAAAGTTGTCTGTATGACTACACAGTATTTCTTCAAGATTTTAACTCTTGGTACTGGAGCTGGAAGCGAGTCATGGAAATATATTGATATTCCAAAGATGGGTTTCTGTATAGGAGGAGGTTCTAGATATAAACCAGTGTCTGTGAATGGGTCTTTGAATTTGTTGTGTAGGTCTGGCAGGAAAGTGCTTCGTATTGATGTTAGTAAAGAATCATATCATACAATAGAATACCCAGAGGGAGCTTCAAAAACTTCTAAACTACTAGAGATTGAGGGGTCGCTGTGTATCCTTGATTACACGAATAATTCTAATCTACTTGACATGGATCAATATCGCAATCACCTTGATATCGAGTCTATGGGGAAGTTCACACTTTGGTTTTTGACGGAGGTTGGGAAAACAAAGAAATGGTTAAAGAAGTATGATATTGATATGTTCCATAACCCTTGTGTGGCAGGACCCTTTAAGTCTGCTTCTGTTTTCGTAGCAGGTATTTTAAATCCTACACTTAAGATCATCTTTTGTGTTTCTACCAGCGAATATGAGAACCACCGCGATGCTGAAGACCGGTACTACAGTTATGACGTTGAGTTGAAAAGTCTGGAATCTATCTTCAGGCCAGACCCATCAAATTATCGTCAATGGCATTTTAACCGTCTTATCCACATTTAATCAACCTTTGCAGCTGGTATGTATTGATTAGGAAATTTTATTGCTAGGTTTCTGGCTAGTTTAGCAAGTTGTTATGCATACAACAACGCTAGTTTTTCTTTGTAGTTTTTTTTTCCATATTTGATTGACAAGAATTTCCATATTGACTCACAGTAGCTTAGAATAGTAATTTCCATCCTTTTCGGTTCTGTTTCCCTTTTGACTTGCTAGTTTAGCAAGTTACCCATGCTTTTACTGTTCCATGTAGCTATAATTAAAAGCAAAAGAGCAGGGTTCTTTTCAAACAGTTATGATATGAACATGTTGATGGCAGCTATTCTTCCTCATATTGATCCTTTCTGCACTATATGCATGAATGGTATGGTAACGAATCTCTAACGTATCTATATATGCAGGGCAATTTTTTAAACAAGTTTGGGCCGCTATGTACATTGATTTAAACTGTGTTTGGTAACCAATTACTAGATTCAGATTTTCATTGCTTGGTTGTCTCTTTTTGTATCTCTCCTTCATTTAGTTTAAGTTATAGTTGAATGGAGTCGAGCATTTTAGGTTTATTTCAAAATTTAAAGGCAGGAAGGACACTTTATGAATGTCGTATGAGACTATTTCTGTGTGTTTTCCACAGTATTGCCTACTGCCACTGCTTCAAAAATGTTAGTGTAATTTTTCTAGTCATAGGTACTTTTGCCAAAACTGTTACTGTTAACATACATCTGAAGATTCACATCAGTTGTACAGCTGGAGTTATCTTTGTAATATGGCGATTTTGATTAACTGACATCACCTGACTTATCTACATTAGTATTCACATGTAAATTGTTGTCCCTGTAGTTGCGTTTGTTTGATGGAAGTTGTTGAGCAAGCTTATTCAAATATAGATGATGCATAAGTACAGATAAAATAAAGTTTGTAAGCAGTGTATAGATCTGTTATACTAGAATGGAGTGGAGAAGCCATTAGACTCAGGAGCCATGTTGGACTGAAGAATTAAAACATTAGTTCTCTTGGATCAATCAGGTGTTCACTGTTCTACTTTCACGAGGTTGCAGGAACGACACAATTACTTTGAAACAATTATCTTAGAAGCCTATTTGCATCTTTATCAACAGCTGCAGGTGCCAATAGAGAATTTTTAGAAGTGTTCTGTGTCATCTTAAAATGTGAATTTGAATAGAGTTGGAAATAACTGTTTGTTCTCAAATCGGGGATGTAGCTCAGATGGTAGAGCGCTCGCTTAGCATGAGAGAGGTATGGGGATCGATGCCCCACTTCTCCATTTTTTTTTCCATAAACAAATGGGCCTAGTTGTTGGGCTGGCGGCCGCTGGCCAGTATTTTATTTTGATGGGAATGCCAATCTTTGCGTTGTATGACGCTCCTCTGCCAAAGCATCCAACTTCGGAGCCAAAATCCCATCGTGCAGCAGCATTCAGAGTAGGAGCTGATAATTTTGCAACGGTTACCGAATGCATGCTGCGAGTTCTTTTTTTTTATGTGTCACTTGGAGTAGGAGCTGAGCAAATTATCAACATGCATTCAGAATTTGACAGAATCAGTTCACTGAATTATACTCATCAAATTACATGTATAATTGGCTAATTAGATATACATGTTTTTTTTTTTTTGGGTTGTCACTTTAAAATCACCAAATTAAACAAGACACGTGAAAAGTAACACAACCAAATCAATGAGTTTAGTGTACATAACACCAAAAACATGCGTGCCATCACAAATTGATTCCTCCACGCTTTCTCCCTTGTTGAGTATCTTGTTAAAGGATTTCAGAAATAGGAGAGGATTTCTTAAATAGGTTTCTTTCTGGTTCCACCAGCATATACAAAATCAAATTTTAATAAATACAGTATAATATATGTGTACACTCTAGTTGGACTTTAACCGACTCTTTTTCTTCCTTAAAACATTAAAAATATAGACCTTATAAAAGAGTAGTATTCATCAAGTGATCTTGCATGCAGCTAGAGAGAGTTGTGTTTTGTAAGTTGTTAGTGAAAAAGGTAAAAGGATGTCGGTTTTTGAAGCTGAAAAACATGAGGAGGTTGTTAAAGGGCGGCTAGCTTATAACTTTACAGTTAAGTCTCACTCAAATCTCTCGGCCAACCTTGAACCTTCCTTGATGAAGCATCTATGTTCATTCCTATGCTACTTGTTCTTTTTTCTTTCCGCCGGATCTCTTTTGATCATACATATTTGTGGAGGCGAGCAGCAACTTTAGAGGCTTTGATATAAGTTTGCTTAACTAATTAAGACACTTTTTGCTCCACGAAAACCAAGTTTACATGGAGAAATTGTGTATCTGTGAGGTTGGCACCTTTTGAAGCCACACTTTGTTGTGAACTACCTTACCCAACTAAATGACTGAAGATTTGTAAAACATGTAAAGATATGGTCGTATTGTCTCTTAGATTCAATAAAAGTTCCCATTTGTTTCCCTTGTTTTATCACCACACAGATGTAATGCCTAGTTTAGCTCTAGCTAGTGCTGGAATTGTATCTCCTAGCTAGAATGCTTTATTTTATGTAGGGTTTTGAAAACATATATACGCGCATGATACTGGTCTTTCAACTTACTCGATTCATCACAAACTTTTCTTGAGAATTTTTACTTTCCGTAATCAGAATTAAGCATGTTGTGGTCGTATACGACACAAGCTATGGTTAAGCTTTCCCTATCTCGGGTCCAGTGACTGTATCTATATGGCTTTCTCTCTACGTGAAAGCTATCCTATGATGTAACGTCTGCTAACGAGAAGGAACTTGAAGGCACAAATGATACACATGGCATTCCACGTATAATCATAGTTTCAAACTTGTGTACTCCACGTAATTAATAAACTAAAATTCAATCTTTGTTAAGCTCAAGTTTCACAGGGCTAGAAGTATTGGCCGAACCAGAATTGAATGTAGAAAAAGCCAAAAGAAGATCGCACTTATACACGACTCCACGCCTGACCGGATAAATGACATGCCCGCTGTTGATATGGTTAATTTGCATTCACATAATTTTACATAGCCGAATTTTCAAAGAACTTGCATAAACTTGTAGACAACCGAAACTGATAGTTGTGTGTTACATACTTTATTTTCGAGTCATGAGAAAAGCACGAGGAGTGAGTATTACAAAAGGTTTGCATAGCCACTAGCTAGCCAGCTAAAGTGGAAATGGAGAATGATATGGTTAAAACACACTTGAACCTGAAAAACCTACCCTATGCATGATGTATGTGGGTGACCCCCCTTGAGGGCATTCAAAGTCATTTTCCACAAGACAACAAAATTTCTGCATAGATTCCTTCATTTACACTACCTCGTCAGAAAACATTCCCTTTCGTTCTCCTAATTTTAGTATATATCATTCTATCTTTTAGAGAAAGAGTGAGAGCAGTTCTAAAACAGGAAGCGTGAATTACATACCTCATAAACTAACTTTTTTTCAGGTTTAAAAGGCTATCTATATATATCTAGAGATTGAGAGATATAGACAACAACATAACAAACCCCAGTTGAAGAAGAAAGAAAATCTATATCAGCTTGATGAGTTCATGAAAATAACAATCAAATAACCAAAACAAAAATCCTTCCTTCTCAAACACCAACAACAGCTTAAGATGTGGGCGAAATACAAATCTTTCAAGATCAACAAAGGTATGTGTCAACTTCTATGTCATATCAAAGTACTTATGTTTTTGATTGTGTCATATAATTAGTACTTATTCAAGATCATTTTCTAATTTTTATTTATTTATCAAGCGTATTGCCAATAACTTGATTGTGCAACAAGCGAACATTTCATGACGATTCCTTAATTGGTTTACCAATATTGTGCATGCACGTATGAACGAATATGGGGCATATAGCAAGCTACAACATAAATGTTGATCAATTCTGTTTGTTGCATCATGTACGCTAGCTCTAGCTATTTTCATATATTAACTCGCGGATTAGGGCATATATGCAGTCTTTAATATATGCATGAAATAACGATACGCTCATATATATTTCTTTGTTTTCAAGATTCAAATAGTATTGTCAACTTTACGAAATACATGAAAAGATTGATCAACTTTTGATGAATCTATTGTTTTCAGTTACGGAGGGTGTAATTCAAGAAGGAAAGATGAATGTAAATGATGAATACCAAAGTGCACTCAAAACAAAATCCTATGCAGATTTTTTCACCAAAGCTCAATCATTCCTAAACAAGAGACAACATTCTTCTCCCACAGCTTACTGTTGTTGTACCATGTCCAACGTCCTCTTAGAACCTGGTCAAGAAGCGGTAGCTACCGTCCTTGATGCAGCCATCTTGTCCAAGAACTCAAATCTCAAAAGCCTGATTCATAACTACTTTGAAATTAGTGCTGAAGCTTCAAATATTTGTAGCCATCTCTTAACAAGCATCCAACAGATTCAATTCAATTACCAATTTATTCAAAGAGTGCTCGATTTAGTGCTAGCGGGAGGTGACATCTCGAGTACTACTTCTACTGAAGAGTGGCATAGTTTTGTGATGTCTGAGCTGAATTCATTTAACCTTCTCAAGAACCCGTTTTCGAACCCAAATAGATACGATTTCAAGCTAGTTCTTGAACGGTATTCGTCAGTGTTGCATCATTTGAAATCCAGAAGAAAGAAGATTGTTCGAAAGATTAAACTGATCAAATATTTCAAAAAGGGAACCGAAGTTTGCATAACAGCCACTTGTGGAGTCCTTGCAGTTGCAACAATTGCTCTTGCGGCACATACTATATTTGGGTTGCTTATGGGGCCAGCACTTCTAAGCTTACCGTTAAAGAGCTTTTTGAAGAATAGGAAGAAAATTTTCATGAGTTATCAATTTTTGCAAAGTGGGTTTTTAAGGAAGTTGGGAACGCAACTTGATGTAGCAGCAAAAGGAGCTTATATTTTGAATCGAGACTTTGATACAATGAGTCGACTAGTAGGTCGTCTTCACGACGAGATTGAACATAGTAAGGCTATAGTAAAGTTCTGTTTAGAAAGGAAAGATAACAGATTTCCATTGCAAGAAGTGGTGAAGGAACTTAAGAAAAGTAATATGGGATTCAAGAAACAAGTTGAAGAACTTGAAGAACATGTTTATCTATGTCTTGTTACCATTAATAAGGCTAGATCTTTGGTGATGGAAGAAATGGCTTCCACGAGGAAGATATATTGAGTTACCATCATCAAGAATTTTAGGTGGGAAAGATATAGAGTTAATCAAGAAATGTGTAAATATGTAGTTTGACATGCATCATCCATTCTTTAATTTTCCTTTATGTATTTGTATAAATGTGAGATTGTATAATATAGATATAAGCAAGGGTTTTAATGCGTGAAGCGAAGCTTAACTCGTTCTTCATTTTTAAGAATTGAATCGTATGTTGAATTGTGAAGTGAAACTCATGGATGATTTTTGAATCGTATATTCGCCGATAAGTAATATTGAATTAGGTTCTGTAGAGCGTAAAACGTCCCCAACAGACTTATCAACTAAGACAGCCACAATTCCAACATGTCTTCGCGAGAGAGAGCTGATTGTAATGCCATGATTCTTAGTATACATCCCCACGATATACTGCTGATCATGTAGGCTCTGTAGATGCGTAAAAACGTCCCCGAAGGACTTATGACCCAGAGCAGAGACATAAATCTCTCCTGTAAGCACGACTTACCCTATTTGAGATCAAAGACTGATTCATAGTACATCATCGCGATAGACACTGTTCATGTCTACTCTAGGCTCTGACTCGACTTAGTGAGGCTTCTGAACAATTCATAGGACATCCTCGCGAGATACACGGGTTATTCTTCCTATAGGCACTTTCGACAGACTCCTAGAACATCCTTTCGAGATACACTGGTCATGTAGGCCCCATTATACGGTCAAAATTGACTCATAGCACATCTCTGCAAGATACGTTGTTCAAAGACAAGTGAGCCAAAGTCTCACGGACGCCCTTCTTCTCCTGAACATGTCCAGCTGACTACGGGGAGACTTAGTCACGTCGGGCGAGTCTCGAACAGAGACTATGCCATGTCAACCCAACTTCGACATCCCCAATTTATTGTCCGGCCAAATCTCAGAAAGCCCTAGTCCCGTCGGCCAAATCTCAGACGGCCTCAGTCCCATTAGTCAAATCTCAGACAGCTTCAGATGGCCTTATCCGAGATGAGCTAGCTCGTCTAAAGAGTCTTATACATGCACAAGCCTTAATAGGGCTCAAACCTATTTCTTAGCGTCTCAAAACACACCCACGGCTTGTAAATTGGACATGAACTGTATAATTCTATCTAAAAACGTGGATAATCTCCCTTGATCTCCACATGATCAACAAAGGGATCCACAAGCAATAATACGGTTTCCATTTGACTGGCCATGGAGAGAGGAATCCCAGGCTCAGCTCATCTCATACTGTACACGCGATTTTTGAAGCATTCAATACATTTTCACTTGACTCATCCTAGTCATTCTCACAAATCGAATAACATCTCTCAATCTTGGCCAACTCGGCTAAAGAGAATATTTTTCTCTCTAAACACACCATCACAAAGGTTGACTCAGCTTCACACAAATGGGGGATATCAATCAGGGTTTTGGTTTGGCGATCTACTGCACATGTGAGAAATACATGGGTTGTTTCTCACTGAGGAAGAGAGTAAAGGCGGTGTAATAATGAGATAATATGGTGGAGAAGTACTCCTCACAGTAAGCAATTCACATCTTCACTGACCTGAGATAATAGAATTCAGCTATAAATAGGTCCTCTATCTCTCCAAGTTATCTCTCATAAACTCTTAGAGCAATTCTTCTACAAACCCTAGAATTTCTTATATATTTCTTCATTTGCTTTCCTCCCTAAGACCATCCCTAGCCTCTCCTATGACTGAATAAATCTTTGAATGGCCATTGTTCGTGGTTTCGATGAAGACTGTTCGTGATCAACCTCTCGTAACTCACTTTCTGAAATCTTAGAATCCCACTTTAGCTTCTCATCAATTTTAGGCAACTACATTTTGGCGACCAGAGTAGGAGGTTGTCTACTTAGTTGCAAGATCGATCAGGTTATAATCATGGTCACCGTCAAAACGGAATGCTTTATCAACTCTAATGGTAAATGATCCATGGAAACTAGATACGAGCAAGACAAGGATAAACGAGGCCCTCATCATCGGTTTCCTGAACACCCCCATAATACTGAGGAAAACGATATCCAAAAAGTGCATACCCAATTGCAGGATGGTACAACAACATCCACAATAGATACCCTCGAGAAGGCGAACTTTGGAACTGGAAATCTCTGAGGCCTATACCTATCAGTGTCCTCTGTCACTAGAAGAATGTTCACACTTGGTAGCTTTACTCAAAGAATACCAAGATATTTTTCTTGACTTACGAAAAGACAACAGGGCTAGATGACAAATTAGTAACGTATCATATTTATATAATTAATGGACCTAAGCCGGTAAAGCAGAAATGAGACACTTCGACATGAAGTAGAATTTTTTTGAAGTACTAAAGCTTCTCACAGCCGGATTTATTAAACTCATCCAACATCCTACCTGGCTGGTGAATGTTGTACCAAATAAAAAAGAAAAATGCGAAATCAAATGTTGCATAGATTTCGACATATAAATAAGTGCTACTCGAAAGATGATTTTCCATTACCAAACATTGACATGCTGGTAGATTCCACTAGCAACCATGCCATGTTCTCCTTTATTGATGACCACAGCGGATACAATCAAATAAAAAATGTTCGAAGGAGATGCCGATAAAACTGCATTCTGCATTCCCATCGGGAATTTTTATTACACCGTCATGCCTTTTGGGCTTAAGAACGTAGGAGCCACTTACCAACGATCAATAACGACAATCTTTCACGATATTATGCATAAAGAAATTGAAGATTATGTTGATGATGTGGTTGTCAAATCAAAGGTGTAGAAGAACAATCTTTGGATGAACCCCTTAAAATGCGCTTTCGGGATCTCCTCCAGGAAAGTTTTTAGGTTCCATGTGATGGAGGAAGGGATTAAAGTGGATCCCAATAAGGCTCAGGAAATATCCACTATGACCCCGCCACAAACGATGAGAGAATTTAAAATTTTCGTTGGAAAAGTTTCATATATTCGACAGTTCATTCCAGGCTTGGCCCAGTTCGTAGATGCCTTTATTTCTTTGCTTAAAAAGGGTGCTCAATTTAGATGGACCTCTTCCCAACAGACGCCTTGAATGAGATACTGATAATTGCTACTTTCACCCAATGTCATGAAATCTCCGCTACAGGGATGACCATTACTGTTAGAGTACTGCTCGGTCGAACTCGCAAGCGTTGTTATCTAAAGCTTGTTGTTAAGTTTAGTTGTCAAAACTATAAGTCTTGATTTCTAGTATACTTATAGCTAAGTCTCGGATTAAGATAGAAAGTGTAATTGAGCATTAGATTTCACGGCGTTCATCGATTGAAGATGAATAACTACTAAGGGGAGATTGTGGAACTTCATCAACAAAAGGTATGTGGAGACTTGAACTCATCTATCACTCAAAAGTCTATCTACTTTATCTCCTATTTGAGACTAAAGTCATATATCTATATAGACTTCAATTATACACATTTTATATTTCGAGCTAAGTTTAACTCGCTTACATATTTCTCAAAATATGCGTTCGTAAACTTTCGTTTAACCAAGTTCTTATATTCTTGACGAAAGTCAAAAGATGATCATGTGAAAATTGCCTAGTACATCTTACATGATGTAGACTCGGAATATTTCGTATTGATCATTCAATCACTTGATAATTACTTTGAAGCTAATAGTTTATGTGAGACATTATTTCCGTATTCGAGAATGTTTCAATGGTTGAACCGAGAGTTTAGAACAATTGGATTTAAGAACAGTATGCGTACTTGCATATGTAATCCAAGTCCGGGAACCATGGTATGCATACCCGTATGCGTCTTTATTTGGTATAGTCAATGTCCGGAACCAAGTAAGCATATTGTACACAACGGCGTGAGGTTCAAGTTCGAGACTTTAATCGAGTTTTGTGGTATGCGCATTTCATTTCGCGTAATTCGCGAACCCAAACTTAGTCCGGCCATTTAGGTATGCGTAGCCGTTTGCATACTTGAGTGTTGTTATGTTCTAAAATCGGCTTGTTCATGAACTAATACATTTATATAATAAGGAATGCAATCTTTTGCAAACCGTGGCTATAATTTTCATGACTTTATTCGAGTGAATCAAAATCGATTTGCTTCAATTGTGTCTTGTATACTTCTATGAGAATATAAAAAATTGAAAAACTCTAGAATTAGTTTCATTTGAGTCATTTGAACTAGTTATGGTTAAGATGAATAAGGTTGATATGAAATTGATCATATGGCTAACTTCGTTTAACTATTGTTGAGCCAACAAGGTGTACATGTTTAGGTACGGTTACTCATATATAAATGAAGTCACTTTTCATTTGTGTGTAACAAGCTAAGTTCGATCTAACGGTTGGAAGATATTATCTTGATTCTAATCAGGTTATCATCTAACGGTGAATATTGAATGCTTTGTTACCAAGGTAACATTGATTGCAAACCCTGATTTGAAGACTATATAAATGAGAACTCTACCAACTGGGAAACCTAATCCCCACACCTCCTGTGTGATACTAGTTGCGACTAGAGTCGATTCTCCTTAAACCTTAGGTTATTCACGAAACCTTGTAGATTAATGACTTGAAGACTTCAATGGGATTGTAAAGACAGACCCAACTATTTTCTATGTAGTTGTGTGTTCTGATCTTGATGTTTTCTATCGTGATTGAGTACTATCTTATTTAAGATTTGCTCGAGATTTATTCTCTGATTGGCAAGATAAAAATTAGTCACAAACATCTTCGACTCATCGTTTGTGATTCAACAATATCTTGTTTTGCTTCCATACAATTAAAATTATTGTGAGGGTGATTGATATTACTAGGCAAGCTTGAGAATATAAGTCTAGTATATCAATTAGTTCATGTTCACCTTGATTTATCAAAAGACGGAACAAAACTCATAGGTCATTTATCTATGGGAGATTGATTTATCTATTCAATAGACTTTTCTGTGTAGACAGATTGGCTTATCAAGTTTTCGACCTTGGGTCATAGGAACTCTTAGTTTTGGGTGAGATCAGCTAAGGGAATCAAGTACATAGAGTCCTACCGGATTCAAAGACGTAAGAAGCGTAATTGTACCTTGATCAGTGTGAGATTGGTTATGACTCATCTACATTCCAAATCCGGTTAACTTGGAGTAGGCTAGTGTCTGTAGCGGCTTAATACGAGGTGGTTTTCAAATTGGGACTAGGTCCCGAGGTTTTCTACATTAATTTGCGGTTTCCTTATTAACAAAATTCCTGGTGTCTATGTTATTTCTTTTCCACATTATATTTGTTTATATAATTGAAATATCACAGGTTGTGCATAGTTCAATCAATTAGATAATACAACCGTTGGTTGTTGATATAAATTAATTGACACTTGAACATTGGTCTTTGGTACCGTTCAAGTTGTTTTTCATAATAATTAGGCTCGTGGATTTACATCTGTTTGATTTGCTGATTACATTGAGAAACAAAGATATAACTCTTGAATATATTTTCATTAATTTAGTATGACTGTCTAGTTGATTCTCTTGGAATTATATAGGAGTTTGTCCATATAGATTGCTAAGAGAAATATTGGGTGTGGTTGTTAGACCCCCGCTTTTTTAATTACTCACATACATGGCTTCAAGCGATAGAGCAATCAATGCCTTGCTCACTCAAAAGGATGATGGTGGGACGGGACACCTAGTTTACTATATCGTATACATTAAAAAAGAAGCATAATTGAGATATTCAAAGGTAGAAAAGGCGTGTCTCTCCCTTGTATTCGCTGTCTAAAAGCTTAGATACTATTTGTTAGCGAATAAAGTCACACTTATTACAAAAGCGGACCGATAAGATTTTTATTGGCGAAACATGTACTCTCTGGAAGACGGCTCGATGGCTATTACAGATGTCCTAATTCGACATAGCTTGCGTTAATCTAAAACCAATAAAAGGGAAAGCCATAGATGATCTCCTAGCGGCCTTTCCAGGAAAAGATACTACCTTATTACATGAATACGTACCCGGAGAATTCACAAAGATCTCTTTAGTGAAGCATAATGTATGGCTTATCCATCCCTAGCACTGGCACAGGGGGAGATGGTATCGTTTTGGTATCCCCGACTGGAGAGATGTTTTCTTACTCATTCAAGCTCGATTTTAAATGTACCGATATATAACTCAGTTGAATATGAAGCGTTTATGGTAGGATTGTTATTATCCAAACAAGCTGGAGATTCACGTCTCGAAGTTAGAGGTAATTCTAAATTATTAATAAATCAAATGAATGAGCTTTACTCGTTAAAAGTGATTACGTTGGAGCCATATAGAGCCGAAGCACAAAAACTCATGTCACACTTTTCTGAAACAGATATGATTCACGTGGGACAAATGCTGGTAATAGTCATACACATCGACTTCCTTGCTTCCATAGCGTCAAAGCTCGGGTTTGAAAGGGCTGAAAATACGTTGATTTCCCGAGAGACGTACTCTTTTTTCAATGTGGATAGAACAGGTTACTGATGAGCATAACGAGTGGACATCCCTAATAATCAAGGAACATAACAACCAAACACCAGAGAGAAAAAATCATCTCAAAGAACTGAAGAATTTCTTCTTACATCATGACATATTATCATAGAAATACTGACTTGTCATTAACGAGATGTATCAGAGAAACAGAGGCACAACAACGATTAGAGATGGTTCACAAGGAAATATGCTGTCAGATATCAAATATTACCCTATATAGAAGGCTTCAACATCTGGGGTACTACTTCCCTACCATGAAAGCTCAAGCTCGGGCACTGTAGGGAGCATGTCCCCGATTGTCGTGCATCTCCTCATCAATAGAAATCTTTTGTTATCAACATAAGAGGGATTGGAGAAACCATTTATCCTCTACCTATGAGGCAATGTTGTACCTTCAGAAAAATGGGCAGGCACCAAGCTTTCCATGGGATCCAAGAGATTTCTTTATCACAATGGGACTTCATATCTGAAAAGTTTCAAAGGAGATTTATTTTTTCTTTTTTTAAGGAAGTCCACGAGAAGGAGCATCATGGAAAGAGAATACCATTTTTTCAGGTACACGAAAAATATTATTGTCCCACAATGGAAGATGATGCCGCATCTTTTGTTCGAAAATATCACAAGTGCCAGACTCATCCGGATCTGATCCATGCACCATGCGTTTTCCTATATTCCATCAATAGTCCTTGGACATTGTACAGTTGGGGACTTGATTTGATTAGTAAACCAGCTTCTCCACAACAGCATGAATACAAATTAACAGAGTACTAAATAGGTAGAGGCGATCCTCTTAAAAGTACAAAATGGGTTACAATCGCAGAGTTCATCAAGGAACACATAATATGTAGGTTTGATGTTCCTAAGTATATCATATCAGATAATGGAACCCGTTTTCTATTCAGAAGGTTTATGATATTCTTCAGGATGTGTTATACATCTTTTTCACTCCCTACTATCCCCACTAAACATATTGGCACAAAGTACTAACAAGACATTGGTTCGTATCCGTAGTCGAACCGTGCATGAAAACCTTAGGTCTTGGCATGAGAAAATATCGATGACATTATTGACCTAGTTTATGGAACATATGATATTCTACTCGTGGAAATCAAAATTCAGTCAGCTCTCAATTTCTATGGCGAATGGAGTTCAGCGGGACGTCATACGAGGCATCTCTCTCTCGAATAGCATATCTGGCACAGTGGATGCCAGGCGTGCTAATTAGGCAGAAGAACATCTTGCTATTTATAAGAAACAACTTTCGCGCGCATATAATAAAGTTGTAAGGCCAAGAGTTTTCCAAGTTGGGGACTTAGTCTTTGATAAGTGCATATTGCACATATATTTTTGTGTTAATTCCATGCTAGTATTTGTTGGTTTTCTTGCAGATTATTGTGTGTTACGCTTGTTTTCTCTTATTTGTGTGCTATTAGGTGAACAATCCAAAAAGAAGTGAATTTGAGCTTAGTTGTGCAATGAAAGAAGCTAGCTAAGAGTGAAGAAGGGATAAAGACCAAATGTAACTCGTTCAAATACAAGATTTCTACTTTTCATTGTGTAGAGGACGAGAAGGCAAAAGGCAATGGCTAAGAACTAGTCATTCTAATTCGATGAAGAAGTTATGGGCAAAACAAAAAAAAGGCAAAATCGTCATTTAACAAGGGAAGTACTATTGGAACCCTAACCAAGGTTATGGCGCAGTCAAGTTCAAAGGGATTGCTAAAGGCAGTCCAGTCTTTTTGCTTTGAGGGGCTATCAAAATTCAAACACTCGTTAAAGGCACTGGTTTTACTTCAGTGGCACCATCATCTTCTCCATCGTAAGTTTGTTACGTAGTCTTAATGGAGTCTGAGTTGTGGTCATGATGGTGATTGATGGAGTCGTTGTGCAAGGAACCTGAATGTGGTTGCTACTAATGCTCTAGGTTAGACAAAACGGGGAAATGATCGATGTTGTTGTGAAACGGCTTGAGTTCGGTTTGTCGCCATTAACGACCATTGTTGCCCTATGCTCGGTCATGGAGTGTTGTTGTTCGAGTAGTGAGAGATGCTGCGTTAGAGATCACAGTGATAATCGGTGATGATCGACGAATATATCAAGAAAGGAACTGATGTTGTTGGTCTCATGGATGTGAGTGATGGCGTACCTGAGAAAATAATGAAGATTGAGATGTTGGTTCTCCTGAGAATGAAGGAGTGAAAACTTCTCGATGATGATGATGGTGATACTCGAGCCGCGAGTTGTTGATCTATAGTGCTCAAAGCATGGCATGCACGGATGGAGATGGTACTGACGAGCTTGGCAGGATCGTAGTGTGGTGAAGTTTTACTGTTTGGAGTTGGCCGGAAGAAGAATGACGACGGTGACGAGTCAGCATGCATGGCGATTGAAGAACATGGACGAGAAGGATCTCGAATTGAAGCTCGGTGATGACGTCATGTGGAGTTTGCGTAGACGACAATGGTGATGGTGAAGGTGAACTGCCAGGATGACTCGATGGAGTCTGCTGCTGAAGAGTTCGAGTGATGACGAGAGATGACGCTCATCTTGCATCTGTGATCGTGAAGAGTCGGCCATGAATATAGAGTGCAATACAAAGAAAAATGGGCCGCAGAAAGAAAAGAAAGTTGTTTGGAATGGAATGAAAAGAAAAGAAAGTGAAAGGGGCTTTAAAGCAAAGCAAAGCATCCATCAAATAAAATATCATCAAGTGTACGCTGTGTTGGGTATTTTCTCCCTATAAATAGGGAGCTTCGACAGACACACCAAAAACATCCCACACCTCTCAATCCCACACCTCTCCATCTCACACAACTCTTCTGCATACTATTTTTTTAATTCTTCTTTCGTCTGTTGCGAGAAACAGTTAAAGCTCCTGGCTTTCACTCTAGGCTTCCATTTTTAGTTTCATGTTAAATTCCTTCTTCTTTATTTATTTGTTAGTACTTTTAATTATGAGTAGCTAAATTTCTATCTAGGATTAAAGAGGAAATCCTACTATGTGTTCTAAAATGTATTGACTATTTTCTATAATAATTCTCTTGGTCCTTATTCTTGATTCGTAACGATAATGATTTTCTTCATGTGTCCTATGATGCTTGATAATTGATTTATATATCCTATGTTAGAGACTAGCATTTTATAGTGAAGAAGATTGTTAATTCTTTGAGAAAAATAATTGCTTGAAAAGATTTATTTTCCGAGACGTATCATTTGTCCTAAATCGTCTTGAGTAATTTTGGGAGAGTGTTATAGGGAATAGTTACAATCATTTGGTATGTGTAGTAGTGATGGGATCTTGACATCCTAGTCTCCTTTAATTGAACACAAAAATCATTTTTAGCATTTCCATTATTTTATAAGTTTTATAAAAATCACCATCTTTTTGTCTAAAAACCGAATCTTTAAAAAGTCCGAGATCCGAACTCCTATACTTACAACTTGTAAAACTGCATCAGTCTTGAAGATAGCAAAACACATTCAACAAAATCAGTCAATCAAATTTCCCCTAATTGGGGAGGGTTGTTTGTTATCTCATAAGATTATATGAGATAACGTATGATCTTCGAGCGATAGAGAAATCAGTGCCTTGCTCACTCAAAAGGATGATGGTGATGGGACACCTAGTTTACTATATCACTCATACGTTGAAAGAAGCATAATTGAGATATCCAAAGGTAGAAAAGGGGCGTGTTGATCCTTGTATTCGCTGTCTAAAAGCTTAGACACAATTTGTTAGCTTAACAAAGTCACACTTATTACAAAACGGACCCATAATATTTTTATTGGCGAAACATGTACTCTCCGGAAGAACGGCTCACGACTATTACAATTGTCCTAATTCGACATAGCTTGCGTTAATATAAAACCAATGAAAGGGCAAGCCATAAATGATCTTCTAGCGGCCTTTCAAGGAAAAGATACTACCTTATTACATGAATATGTACCCAAGAATTTACAAAGATCTCTTTAGTGAAGGATAATGTATGGCTTATCCACCCCTAGAACTCGCACAGGGGGAGATGGTATCGTTTGGTATCCCTTGTCGGAGGTATCCCCGATCGAGAGATATTTTCTTACTTATTCAAGCTCGATTTTAAATGTACCGATATATAACTCACTGAATTTGAAGCGTTTTATGGTAGGATTGTCATTATCCAAACAAGCTAGAGATTCACGTCTCAAGTTAGAGGTAATTCTAAATTATTGATAAATCAAATGAATGAGCTTTACTCGTTAAAATTGATTACGTTGGCTCCATATAGATCTGACACAAAAACTCATGTCACACTTTTCTGAAACAGTTATGATTCATGTGGGACGAACTGGTAATAGTCATACATATCGACTTCCTTGCTTCCCTAGTGTCAAAGCTCAAGTTTGAAAGGGCTGAAAATACGTTTAGTTTCCAGAGGCGTACTCTTTTTTCAATGTGGATAGAACAAGTTACTGATGAGCATAACGAGTGGAGATCCCTGATAATCAAGGAACATAACAACCCAACACCCGAGAGAAAGAATCATCTCAAAGAACTGAAGAATTTCTTTTTGCATCACGACATATTGTATCGCAGAAATACTGACTTGTCATTAACGAGATGCATCAGAGAAACAGAGGCACAACAACAATTAGAGATGGTTCACAAGGAAATATCACTACGGGAAAAACAGTGATCAACTACTCCCGAAAAGAGTTGTCATATGTCTACGACGACGTTTATCGATAGGTTGCACAAGGGGGGGGGTTGTGAAAATCCTCAAATCTTTACAACCCTTCAGTTATAGTCGTAAAAATAGTTGTCGATTAGTTTTGTACAATGCTTGTTTCAGTTGTGAATGTCTTTCCAAATTTCCTCTTAATGCCTAATACGACTCATATGGGTTGTGAAAATAACTTCTACACTACACTTGTTGTTGTTGTAGATAATTTGTTGACAACTATGGTCATAGTTGTATGTCGTTTCTTTGACAACTAGTGTATGAGTTGTATGTCAAGTATTTCACAAACAGAGGCAAGAGTTGCAATTTATTTTGTTGACAACTCATATCTGAGTTGTATATCTCAAATATTTGACAATAATAGGAAGAGTTGCAAGTTATTTTCTTTGACAACTTATGTATGAGTAGTATCTCAAATATTTGACAACAACCGGAAGAGTTGAAAGTTATTTTATTGACCACTTATGTATGAGTAGGCGTAAGGTGTTTGACAAGTATTGCTAGAGTTGTATGTCAAATATTTGACAACCAAGCTCTGTGAGCAGTAAACATGTATTACGATCCACTTACAAGCTTTTATAGCAGTTGTGGTTGTGTGTCATTTGTGAAAAAAATGAAATTGGCTATAGCATTTAAATATACCAAAGATTATTCAACCAAATGTACCAAATATTCACTAAAATTACCAAAGATTCATTAAAACACTTAAATCAGCTTTTAGATCATTGAAAAGTAACCCATAAATATCCAGACACAATTAAAGCAGCCCATAAAATATCCAGTGACCACAAAAATGAAAGCAACCCAAAAAAAATAATCCTGAAACACTCCCAAAAAGATTAAAAACTAAGATGGGTAGGAGAGCTAGTCACACTATCAAATCCTTGGCCCATGCGATGAAGTTTCCTATAGCATCATGGATATACACTTCAACTCATTGGTTTTCCCGTAGAGAATAGCATCATCCACCCGAGAAGTTTTCAGATACCTTGTAAGCTCCAAAACCTATAGGCATTCCGTGGATTAACTTCTTTGGATCTGCTTTCAATAATAATCCATCATCCACAATCTCGCCCTCATCGACTAATCAGTAATCGCAAGCTCTATTCTTCTCCTCATTCTACTGGATGTTGTACCTATTTGTTTTGCTCAACGCCCAGTGATGCCATTTTCGACAATGCTAGTGCTAGCATTGTTGTTACTGGGTATTTCAGACTACAGAAAACATAACACGCTTACAAGAGAAATTAACATTAAGCACAGAAAAAATAAGCCATAATGCAAAGAAAGAAAAAAGTAGGCTTACATTTGACTTCCTTTGGTAACAGTTGATCCATCTTGGCAAATGAGACACATCTAAGCTCCTTTCCTATATAAAGATCAAACCAGTAGAGATAAAGGGGCAAGTTTTAATTCAAAACTTAGAAAATAATACTACATAAATAATAAAGAAGTTTACCTCTAACATCGCTTATAGTCTCCCATTCAATTCATTCACACTTTCCCCCACACTGCTAATGATCTTCTTATAATGTGCCTTGACAACCATATTTGTCTTTGTAGCTCCAAACCCTATTCCTTTGAGTCGACCAGGTTTGTCCCTCACCAAGAGCTTTGACAAAGATCATTCATCACAAATGACCCACACAACATCAACACAAGATCATCTTCTTCTGCAAATTTCTGCAATTTTCTCCGTATTAATTAGTGTTAAACATAATTTGTCACATTTATGAATTGAATCATTCAAATACATAAACAAAGAAAGAATTAAGTCTCTTGGGTACTCACAAAGCCTCAACAACCTGGATTTGGTTCTTTTCCCCTTCCTTCCGCTTGGGACCTGTTTTCCACAATTCAACTCTTCATCAATCTCCCGCAATTCTTTCTCTCCTTTATACGTGCAAACAAAATGTAAATCCAGTTAAGAAAAATCCAAACCAGTTTTTAAACATTCATACTACCAAACACATAATGAACTTACCATTTTCGCCTCCAGACGTTAATAACCTTGCCTACTGATCATAAGTAAGGGTGGTATGCTTCATTGGATTTCCCAGATTTTTGGTCTTTTTGCCTGACAAATTAAGTAATGGAATGTCAGTTAAGTAACAAGACATAACAAAAAATCATTGTACAAGACTAACTAAAAAAAATTATATAATATAAAAACTTACTCCGAATTCCTCCTAGCAAACAGCTTTTTTACAAACTCTTCCCACTCATTGTCTGGGACATGTTTTGTGGTTTAAGTGTTTTTTTTACTTTCCTTCTCTTTTCTTCTTCTTCCAACACATCAAGGGCGAGTATCTTACCCGCTTTCCTAGACCTAGCCTCCTTAAGATAACAACCCATCTTCCCATAATAGTAATCTCCGTAAAAAATCATCAACAATGAACCTCATCCCCCGACTTAAGATTAATATTGAAGGATAAAAGAGCTTAATATTAATTAAAGAGTTTAAGGATAAAAGAGCTACCCGGGACAATCTTCCATACATTAGCTTTCGCTTTTTAGGGGCGACTTCCAATCCTTGAAAGTTAATGGAATGTTTACTCACTAAAACTCCCAACACACTTGCAAGTTGCATGGACGGGTTACCAATGGGCTGATCTTTGCCGTTAAAGCTAACAAAGGCCTTGGTTCCATGCTTTTTTGTTTTGTCCGTTATCCCTAGAAGCCATCGTGTTGGGCCACCAGAACACGCTTTCCTATCTCTTCTTGTACAACCTAAGTGTTATCACAGTTATCAACAAAATAGTTAGACAATGATTAAAAACTTTACAAAGTAAATCACGACAAGAGTCCTTACACACTCTCCTTTTTACTTTGTATTCCATTATCATTCTCTATCATTATCCATTTCCCTTGTCTTCAACTTCCTCTTGATGCTTAAACAACATTCTCCATTCATTTATATATCATCTTCATATTATTCATCTTCTTCAACCATATCGAGAAGGTATCATTGGATTCTGATTTGGACATTCTGGACATGGGCCTTTGATATTTACAATTTCCGCTTTCACTGCCCTTTCCTTCTCAATTTACTTCCTTTGAACATGAATTTGAGATGCTCCTCGATGTGGAATGGACTGTTCCGATTAATGCACTTTCCGGATTCATCTAAACCTTCCTTTTCCTAGGTGATGATCGTGTTGAAGCACCTTCTCAAAGAAGATGATCTCTGTTTCCTCTAACCTTTCTTAAACCTAGGGGGATGTTCGTTGGTGTCTTTCAATGTTACTTGGTGAATGACTTGGAGATTTTTGGATTGTACGCTTTGCTACAACTCTTCTTCTTGTTAGGAGTTGTTTCTTTGATTTACAGACTTTGAAGGATGCGAACCTGCTTTTTCAAAATGGTCCGCAACTTGAATAAGCACAAAGAAGTTTGGTAAATAAATTGAGTTATACAAATAAAATAATTAAACTAAATGAAGATAGTTTGGTAAACTATAAGAGATGTATTAGTACCTTATTCTTTGGTAATGAGACAGATCGACAGTTTTGGCTTCCTTGGTAATCTGCGATATAAACTAGAATAGGTCAAACAAAAGAAGATGGTAAATAAAATCATTACAGTAAACAAAGAATTATATGCGGACGATAAATCTTTACCTTCTTCTTGGGAGTTGGAATAGAATTTTTGGTCTTGGTTTCTTTGGTAACCCGCACCAAATTGTTCTTCACCATTCTAGAATCATACCAACATCAAGAAAATAATTAGAATAATTCAAACATCAGTTCATACATAATTTATCAGGCATAATTGGAACACCCACGCATAAGTTGGCAAACATCAATAAAATATTGGCATGATACCAAATTAGAAGGATTTCAAAATGAGATGGTACACTCCTTATCCTATGAGTAAGTCGATCGCTTAATAGTCAAGCAATTGTCTCGCTCATATGATAAAGAGTGCACTAGCTCTCATGAATCCTTAACCACCAAACTTGACATACATATATCTATCAACATAATACCAAATCAAGCAACAGGTAACCACCAAGCAACTTCCAACGGAGGTTGGAATACCAAATCCTGCATAAATCTCGGTTGAGAATGAGTCGGGAATCGGGACTCAAACCCCAGTCGTTATATCGTTATAGAGTTACTTAATAGCTTATAAGAGACATGCTCAAAAATCAAACTGTAAATCATTTTAACTCTAAATCAATCAACATACGAATCGGTTCATACTCTAAAAAATCCACCTATGAATCGGTTATGTCAAAAAGCCAAACTTGGCTAAAAAATAAAACCCTAACAGGAAATAACTCTAAATCATACAAGAAAGGGAAAAATCAAACTTGAAATCAAACTGGTATATGAATCGGTTTCACAAAAAACCCTAACTCGGATAAGAAAAACCCTAATCAAGAAATAAGTCTAAAATAAAACTGTACATCAAACACAAAGCATATCAAAAATCGTATATGAAACTCTAAATGAAAACTAATCGAAATCAAACAGAAAATTGAAAAAACAAAAAAAAACCTAATCAGGAGATTTATATTCGATGTTGAAGCCGCGCTCGGATTAAAGGTAGTTATTCGACTAAGGGGTTCAATTGAACTTTGAACTTCCATTATCATGCTGCATTCCCCTGCTTTTTCGTATCAATTGGTTTTATTAAAAGATAAAAATTACATACTAGGCAAGCGAGCGACAAGTCTGTGCCGCTTATCCCTTTTGAATAGCAAAACCTATCCTATTAAAAATAAAATCTCGTGAGCCGTGGGTCATTACATTGCTGCGCAAGATTTTCTCGGACCCTCTTGAGTAGTCCAATCGCTTCCGGAGCCAAATAGCCAAAAGTATCAAAAGCAAAGGGGACGAAAGCATGCCCATTGTCAACACATGCTTTCTCATGCTTCGATATCTTACCCGAGGCAGCCTTTAGCGCCGCTTCACTTAACTGTAAAGGTGCCATGTCCAATTCCTACCAAAGGAGATACTCTGTGAGGTCAACACATGTGTGTTTCCCATTAGCCCATCCAAAAATAAGAACATCAGCTGGTCTTAGTGTCGATCTCCTTCAAGTGGGTCTGTCAGGAAATGCACGAGTGCTTCTTTCTTTGCTGAAATGCCAGACCTCCACAGACATCATACAAAATATCCCTACATGATCATGTCTATATTTATAACCATGGTCTACTTTACAATGAACTCGCATGTTCACCATATGAATCCAAGCAACTTGTGATGCAAGCAGTGGCAGCGAGAGTCGAGAGGATAAAGCGGGATCATTAACTTCGTATTTGAGGATAGACAGTACTCCAAAGGAGACATCTTCGCCCTAGCCCCTCAATCGGAATAGCCGAAGAAAATCTTGGGCATGCGCTGCTTGCAAACAACCAAAACCCGCTTTATGTCTCTCCGTTAGCATGTAAACTCTATCAATGTCCTTAACCACTTTACAAAAAGAGCACTCGCCAGGATGCTTTGTGCTTTAGGGGGCGTTGTCTTTATTGGTGAAGTTGTTAAGATCAAAATCAGGAAGAGTCACTTGTAACGTTTCCAAAGCCTTATTAAAATTATCATCCATACCGTCCACACCACTACTCCTCAATATGTGATCCTGTAATCCCCAAGATTGCACACGTGAAGCCACAAAAACATACTCGGATGCCTCCCTAGCAGTATAAAGTCCAAGACCTCCATATCTCGATAGGTAGAGTAGATAGTCTCCATCGAAGCTCTCCAAAGAACGGTCCCCCGCACACCACGATGCCTTCCACCACTTCTCGCAAGCCTCTATCAAATATATCTACCGCCTCCATAATATAGTCCGGGTGACAAATACGAAGGCCAAAAAGAAGCTTGGAGATACCCATACACGTTCGTAAAGCAAGCAATTCACTTTGAGGATCATGGAGCTTGGATAAAATTTGCATCAAATCCATCGCTTTTTCATCCCTCTTAATGGCAAGGCCCTTCACAAAACCATCGTCGAGGCTAACTGCACCACCTAATAGTTTGACTCCCTTATCTGGTCTTGAGATTTCGACAGGAAACATCCCATCACTTATCCTTCGACCATCACAAGAGGGCCAAAATATTTCAGTTTTCTTAATATTCAATGATAAGCCCCAGATGATAGCCCTTCGTTTTGATAATAGTGAGTGCTTTTGCGATTCAGTTTTTGGATTTTGCGATTCAGTTTTTTCTGATTTCAGTTTGTTTTGGGTAAGAGGTGAAGTTGGGTTTTAATATGATTTAAGGGTAAGGTTTACTTTCTTTTGGGTTTAATTTCTTCTGGGTTGCAGAGCAACACCTTCAAAGAGAAAGAAGAAATGAAATTGAAATGAGAAGATGAGAAGAAATGAATGTTTATTTTCTCTCGACGGAGAAAAATGTTCTCGTCAATAGTCAATAGTCAATATCTGTAGGATGCGTGAAAA